>VDFB02373365.1:302964756-303373122 GCA_007258455.2 Sequoia sempervirens | reverse complement strand
AAGTATTTCCAAATGGTTACACATTGGAGTCTTTGGTGTGACATGTTGTGTTATGTATGTTCTCTTACCGTGTGGAGATCTCTAGCTGATAGGCCATACATATCGCTTATTGGGGAGACCCTTGGCCGAAAGGTTTACTTCGGGAAGAAGCCTCAGCGATGAAGAAAGGTATTGCCGATGGGGGAAATCTTGGAGTCTTCGCGGTGACACAATGACTTCGGTATGAAGTCTCAGCGGCCGATGGAGAGTCTCGCCGATGATGATGGGTCTTTGGTATAACTCTTGGTGAATGGTGATCTTGGGGTAACTTGGAGAACTCGGTAAGAACTCTCAGCGAAGAGTGGTATGTCTCGCCGATAACATTTTCTTGGCTTCCTCGAAGTAACATGTGATGGCTCAGTAAGAAGTCTTACCGATGTGTGATTTCTTGTCAACCATTCGGTGCTTGATGTAACTAAAGGGGTCTCAGTGTGAAGTCTCAGTGACGAACGAAAGTCTTGTTGACTGTTGATCACTTCGAAGAAATTCTTTTAACCTCAGTATGATCTCTTAGCGAAAGAAGATAGTCTTGCCGATGTAAGTTCTATTGTCTATGTGAATTTTGAACCTCGGTATGAAGTCCTGGTGAAAGCAATGAGTCTCGTTGACTGGTGGATGCACACGGATTAACATGAAGGATCAGCGTGAGGTCTGGGTGAGAGCGATAGTCTTGCCAAAGGGAAAACTAAAGTTTTTGCAACAGGTGAACTCGATATAACCTCTTGTCGATTGTAAGGACTCTTGGCGATATCGAATGCTGATTGTGTTGGCATTGGGGAGACACGGACAATGTCTCACCGATATGCCAACACAGCTTGACATGGTTATCGTAACGCGAGCGCGCTATTAACTAGTAGAGATATGTTCGTTTAGGATTAAATAACGCGCTTGCGTTATCACTAAAATGGTAAAAAATCACAGTATACCTATGATGTCGGCCTAGATTCTGCATATTCTCCTAGTTTTGTGCATGCTCCAACAAAAAGTAGCTTTTTGGTGATTGAGTGAAGTGTGCATGCATGATTTTGAGATTTCATCACCTTTGCATGAAATAGTAGAGTTTTCATGTTGAGAGGCATATAATATCAATTCAAGTTTGAATTATAGTGATAATTGATATACAATTGAAATTTGGAGGGGAACAAACTTTTGAAGAAGTCAAATTTTTGAGGAGTTTGAGGAAGGAAGAAGCAAAGGCTGCATAATTGGGTAGAACTCCTCTATTTGAAACTTTTCTTTTTTAGGTATGTGAAATCTTTGTACATTTTCTTTCATTCTATTATGGCTTGCTTTCATTTTTGTTGTTTAGCTTATTCCATGTTAATCAAATTGTTTGTTTTTGATGCAATATGAGATTGCCAAGCCACTCAACAACATCATTTCTTTAGGGAACTTCCTTGCCAAATCAATAAAGAGTAAAAGATCAATTTATACAAACTTTGTCAAATTCATCCAAAACTACTTTTCATTCAACCAAAATCCATTTATTTCATTTCAAGTTATAAGGCTATTAGTAGCTAATTCACCATCTCCATATAGCAAACCATTTTCAGAATCAACTTTCAATTGTGTTCTTGTCATAAACAATACAACAATCACTCATCAACTCAACTTACCCCTTCAAGGAAAAAACAATAAAAAACCTCTATTCCTTAGACCTGCAATCAAACATCAATCAAACATCATCCCAACCATTTAAGATATCTTTGCTCAAATCAACACATCCATCATCCCATCTTCACTTAAACACCATTTGTAACAACAACAATCAGCATTAGTTTAACATTGTCACCAGACCTTTAAGATACCAATTTCATCATGTTTTGATTGTAATATTCCAATATATCAGTATAGACACACTCCGACTACTTTGCATTCAAGAAACCATTGCCATATATTGGAAACATATGCCCAAATCATCAAATTTTCACAATCTACCTTCAAAACATTACCAAGCATAGACACAACTATGGAATCACAAATGAGACTGCTCCCAAGCACTTACAACATTCCTTTCGTTGTTTCTACATATTCTCTATTTTTAGCAAACAATGCCAAATATCTCTAGGAGGCCAACATTCCATCTAATCAAGTGATTCCTTTTCTATCATAATGTATTTACACAATCCCAATATAGATTCTCAGGCCTATTTTGATCCTTTTCAACATACTATAAAATTTTATACACTTATTTCACAAAACAGAGTAGAACCAACATGTTGTCTATTGGTAAAAGCCCTTAAATAGGTCAATTTATCAAAGCAAGTCATCATAGAACTACTCACTAATCCACCAAACCTGCAAACAGTCTTAGGCCATGTGTAGAAACTCACAAATAAACAAGTTTCAAGATGGGAAACACCCATCAATACACAAAATCAGTAAACATTTGATTATAGGGTGAAAACACACCAACCATGAGGGTTTCTTTAATGAAACATTTGCAAAACCTCTACTACTCTACCCAACAATTGAAACATGCTTCATTATGTCTGCAAATTATTTTGAAATCATTTCTAAGCTCCTCTACATGTTGTTTCCTCAAACCCTACTTGAAAACACCATTTTTTTGAATGAGAAAATTCAAAATTTTGTTCATGCAACAGTATCCCAACTTCTTATTTCTATTTACCCTTGCCACACACATCTTCACATTGAAAAGACACTAAATATGATCCATTCCACCGACCTACTAGCCCTACATCAGTGGAATGGCTAAGAATCACTTTTTAGACTCTCTAAACAATTCTAAGGAAACCACAGACCGAGACTTAGGAAACTAAGTTCAAATTACATTGATTATTTGAATTACAATTCCTACAACTTTCAAGAATGAAAGAAGTCTCTTTTCCTGACAAGAATCAAATCTTAGAACATGCTTGAATCACTATGCAACCTGAAAACAAGAATAGAAAAGGTTTCCAAAATAACTGAGCAGAGGTTTTTTTATTAATTTTTATGGATTTTTGGGATAGAAGATCTTCCTTTCTCGAGCTTACAATTCTTTTTAAAGGTTTCTAAATCAGTTGAAATAACTACCTCTTCATCTTCATCAACCCATCCTTTCCCTTCCACAAAAAAGACTCTTCACCTTCCTGCTTTTGTGCAATTTTACATTTTTACAATAATTGACAACTTTTGTTATAAAAAACAACTTTTCAATAATATCACCTAGTGACCTATTTCATGGTGCAAATACATTGAAATTCATCATTTAATGACCTTCACTCATCATATTTACTTGAACATTACAAATTGAACAAATTATCCTTTTAAAGGAATTTCATGACCTAGGTGCTCCTGCACCAGTTTGTCATGTTACAACCTTACGTTGTCAATGGACATTTTAAATCACACAATTTGATACACTTTCCTATTACATTTTTAAACCACATCTCTTTGAGGCATTTTGTTAAATTTAACAATTGACTTTCTTTGTGTATGCTTCCAAAGCTATCATTGAGTTATTTTGTCAAACAGTTATACAAACTAGCTTTCATTGACTTTCTTTGTGTATGCTTCCAAAGCTTTCAATTAGTTAATTTGACAACTTAGCACTTTTTGCACAGGTAAAATTATTCGTCATGCCGAAGAAATGAACTGTTAAAAGGAAAAAACTAACAGATGATCAGCTCCAAGCCATCAAAGATAAAGAGAAAAAATGGATGAGGGAATTTCGTGAAAAGCAAAAATTGGGAACGATTGATGAAAACAAGCCAATTGAAGAGGAACCTCAACTGTCAAAAAGAGAAAAGAAATTGGTAGCACAAAGGGCACAAATGCGAAAGAGTCATGCTAGGGGAGATACAGATATCGTAGTTGGAGACACACCATCTACCGCAAGTGAATACGAAGGGACACCATTAAGCACAAGCGAATATGGAGGGACACCATCTACCACAAGTGAGTATGGTTGGACACCATCCACCACATTTGAAGTTGAGAGTACATCATCACTCAGAGTTGAGTTACAAGGTATACCATCATCCCCACGTGAACCTAAAGGTATGTCTTCTATTTCACCCTCGATCGAAGGTATGCAATCTAGCCCACCTCAATTAAATATTGATGAAATTGCTAATGTTGAGATGTATGTACCTAAGAGAACACCACCTAGAATTTTGTGTAGAAAGCCAAAGTTTTTAATTAATATTGATGAGGATATTTTGCAGCACATAGAAGGTAAGATTCTAGAACGCACTTGTAGAAGATATGCTAATAAGATTTGGAAAATGTTCTTTGAAAGGCTAAATGAGACTGTAAGATGTCAACTATTTGTTCAAATGATGCGGGGTTTAAAGTACAGAAACATCATGAAGACTCTTGGGTTGAGAACATCGAATGCATCAAGTGAAAACACTATTGTGAAGAATCTAATGAATGCTTATGATAGTATGGGTAAGACCTCACGCTCAAAGGATAGTAATGTCACCCGACATGTCATTACATCGACTTTGGTAAGCTATCAAACAAAGAGATCTCACCTCATTAAAAAGACAAGTGAACAAATGGGAATTAGTAGAAAAACTTTATCAAACACCATTCAAAGGTGGTAAAGAATTGAGGGCACCGATTCAAATGAATTATGGGCATTCTTAGGGAGACTGGCACACAAAGATAAAAAAGTTGTTGAAGCATTGAGAACACTAATTGAAGATTATTGGAATAATTATACAAGGCCATCTCCAAATCAAAGGGATGTCATAAGGAGAATCGGTAATCGAAACCGTGAGCCACATCCAAAGCATTTTTTGGATACGACTCAAACCCATTTTTTTCATAAATTTAAAAATTCTTATCCTAAAACTAGTATTTCTAAAAAAAAATTAAAATGATTAAACATTTTTATGTCAAGATAAATCACACACACACTGCTTTTTGCTATAAATTACATATTTAATTCTCTAACCATTATGATGTTTATCATTCTATATGTTTACATTTGCATACTAACGATGTTTTGCAGGATTGTGGCATAGAAGCCCCACCAAAATCTTCAAGAAATTTCTTATCAAAAAATTTATGTGAAATAGAGGATGGCCAAATATTCTATAGGACATCATGCTTGGATGGTTCATGCGAATGTTGTGGTGGATAGCAATGAATGCTAGTATGTCAACATATGGAAAGCACATATGAGGTGGGACAAAAACTAGTAGAGTTCGGGAAGTATAAAACAGTGGCATATGCTACAAAAGATGGGTCTAAAGCAAAAAGGTGTGAGTTGGTTATTCAAAAGATTCCAATGTATCATTTCATGTCCATGTTTCATGAGAATCTAGTGTATGAGTATGCAAGGCATACCCATAGAGCCGAATGGCTGGACACAGAATTCAAGCTATGCAAGGACACATTTCCACTTGGTAGCATAGTATCAGTGGTTGACTTTGCAAAGAACTACACTCTATAGCCACATCGTGAGGTGCAGTCATAGTATTACAACTATACACAGGTTTCAATATTTGTGCACATAGCATTCATACATGCAGCTGAAAGTACAAAGGACAAAAGGAAGGTATTGAGGGAGTATCAATTTTATATTAGTGATGATCGCACGCATTCTCCAGAGTTCGTGCAAGGTTGGTTCTAGATGTTCTACAATCATTTGACTTAGAGGGGCATATCATATGATCGGCATATAATATGGTCAGATAACTGTGTAGCATAGTTCAAGACCGCGTGCATGCTCTACTGGTTGTGTAGGATGCATCTGACTACACATGTTCAACATATGTGGAACTTTTGTGAGGCTGGACATGGAAAGGGAGAGCATGACGGTGCAGGAGCATGCGTGAAAAGAGCATTATCACGAGAAGAGTTAAAGTATAAAGATAGTGCGCAGTTGATAGATGCAAGGTCAATCATCGAGTGGTTTAATGATTCGATGGGTCCAGGTAATGAAGGTATGTCTTTAGTTCATAGATTTTGGTTGATGGATGATACTAACATTGCACCATATGAGGATTGTTGTACACTACAGGATCAAGTGAGTTGCACTCTTTCCTTAGCTCAAATACAGGTTCATGGAGTATCGATACACGTAAGATGGAATGCTTTTTTTCTTCATGTACAATGCAAGCCTGGAATGATTGTGAGTTAGGGGAGTGGGTTGAAAAATGGTTGACAAGTTATCTTAGCCCACTTCACGCATATCGCCCTTCGATGGCATTGGAATTAACATGGATGGAATCATCGGTCGACTTTGACCATGTATCAGATCTAGTTCAACCAGGTAATATATCTACTTTCTTAGTATTTGAAATTCCATATTGTTATCTTACTTTGTCTGTATTCATAATGTTGACTAATTTCAAGAGATATGGCACACATATAAATGCAGGGCATGTTTATGTAGTTATTGTAGATGAAGATAACGAAGAGGGTACAAACTATTACTTGTGTCGTTGTGTGTTGAGGCAAAAAGAAATTGGAAGCCCCAATTATAGATGGAGAAAACATCAATACCCCATGTGCTCGGTCTTGTTGTTACTCGAACGTCGAAGGTACCCACATAAGAGTGTTAAATCATTGCTTGTTTGAGGAATTTGACATGCATCGTAAGATTCTTCATTACTCAAACCTTGTCGTGGCATCCAATGTTCATTTGAGAAAATATGGCGTAGACCTTTGAACAAGACCTTGTGGAAGGTCTGTGAGTCTAACCATGAGGAAATACTTGGCACAATAAAGAGTAGAGCAGACCCAGATGGTTCATTGGATTAATTTGTAAGTATATGCACAATGGTTCTTATTAATTTATACTTGTATCCATGTCAGTTTGGTTGATGCCAATGCTATCATCTTATTTTACTTTGTGTATCTGTATGTAACTAGGCAAACATTGATTGGTGTCCCCTTGCATAAAATACAGATTTATGAGCCATCCAAGAGAATCTCAAGCAGAAAAGCAATGCAAAATCCTTATTTTGATGATCTTGACAAATCTCAATTATGATTTTAAGCCATTAAAAAAGTGTGTGTGAAGCTTGATGAGGAAATTTCAAGTTATTCATTTGAATTTAACCTTATCATGACCACCTATGACGAGAGACATTATAAGAGCATCTTGAATTTCAATAAATTCTATTCATAAGAGCATAGACAAGGCAGTGAACTCTTTAAAAAAATGCCTCAAATCAATGTGGTCTCATGGTGATGGAATGGCATGACGAATTCCATGACAAGCAAATTGTTGTGGATTGTCATGGCATTCCATCACCATTGAGACCACATTTCTTTGAGGCTTTTTTTTAAATAGTTTGTTGCCTTTTGTATGCTATTGCTTATTAGTATGCTTTGATAGATTTTTTCCAAGAATCCATAGCTTTTTTGGAAGCACCTATTTTAGGATTTTAGCCATAGCAAAAAGGAAGCAAACTATTTGATAGAATGCTTTGGTAAACATGTATGATAAATGTACTAGCATAGAGAAGGCAACGAACTGTTTGAAAAAATGCTTCAAAGAAATGTGGTCTCATGGTGATGGAATGCCATAAAAATCCACAAAAATTTGCTTGTCATGTGATGCAGAGGGGATGGGACTTTAGTCAAAACTCAAAGGTTCAAGGATTACAATGATGCAATCTCAAACACTCTTCCAGGCACCCTGATGGAGACAAGGCTCAATAGTGCACTTATAACTTAGATGCTTTCCTAATGGACCCAAACCCTTGGAGTGATCTCAAGGAACTCAAAAAAACTTGTATTGAATGGTTTCAAAGCCCCAAACCTCTGTCTTAGACAAAACTCACTTTTTGCACCTTGACTAGGCTTCTAGCCCAACTAGGCTTCTAGCGATGGTTTTTTGACCTTTCACTCAACTTCCCCAAAGGAATCCTCAATATAATGACTGATTCATATGTGATTCATGATGATACAAAACATATCAAATCATTTATGGAACTTGTTTTGGATCAAACCTACCAAAATCTATTGTTTCCTCAAATTTAAGGCCTAATTAGCCCACTTTTTCAAATCAACCCCTCTCTAAACTTATCCCCTGACTATGAAACTTTCAACAGTGTTTTAAAATGTTCCCAAACCAAATATTTTCAAGGTATTAGTCTTCTTTGACACCCTCAACACCCTAAATCACAAAACCCTCAATAACTTGCTCCAAAACTAGGGCCTCTTGAAAATTAGCTTTCCCAACACTTCCAGAACCTTCTCTTGGACTTTTCACCAATAACTCAACATATCTAAACACCTTCAACTCGAAAATATACCCCTTATTAAGGTAGATTTCTTGTTGCTACACTTTAGGCACCATTTTCATGCCCTTTTCCTTGCTAAAACTCGGTGTACACCCAAGAATCACTCTTTCCTGCATAATAACTTGTTAGATCTGTATAATAAAAGTTAGATATGATCCATTTCACAAGTTTTCAGTCACACTCTCCCATGAAATGGAACATTTATTCATGAAGACTCTCAAAACTAGTGAAAAATCTATACTTTTTTAGGACAGTCAGCAATATAACACAAGAAACTGATTCCAAACGTTATTAAGGTCATTCAAAAGGTTAAATGCATGTAAATAAAAGTTATTAAACCATCCAAATGAGCATGACACCAAAAGGAATCAGAGATTCATCCAAAAAACTCAAGAAAATGCAAAAAGATTGAAGTTTTTATTGATTTTCTGTAGCAGTCCATACAACACTTGCACAATATCAGCCAACCCTCCATACAAATGCTTTCTCCAGGCTTATAGAATCATCCTACAACTGTCCCAACCAATTAGAATTAATTTTATTACATTATTGTGATTAAAACTCCTAAAACTCACTTTTCCACCCAAAGTTGGATTTCAAAAATTTGAATTTCCAACATTGCAATTTATTAACTCCTATTAACTATAAAGCTTCCAAAACTATTACATATCATCATTCAACCTTATTTAACCTAATTAAAACATCATATACCTATTTAAACTCCTAGAACATCATTGTTCCATTTACAAGTCAATTTGGTCATATGGTCCTTATCAGACCCTTAGGACTTTTGATCTTCCTGTTACACTCATCCATGCCAAATGCCATTATAGGCTTCAAAATGCTATAATTGATGCTTTGGAAAGGTTTATAGGCCTTCAAGACCCTTTCCATCTCTCCACTCCAAATGATCCTCAAGGAGCTTTGGTGTTCTCGCACCATCATGGCATTCCACCACCATGAGACCACATTTCTTTTGAGGCATTTTTTCAAATAGTTCATTCCCTTGTCTATGTTATTGCTTTTACTATTATGCTATATGATAGATTTTTTCTAAGCATCCATAAATTTTGTCTCGAAGCACCTATTTTAGGATTTTAGCCATAGCAACAAGGCAATGAGCTATTTGAAAATGCTTTGATAGACATGTATGAAAAATGTGTTAGCATAGACAGGCAGTTGAACTTTGAAATGCTCAAAGAAATGTGAGGTTTCATGGTGTGATGGGATAGCATGACGCACGTCGTGGACAAGAAAAATTGCTATGGATTGTCATGGAATTTTACTCACCATTGAGACCACATGTCTTTTGAGGCTCTTTTTTCAAATAGTTTTGTTGCATTTCTATGCTATTGCTTATTAGTATGCTTTGATATTTTTTTCCACAAGCATCTATAGCTTTTTGAAGCACTTATTTTAGGCTTTTAGCCATAGCAACAAGGAAGTGAACTGCTTGATAAAAATTCTTTGGTAAACATGTAAGAAAAATGGGGAAGATAGACAGTGGAGGACCGGTTTGGGGTTGCTCAAAGAGTCAGGTTCATAGGTGATGGAACGTGCCATGACAATCCACAACACTTGTTTGTCATGGCATTCCACCACCAAGTGAGACCACATTTCTTTGAGGCATTTTTTCAAACAAATTATCTTTGTCTATGTTGTTGCTTACTATTATGCTATGATAGATTTTTTCTAAGCATCCATAGCTTGTTTGAAAGCACCTATGTTAGGATTTTAGCCATAGCAGCAAGGCAATGAACTGTTTGGCTAAATGTTTTGATAGACATGTATGAAAAATGTGTTAGCATAGACAAGGCAGTGAACTCTTTGAAAAAATGCCTCAAAGAAATGAGGTCTCATGGTGATGGAATGCCATGACAATCAAAAGCATTTGATTGTCATGGCATTCCATCAGGTCATGAGACCTCATTTCTTTGAGGCATTTTTTCAAAGAGTTTGTGATGCCTTGTCTATGATATTGCTTACCATTATGCTTTTGATAGATTTTTTCCAAGCATCCATAGCTTGTCTGAAGCACTGCTTTTAGCTTTCACCCATAGCAATAAGGCAACACTTGAACTATTTGACAAAAATGCTTTGCAGACATGTATGAAAAAAATGTGGTAGTATAGACAAGGTAGTGAATTGTTTGAAAAAATGCCTCAAAGAAATGGTCTCATAGAATTCCATGACAAGCAAATTCAATTGGGAGCTGCTCCTAGTTATTAGTTATGCAATGTGAAGTAATTGCATAACTACTTAGGTTGACTTTGTAAAAACTTTATTGTAATTGAAATTTTGTCATCTATTAGCATCTAGTTATTAGTTATGAAAACGTGGAAGCAATGCTTTCAGTTTGAAAGATGTGCAAATGCAATGTAATCAACATTATGAATATAAACTACAAAAATCTATTTTTTACTAAGTTACCGGTTAAGTTTTGGGTTCAGGATCGGGTTCGAGAACCCGGTTCACTGATTCGGGAAATTTTTTTTTTGGGGTTGGGTTTTTGGGTTTGGTCATACAAAAACATATAAAAATTAGAAATATATACATATTTGCAGCAGTAATCAAGTTAAAAATACACCACCATATTAATAGTCAAATAACATAGCAAAAATACACCACCACTTTCATAGTGAAATATTAAAATATTAGTGATTTACTCGAATGTCATGATCCAAAATTATAAATTAAAGTTCAAACATAAAAGTGTCAAGTGTTTACAATCAGCCATTATTGATCATTGATCAATCTGAAAAGTGTGAACATTTTTCTGTGTGGAAGGAAAACAAGAAAACAGTGTTACATAATTATTTACATTGTGAAAGAGCCAAAACCTTTTTCTTGCAGATTGTAGAAGAATCTCAGTGATTTTTTGGGTGTCCTTTCCTTGGAACGGAACTATCCTGAGCCATGAATGATTGACTAGGAATTGTGAGAAAGAAATAAGATAAATCGCATGCAACTTGTTGCAATTTATTTCCTTGGGAAAAGGGTAAAGTTTTCTTTTCAGGGAGAATCTCCTTTAGAGTTTGAATGCATTGATAATTTTCAAGATAGACTTAGCCAAATATGTCATCTAGGTTTGAAGCTTTTAGGTAAAATGTTTGCTTCCTTAAAATTTTGTTTAAAATTCAAGATGCAGGCTCTCCTCCCTTAGGGAAGAGAAGGCCTATCAAACCTAACACTCTTATGCAACACTTCTTAAGTTCTTGTTGATGCAGTATTAGATGCGAAGTTTCAAAATAGGCATGGTTATATAAATTCTCATCTCATGACTATCATTGCATCAAATTAAGAATTTTCAATCCTTTGTGGTCTAGACAAGAGAAGTATGGAGTAGTGTTCCAATGCTAAAGTCTTATTGTGAATCTCTTTGCTATGAGTGGTTCAAAAATGAGGAATCTGTCTTGTACGCCAAATGAGAAATATTCACAATATGTGCTAGGAAGGAATAAGTCCATAAGATCGAGTATGCAAGAACTAAGAATTGCAAAATTGGCTTACATTTGACTTCCAAAAACACAAAAATTTTCACACTTTTCGATGTTCATGCGTAAGTTAAAAAATATATGTGCGTAAGTTGTAAAGTATACACTTGAATACACGTAACTCATATCTATTGAACCATGAATTTATAATTTGCAAATATGGACACCATCGATATAAATATTTGTATTAAGTAAATAGCCATGTACGCATACATCAATATATGTCAATATAAGTATAAAATATAGTTACAAAATAGCCATATAGGCTTACGAGAATGCCATATAGGCATTCAATGTCAAATATATCTAATACAAAATATGTACAAAATTGCCATGTAGGCATACAACAAAGGGCTCTGTGCATTCAAAATTCATTTCTCTCCATGCTCTGGTTCAAATACAATTTTCTTTCCCTAAATTGTTGGGCGATCTGATGGCGATAAGTCTATCACCCATTTTTGTTGTGCTCAAGGATTGCTCCTGCTGCTCCTCCTAGTGTTTAGCTTCTGGTGAAGTTTCAACTGTTACAATAAGAAGTAAAAACATTAATATATAGAAATTACATTATAAAAATTAATATATTTAACAAAATAATCACTTACGGCCATCTCACGATCACTCTCAATGGAGATATTTGCACGCCGATGCTCAGGTAAGCTCAAGCCCTGTATAAACCATCCAAATAGTAATTAAACTACAAATCAATAATGGTTTGATTTTTCACTAGAACTAGTTCATCTATAACAATGAATGTAAATTGAAATTTAGTAATTTGCCTCATACCTCCCCTATTAGAGCCATCGAGGATTGTATAGCGGAGGAAACACCAATATCCATTGCCCTCATAACGTTTGGCGGTGTTTTTGAGACCAACATCTAAAAATAAAACAACAAATTATTCAATCACAAAAAATTCGCAATAGTGATCCATGTGATGACTTATAATGTATGAGATCTAATGAACAAAATTTTGAGTACAAGTATTAAACAGATATATTTCTGATTATTAGTTATCGAATTTGAAGTAATGCTTTGATTTTGAATGATCTGTGTAATGCAATGTAAGGTCAACAATATGAATATAAACTACACAAATCTATTAAACTTAGAATTCATTACTTAAGTTCTCTTTAAATTCTATATTACCTTCGTGAATGTTTGATCAAATCTATTGGCACTTGGAGGTGTTTCCTTGAAACCTCCAACAGTACCCTGTTCAACATCCAAAATCACATATTAAAATACCATTCGTAAAACAATGCTATTAACACATGTAATAAATTTATAATTGTTTACTAACTTTACATACCCCACCGATAGGTGTACTGCAAAAAAGAAGTAGGTGGATGATTGGTGTATCCAGCCTCTACACTGCATCTCCTACAATTTTATTAAAATAATAAAACTAAATTAGTTAATCTTGCATTTCACAATCAAAATTTAATAAATTAAATTCAATGAACATGTTGAATTTTACCTGAGTGTCAATGCCATATGCATCATGCAAAATGTCAGCCATCCTCTCCATCCCTGTAGATGCATACGGATCAGCTACGTAGTAGCATATGGATCTTGCGTAGCACCCTCTTGAGTGCCGGTAGGGTCATACGAACAAGTTGCCCTGCAAGATTGACACACATGGGTTCAAAGGCCACCACCTGAAGACTCCCCTGGATGGCGCTGTACAATAGGGCTAGTGTGATGGATGACACTCCGGGTCAAAGTTGTGATTGTCTGCAATGTCTCTATGTTGAAACTCTCCTTCACAACATCAGGCATCACAATCTTCTCACGAGGCGGCCTAGCGAGAGGTCGTCTCCCTTGCCTCATAGGATCCGGCTGTGCACCGAGCCTATCCTAAGCTGACCCCCCACCTCTCCCTTAGAACTCCCTCACATCAAAATAATTTGGGATTTGGTTCAATACAAACTCACTGTATAGTTTCCTAAGAAAATATTGGGGGACTTCACAATTATTGCACGGTGGGTAATCAAAGACCATATACCATCTTTCATAAAAATGGTTCTTAATCTCTTGGTGGTGGCACCAATGAATAGGAAACCTCTTTGCATTAAGGGTAAGATTTTGATTTTTTTTAGGGTCAGTGAATAGAGAGCACAAATCACCTTTAGTAATTTTTAAATCTTTTACTTGTTTATATGATAATTTGTCTTCATAATATGCCCTAGCTGTCTGTCTCCTATCTTGCCATCCAGATATTTGTTGGGTGATTACATCTACATTTTTAAACATGTCTTTCAATGAATTTGCTAGAAGTATTCTTTCTGTGGTTGAAGCATTTGGATCACTCAACCTACTGATAATATCCTCAAGTTGTTTTATATCATTCTCAATTTCACTCCTCAAATTTTCTTGAGTGTTAGGAGGGAATTGAGAGAATGGTGGGGGAGGTTGATTTTGTTGAGGATTTTTCTATTGAGGATTTAACTCCTCTTCTTGTTGAGGATTTAAAGGATTTCCTATAGATTAAAAAAAAAAACAATCAAATCTAACCTAAAACAAACAAAATAAATTTCAAACTAACAAATTCAAAACAAATAGTAAACAATACTTACCTCTTGCATCTCTTCGTCGTCGTGGCGCCATATTTGCAAAAAAAATCCAACTGTTCTTGATGAAATTTGCACAAGTCCTTCCTCCTAGAATGCGAGCGCGAAATAAGGGTTTTTGGCCATGGGTAGAGCTAAGAAATAGTGAAAATTAAATGATACACATTTCACTTTTTTTTTTCTTTAAAAGCACATAACGTGCTCGCGTTATAACGCGAGCGCGTTATGTGTTTCCCCATTTTTTTCCCATTTGGCCACAAAAGTGCGACCAACTTCGTGCACCTGCCCTAGTATTGGTGATCAAAACAACTTTAAAGTGGGGGAATACATCACCACTCACATTTCATTATGTGATTTTCTCTTCTTGTGATTCCATCTCTTGGAAGCATTAGGTACAATGTTGTAAAACCTAGGATGAGACCTTGCATTTGTCCTCTCTTGGAAACAAGATGATATTTTTTGCACTTATCCTCTCTTGGAGACATTGAGCATGATGTTCCCTAAGATGAGACATTGCAAAAACTAAGCAAAATTCCTTTGAACAATCCTTAACACTATTTTGCATTAACAATGTCTATGAGTGTTGAGCATACGAAGTTTTGCTTACCTCATAGAGCTCAAAAATCATTTTCCTTTGTGGCACATTATCAAATTTATGAGGAGGTATAACTTTGGTATGGTTTGAATGGGAAGCCCATTTTGAGGCACAACATTCCCCATAGCCACCTATGTGTTTGAGTGCATGCCAACTAGTGTATGTTTCTCACCTTTTGGATTTCTCACCTCGCGCAAAATTAGAAGTTTTGTGGCCCTAGAGTGAGTATGTTGTGGAATTATCACCTAGGAGACAACCAAGAGTTTCATCTCCCTAGAGTGATTATTTATTTTCTTTCCAAAACAAAAAAGCCTAGATATAATCCACAACTAGCTAGACAAATTATTGAAGCTTGATCCACCTTTTCATTTTCACCCTTCTCTTCTTATCATTGCATGATTATGTATCTTGATGGTTTGACTTCGGATCTTGGATCCTGGTGACTTGCACAACCTCCTTTTAACTTTTTCATTCTTTGTCATCTTCATTTGAACACTTGGATCTCTCTTGAATGTTTACTTTAGTGTGAGTTTGAAGCAAGTTCATCCTCTCACTAAAGTGGGGGCTAAATGTACCGCATAAAAAAGTACCCTTTGCTTGACATGGGAATAATTCATGATAAATTGACTTAATGAAGTCTTGATTCAAGTGTTGTGAGGCATTTTATGAATGCACACTAGGTCTTGAACCCTTGTAAATTGAATAACATGCTTTTATCGATGTCTTGTAAAGGTTTTGTAAGGTGTTGTAAGATACTTTCATGCTTTTCAAGACTTAATGGACCCATTTCTCCCTAATTCAACATTACAAAATGTGTTCAATAACATTATCACATCAATCTAGAAGGCTTACAACTTAAACTTAATGATGAACTAGTGTTGTAATGTGTATTACACATTCACATTTGTTCTTGTGCTTTCCTAGGCTATGTAGACCACATTTTAGTGTTGTAAAGTATATTTAATCACACTTTCAAATTGAATTATGTCTCCCAAGCCATAATTGACCTTTTCATCATCATTAATAAGCCCCTATTAACCCATATTATGCATCTTGGGGCTTAAATTGATCAAATACCCAACAAAGTTGAAATTTAAACCTTATTTCCTTATCTCCTGGTGTCTTAGCTGGCAAAATGGCCCCTGTGGAACCCATTCACCATGCATGGTGAATCAGTCCCATCCAAATGGGACCCATTCACCATGGGTGGCAAATGAGTCCCATTTGGCCCATTTTTGATCTTTGAGTAGGAAAAAAGTGAAATTTAAGTTTAATTTTACTTCATGTCGACCTGTGATGAGGTATTAATAGGTAAAATAGGTGAAATGCCTATAAATAGAAGTCTTTTAACCCTAATTCACATCTCTTATCATTCATTCATCCACCAATCTTCCATCTCAAGTCAAGCAACTTAGGTTTTTAACATTACAAGCTATTCAAGATCAATTTTTAGAAATTCAAGGGTAGATTCTGCATGTTTTGCTGCAGAATTTCAATATCAAACATCATGGAAAGGTAATCAACTCCATTATTGCATGTTTCATTCATTTATTTCATAATTTTGGTTTAATTACCTAAAAGGGGTTAGACCAAGGCAAATGCCCATGCCCTAACATTCAATACTTCTCTCTTTTTCCTTGTGTGTTTGGAAAGTTAGACTTCTTGGAAGCTTGGAAATCATTAAAAATCAAGTTGTAATTTTTTTTAGGTCTTCTCTTCATTCAACAAGTCAAAATATCAATAAAAACTCATTTTTAGGTTTGGAAATCAAATTTTTAGAAGTGGACACCTGTAGAGAATCAAAGTGTAGATCGAGAGCTTTAGATTCCACCTTTGATTATTCAAAAATTTAAAAGTGGAGTCACTCACCATGGGTGGTGAATGAGTCCCGCTTTCAAGTAATTTTGAGTTTTCTATATTTTTAGACACCCTTTTGTCAAAAATAGGTTTCAACAAAGTTTTGTAGAACTAGGACTGATTTATCCAAAATGGAGAATGAGTCCCACTAGGCCTTAAAATCATTATTAGTAGCATTCTAGAATCCATTTCCAGTCTTCATCCACATTCCAGGTGCACACTTTTAGTTTGGCCCATTTTTGTTAAGTTTTGCATTCATTTGTAGTGCATTTCTGCATAACATAATGCATTTTCAAACCTTACATATTTCATAGGTTTTACATACTTAATCAATTAATTAGTTCATTTATTTGCATTTAATTCATCTCGTTTAGCCTTAATAACATCTTATATATCTTAATTTGAGTGAACCACCTAGACTTTTGAGTGGGGTTTATCTCTCTCCTTTTAGGTGAAACATTCCTAAGTGTAAGAGTAGCCTATAAGCCTATAATCCTCAACCCCCTACCCTCTACCCTATACATTAAGTCTTCAACTCTAATCCATCAACATTATGCCTTAAACCATTAATACAGGGTGTGCAAGAAGTTGAGTCCACTTTTTGGTCAAAAAGTGGAAGTGTTTTCCCTGATTTTCAGCATTTGACACATTTGACCTTAAAATTTGAAGCACTTAGAGATGGAATCTTCAAAAAAGTCACTAATCATAAAATGTAGTACTTGGAGTCTAGTTTCCATATATATAGTTTATTTCAATACCTAGATTGTACAAATTGAGTTTCAATAGGCGTTTCTAAAAACCACTGTTTAAAAGTCACTTTTTTTACCATACCATGCACGTGTACAACATCCATATTTTGACCTAAATTATCGCATTTTTCTAAATCCTTTTGGGAAAAGATTTGTGGCTCACTGAAGCTTGTTCTCGATATTTTTTTGTAATTTTTTATTGAATTTTTTTTTTTGTTAATTTTTTATTAGGCATATTTGTCGTTTTGAAAAATCGCCATGTACAACATGCATAAGATGACCTTACCTTATCATTTTTTGATTTTTTTTTAAATTGAAAAGAATTGTCTGAAGTTTGTTCTTGTGCAATCCATTCGTCAAAATGTTATGTTGATCAAAAGTTATTAAAATATTAAAAAACCCTGATATTTAAAGTTTATGGACTAGCTTCATTAGAAATTAATTGAAAAATAGAAAAAATAATCCAATTGTAAAAAAAATTACATATTTGGAATCTACATTGTCTCATCTAAAATGGGTTTTAATTTCGTCAAAAAAATTTGCAAAAAAAGTTGTCAGCCATATGTCCAAACTCGGTATTTTTCTCTAACATTGTTAGGACCTTCAACTTGTAGGTCAAACTAGGTTGAAGGCCTAGGTTTAGATTCCCAATGCTTTTCCTGAACCAAAATACAAGGCAAAAACCCACCCACAACGAAAACCCAATTTCAATTTTTTGGAAACGGGATCCCGTTTTGGTTCTACAAAACAGGATCCCGTTTTCAAAATCACCAAAAATGGGAAATTTCCATTTTAGGAATTTAAAAAAATGGGATCTCGTTTTGAAAATTTTCCAAAAACAGAAATATGTAAAAATGGAAAATTTTCAAATCGGGATCCCATTTTGAAACTTTTGTTAGAACTGTAAAAATCTAATATTTTCATAGGTTTTCCATTCATATTTTTCCAAATAAGTTCCATCTTGAACACTTTCTTCCCATATTTTTCCATATTGCCCCTTTGATTCCAAAGTGTCATGCATTTTTCACATTCTAGTTTGTATCGGCGTGACAATTTCTGGGTCTCCCCGATCCGTTTTTCTACTTGCAAACGTCTATTGCCTATCGGCAAGACGTTTCTATTGTCATGGCGATTGTCTTTCATCTACTGGTAGTTATCGACATAGCTTTCACGTGGTTTCGGTGACAATAGGATACATATATCGGCAAGAGTTTGGGTGTCGATGTAATGTTATAACAAACTTGCGTTGTCTTACCAATTTTCTCGTATGGATCTACTTCAGCTAGTCATAGTTTTCAGCATTGGGTCTTGGCAAGACCTTATTGTCTCACCGACCGGCGGTGGGGAATAGTCTTATCGGTGAGAGATTATCTTCGATGCAATGTCATGGTGAAGCTCCCTTGTCTTGCAGACCGATATGATGGATGAGCTTTTCGCCAAGAGTTACGATATCGATATAAGCCATAACGAACCTGTTGGGTCTTGTCGACTATGTCTTATGAACGGCTTTCGGTGAGAGGTTGGCATTCTCTTGGCGAATAGGTGTGAGCTTGGTTGTTTCGGTATGACACAAAGTAATCTACAAGATGTCTCGCCGATAGTGGGAAGTTACAACGACATATATGGGACAGATGGACTCATCGACAGGATAACCCTTATGTCACAACAACTCAAGATGAATGAAGGGAACTTCGGTGAAACATATTTTGCTTTACGGGAGGTCTTGCGATGTCAGAATGTTACGATGACTGTGAACGAAACAAAGGAGGGGCATCAGTGAGAGATATCGTATGTCTCAGTGATTGGAATGAATGTAACATGGGGCTCTCGGTGAAACATAATGTATGTTGTATGACATCTCACTAATGGCAGAAGGTCATGGAAAAACACAAAGGGGACAAAAGGATGCTTCCTAACTTTGGCATAGTGAACAAATGGTCACGACGAAAGTGAATAAGGAACAGAAAGACCAAAGGAATGATTAGCGATTGAATTTCCTTCGGCATAACTATTGGGTTGTCACAGTGACTGATTCACTATTGATTAATAAAGTTCAAATGTTGTGGGCCGACATATGTGAATGTTAAAATACCGTTGCAGGCTGACTTGATTGGAGCCCGAACTCTGTGGGGGACCGACATGGATTTTCAATATATTTTATTTTCCTGATGTTGGTGTATAAATATGCACCCCGATTGTAATTGAGAGATCATCAGATTTTAGATTAGAAGCAGTAGGTAGAGATGGATATAGTAGAATAATTTTCTCATGTCAGAGACTATGGTGCATGTTTTCAAATGGCGATTTCAATGAAATTCAGTTGGTGTGGTAGTTTATTTCTGGTGTCAATTGTATGTTGATTTTCTTGAAAAGTACTGCTAAGTTGTCTCCAAGTTGATTCTTTCTGGTTATTTAAATTGAAGTAACAAGCTTATTTTCAGTTTATCAATGCACATTTGTTGTATCTGTGTGATTAATCTATTGGTTCTCTCAAGCAGAGATTAAATCCTTTTTGTTGATCACAGTAATCAGGGGGAATTCATCTGGATTATTAAAGTATTGCTTAGTAGTCATAATCTTGCATGTTTATACAAGTTATAAACATATCATATGCCGACAATTTGAGCTTCTGCCAGAATAAGTTGCTCACTTCTGTTTCATTCGACTCCGCATACCCAATAAGGCACTGGTTTCTGCAATTTCATCATTAAGATTCATTCATTCAGTTTCTTTATCTGTTAATTGAACATTTTAGGATTTAGATCAAAAGATTTCTTTTGCTATTGTTATCGAGTTTGGTTTCATTTGTTCACTCCCATCTTCCATTGTGGAAAAATCATTGCGCAAGAAAGATAATCACAAGTCAAGTCTGCTTTATTCAGATAGGTATACCTGCCTAGGTCTGGCAGCACCTGAAGAGTAGAAGGTTGAATGCTTTTTGACCTTGTTTGTTACCCTAAAGCCTATCAAGAGATTGGCAACCTCTTGAGGCATTCCGCCTGTGTTTTTGAGATCTAACACTTTCCATTTTTGGAAATTTCTGTTTTTGGAAAATTTTCAAAACGGGAAAAACGGGATCCCGATTTTTTTAAAAGCGGGATCCTGTTTTTAATTTAGGCTTGGGATCCCAAAGCTAGATGGGATTCCATTTTTTAAAAATAGGATTCTTTTTCTTAGAAGCGGGATCCTGTTTTTTAAAAACGGGATCCTGTTTCTTAGAAGCAGGATCTCGTTTTTGCAATGCCAATTTTTTTTTTTTGGCTAAGGAAAAAACTTCCACATTTCGTGGACTCAACTTCTTGCACTTACCCACATTAATCTCTCAATCCTTAAACCCTCAATCCATAAACCCTCAACCCCTTAACCCTCAACCCTCAATTGAAAACCCTCAACCCTTAATGGGTATGTGCAGGATCATGATGGGCCAAAAAGTGGTGATATGATGGGTATGTGTAAGGTATGTGGCTAATGACTCTTTTTTACCCAAAATTGATGAAATGAAAAGGGTTTTTATTGGAGATTCTCAGTTTTCCACCAATATAAATTATGCTTTACTTTGAATTTAATAAATAATTATTATTCATTTTCTATTTGAATTATGACTAAAGTCCTAATTGATAGGATTATTGAAAAACATCTATAGCTTTCAAATAGTATCACATTTTTGAATTTGAAACATAAGTTGCATTCTATGCTTCACATAGTATAGGATTAAAAAAAAAAATGAATTTCACGAAGTTTTGACCAAGTAAAGGTGGTCAGACATATGAGTTTTTATATTTTTTAAAGTTCTAATAAAAAAATCATAATTAATTATTTACTTGGAAAAAAATTACAAAAAAATATGCATCACATTAGGACATGAGCCCTCTACTTATTTCTAAAATATTATAATAAAATATTATCATTTTATTGTGGTTAGGGTGGTCAGACAGACACCTACATATTTTTTCCCTGAAATTTAAGTACTACTACATTAAAATTTCAAATTTTCACCAAATAGATTTTTTTTTTAGGTAAACCTAGTAGTTTAGAAACTACATTCAATTTTCTACAAATTCTATTCATACATATTTTTTAAATAATATAGATAACTTATTCAATTTTTTATGTCAAGTCGCCTAACTCTAATTTTTCTAAAATTTTCAACATTTAAGGGCCTATTTTTTCCATGATGATCCTACACATACCCTAATCCCTCAACCCATAAACCCTTAATCCCTCAATATTCAACCCTTAAACCCTAATCGCTCAACCCTCAACCCTCAACCCTCAACCCTCAAGCTTTGAACCCTATACCCTCAACCCTTAAACCCTATATCCCCACTCAAAACCCTTGAATGCTAAATCCTTAAACCTAATACCCTCAACCCTCAACCCTTAATCCATCTACCCATAAACCCCTAATCCCTCAATCCTCAACCCTTAAACCCTAATCCCTCAACTCTCAACCCTCTACCCTATACATTAAGCCATCAACCCAAATAGCTAAACCCTCAACCCTAATCTCTATCCCTAAACCATAAGCCCTCAACACTTAAACCCTCAACCCTCAACCCTTAAACCCTAAACCATTAACCCTTAAACCCTTAAACCCTTAAACCTCAAACCCTCAACCCTTAAACCCTAATCCCTTAACCCTAAACCCTAAACCTTATCCCTAAAGCGACAACCCTCAACCCTTAAACCCTAAACTCTAAACCCTATCACTAAACAATTAGCCCTTGACAATATACCCTAAACCCTAATCCATCAATCCTTGACCCTTAAACTCTAATCCCTCAACCCTTAAACCCTCAACTCTTAAACCCGAATCCTTCAAACCCTCAACCCTTACACCCTAAATCCTTACCTCTTAAACCCTAAACCCTTAAACCCTCAACCCTTAAACCCTAATCCCTTAACCCTTAACCCTATCCCTAAAGCCTCAACCCTCAACCCTTAAACCTTAAACCTAAACCCAATCCCTAAAGCCTCAACCCTCAACAATATACCTCAAACCCTAATCCCTCAACCCTTAAACCCTCAACCCTTAAACCCTAATCCCTTAAACCCTAGTCCCTTAAACCCTAATCACTTAAACCATCAACCCTTAAACATTAAACCCTTGAACCTTAAACACTAAACCCTTTAAACCCCAACCATTAAACCCTAATCCCTTAACCGTAAACCTTAAACCTTATCCCTAAAGTTTCAATCCTTAAACTTTAAACCCTAAACCCTATACCTAAACCCTCAACCCTCAACCCTCAAAACTTAATTCCCCAATACATACACCATTAATCCTTGTTATCAATTTTTCAGTATAGCTCAATTTGACAGAGTTGGTTTCTATAAGATTCATTTTAAAGTGAAGAATTTCAATTTACCTCTATAGATGTTTAACCATTGCCAGTGTTTGACTTTACTGATGAAATTTTAAGATGCAATGAGTTTAGTGGCTTGTTATCAATTGCAACATTAAGTATTGCATGGGATGTAAAAAGAAATGCTTTCATTTTGATAGTCATTTACAGTGTTCCAAACATTGTTTTTTCACAAAAGAAAATTATAGAATTGAACAAGTATTTCAAAAATTTGTGATTGTATTCATTGGATAATAAGAACCAAGTGTCCCACACAAGCCATGGAAGTAGTTGAGACAATGTATCAAAAGGAACATTCTATAGTATTGAAGACTAAATAAAATAAAGAAACATAAGAAGGAACATAATCAACATTTCTTGTTATCTTCAGTTGATTCTAGAATTGTGCACCATCCTTTGTCCCAGAGCCCCTAGAAGACCTGCAAGAGATGTTAAAATTTGTTAGAGCTCTGATTATGAAAATTCCTATATGAATCATCAACAATAATGTAGAATGTTGCTAGTGATGCATTGAAACAACTAAAGTTTTCAAGAGCAAGAAGTGTGACAGAAGCCAACGAGGAAACATCATAATATATATTTTTAATCTAATAGTGTTTGTTTCCAAGTGCAGGTATAGGACAAGTCATGCTGTTGATCTGGTTGGAATATCATAAAGCATGTGGTGTAAAACAGGATCCCACAAGGGTTGAGACCTAACATGTTATCCCTCAAGCATTCAAAGAGGGATTGAAAAAGAAACAAATCCAAAATGCTCAAGGAAAGGAATCCATCAAATGAGTGCATCATAAAGTGCCAAAAGGACTCAAACAGTTGACCATTCAGGACAGTCAACTCTTAAAGTGCAATGAATTGAAAATCATGAGTGATCAATTGTTCAATTGCATCATCTCATAATGTGATAGTGAATAGACATACATAATGCCTTGTTTGAAAATCATCAACTACAACTAAAGAAAATGGAAAAGCTCCAGAACATCATAACCAAGTGCTTCTATTTCAAAATATTCTATGCAATGATAACTTCACATCATCATTTTGTTGTTTAGAAGATAAAAATTCATGAAGAGTACATAAGAGAAGTTGGGTATGTGCAGGATCATGATGGGCCAAAAAGTGGCAATATGATGGGTATGTGGCTGACGACTCTTTTTTTACCCAAAATTGATGAAACGAAAAGGGTTTTTAAAGGAGATTCTCAACTTTCCACCAATATAAATTATGCTTTACTTTGAATTTAATAAGTAATTATTATACATTTTCTATTCAAATTATGACTAAAGTCCTCATTGATAGACTGATTGAAAAAAATCTATAGCTTTCAAATGGTATCACATTTTTTTAATCCAAAACATGTATCGCATTCTATGCTTCGCATGCTATAGGATTAAAAAAATAAAATTGAATTTCATGAAGTTTTGACCAAGTTAAGGTGGTCGACATACGAGTTTTTATATTATTTTAAATTTTTAATAAAAAATTCATAATTAATTATTTACTTGGAAAAAAATTACAAAAAATATGCATCACATTGGGACATGAGTCCTCTACTTATATCTAAAATATTATAAAAAAATATTATCATTTTATTGTGGTTAAGGTGGTCAGACAAACACCTACTTCTTATTTTTTCCCTGAAATTTAAGTACTACTGCATTGAAATTTCAAATTTTCACCAAATAGATTTTTTTGTATTTAAACAAACCTAGTAGTTTAGAAACTACATTCAATTTTCTACAAATTCTATTCTTACATATTTTTGAAATAATATAGATAACTTCTTCAAAAATTTACGTCAAGTTGCCTAACTTTGATTTTTCTGATTTTTTTGCCATTTAAGGGCCTGTTTTTTCCATGATGATCCTGCACATACCCAGTTGGATCCATTAGTAACCAAGTGATAGATGTCTACAAGTAATCTACTAAAGGTAGAGAATGAATGCAAAATGGAATGGTGAATTAAATCCAAGGCATCAAGTATTGGGGAACAAATAAAATATTTCCTATGAAGGTAATTGGAAAGTTTTGAGCTTGTTTCAATATTTTGATGTCACCATCATGAGAGAAAATCTGATTGCATGACCCAATGTTTGCATGAAACACAAAGTAAAGCATAAGACTACAAAAAAGGACCGAAATGTGTATGTTTTGAAGTATGAAATGCATTGAAGTAATGACAAATGGTTGTAGATGAGCCACTGGAAACATCATTAAAGAAAAGTGTAGGGCTTAAATCAGTTGCAACACATTGATTCAAAATTTTCAATGCTATGAGCTGAGAGAAGATAATAATACATTATTCCATCTAAAACGAAAAGTTGAAAATGCATTTTCTAGAGTATTCAAGTGCATCAAATGAATGATAAAAAGTAACAAAGTATCCTACATGAGTATGATGGTGGCTAAGTACAAGCTTTATGTGGAGCAAATGAATATGTCATTATGAAATTCATTGAAGCAAGCAATGCTTTAAGGAAACAGTGAGATGCAAAGCAAGTTTGCACTTGTGGAGTAAGCATGGTTAGAAAAAAATCATTGTATTCTAAAAATAGTGGTGAACATATACATTATAGTTCTTTTGTTATTCAAAACATTAGGCTGATGCTATAGTAAGTCAGGGTTTCAAATGTATAGAGGCACAATGGTGCCTAGCTCGAGCTTTTAGAGAAAATCCCACACAAGTTTTCATAGTGTTTCCCAAAATACAAAAAGAAAGAATGATTCGAGCTCATTCAGAATGCAAGAAAATTGTAGTTCATGCTTTCATACCTGCAACCTTGGAAGGCCAAAATTTCCTCTTCATAAGTCACAGCACTTGCTAGGGTTTGAATGTAAATGCAAATACAGAGAAAAGAAAACAAGGGTTTGAGCCCTTAATAACAAAGGTGCCTTCAAAAATGGTGAAATCAAAGCAATAGGTCATAGCCTGGAGGGGTTTTGAAAACCCACGAAGTGGATAAATTTCATTTAAAATATTTTCATTCAGCAATAATATCATTTTTATATCATGGGTCAAGCCTAGAAGGGTCTATTTTTGCAGAAAAAAAATGAACACACAAGCATACCCATACCCTATACAATGGCCATCTCAAATTTCTTCACAATATTCATGTATTTTGCAAGAAAATCTTGAATGAATCTTTATTTAAGAGGGAAATGCTCATGAATGGAAATAGTGAAGCTTACCTTTTGTATCAAGGTGGAAAACACAGTAATTCCCATGACCCGAGCTTCAAAATACTCGAACAAAGTCTCTAATGGTGGTTACAAAAGGATAACAAAGGGAGTCGACACACAAAAAAGAACAAAATGCCTCAAAATACAATGATAGCCATGGCCTTGAAGGCCTTGTTATCATTAAATAGAGCCCAAAAAATTGTAATTAAATGTATACAATTACTTATGACAAAATGGAGGATTGAATGCATCAGAAAAATTGAAGGATAGGAGCTCGAATGGTGGCTCCAAAGCCAAACCCTAATCTCCCATGGTGGCACATAGGCAGGGCTTCATTTTTCACCAAAGACCGATGCAAATGAGTAGCAAGTGAAATGTTTTGGAGTCCTTTTGTGTATTAGGGTTTTCACCCTATAATTGGCCCATGTGATTTTCATCACATTAATTTTTATTTTTCAAATGCCTTGCCTTCATTGCCTAGGCCGATATAATCCCATAGCTTATAATTCTTTTTCTTTCAATTTTTATAGAAAATGAAACACATAATATGCATATGGCCCTATTAGGGTAGCCCTTTTTTCCTTAGAAAAATTCCATGCCAAGTTTCCCATAGAAATCAAGTAGTAACCTTAGGTCATCAATCTTTTTGCCTAAGTGAATAATGGGAAAATATATTTTTATGATTTTTTGTATAAAAATCAAATATGTAAAAGAGCATTGAATATAGTTTTTGATTTTTTGTATGAAATAAATGCAAGAAATCAAAATGATTAGAGATCAAAAGAGAAAAATTAGAGGGATTTAAAATCAGATTGAGAGAAAATTTGGATAACTGGAGGTGAGTTGTAAAAAATAAAATACTGCATATGATTGTAAAACAACACTAATGGTAATGTTTCTATAAATTACCTTGTTGTTTATTAATGTTTAAATGTAGTTTAATGATGCACTTTAGTTAAAAATTAGAAATTTCTATTCTTGAGTTCAAACTTGGGTGAATTCAAAAAGGAGGTACCAAACTAAAGTTTCTAATTTTAGTTTCTAGTAGTTAGTGCCTGATTTTAAGGCCTTTTTGGATCAACCTTTGAGGGATAAAAAGTTTCTAGATTTTTTATGTCATTTGGAGCTATTTTGGAGACTTATTTTTTAGGCTTTTGAGGGAGCTCGAAAATGCAAGAGTTTCCTTTTGGAGGGACAACAACCTAATTTTTTCTATTTTTGGCACCCCATGGTCACATTATGGCTATAAATATGAGAAAATTTGATTTTCTCAGGATTTAGAATTTCTTAGTTTCTTGCTCTCTTAGCCAATTTGAGAGCTTTGTAAACTCTTTTGGTATCAAATTTTGATGTCTTATTCCTCCACTTGTAAAAAAGCAGCAAATTTCTCCTTTTCAATTTCTTGTCATGGGCTCACAGTAATAGTGTGATTTTTTTGTGATTCAAACTATCAAATCCTTCTTAGTCATGTTGTTGTGGTTATTGTCAAGGTTTGCTATAAGTTTAGGTTGCACATTGTATTATGTTTCCTGGAGTCTTTATGCAAAACACTAATGAACTAATTTCCTTGTGGTGAATTGTGAGAGTGAATTGTTGTGAAGGAAGTGTTGTGAGCTAAGTTTCATCAAAGTCTCAATATTTAGTTGATCATCTTAAGTTGTAGGTGTTAACTTTCATTTTTTCTTCCTACTCTTTCCCCTAAAAGTACATAGATTGGGTGGTTAGCTAGAAGGGAACCAGCCCACTCTGGAGATTCTCTATCTGAAATTGGTTTACCCACAAACCAGAGAGCATTTCCATGTTGCGACAGGATAGACAAGTGCAACTTTCCTAGAGGGTGCAATCCTAATTGTTAATAGTTTTTGGCATGCTCGGTAGGACTCTAGAGTCTAGTCAGTAGAGTTTTTCAAGATTGTAAGTTCTCTGGTATATGCAACAATATTTTCTTCCTATATAGGTTTTAGGAAGTGTACTTGGTGACTCCTAATTCTAGTTTGATTACAAATTTGGTGCAGAAAGCTTATGAGAAGAATCCAAACCAAATCAAGCCCAATTCCATTTGAGTACTTGTAGCTATCCCCACCAAGAAGGAGAGGAAAAATTTTGAGGAGAACTTTTGATCCAACAAGAAGAGCTAAATCCACTCCTCCTAAGCTTAGTCCAATAATATTTGTGAGAAGGAGCACAACTCTAGTGTCTCAAGCACCGCCAATGGCAAGAAAATTTTCCTTTTCACCATTCAACAGAGGCAGTCCATTGTTATTAGCGAGGCATGATGAAATTCCAGTGGCCACTTTGAAAGGGCTTCCATACTTTACTGGAGAGGATTAGAATACCCCAATCGAACACATCTGAGATGTGTCCACACTTTTTTCAGTGGACAATATAATGGAGGAGAATGTGGCCTTGAGATTGTTGGATGCCTCATTAAAAGGAAAAGATCTACAATGGTTTAGGGGGGTGCCAGCTAATTCAATAGCCACTTGGGACTAGCTTGGTGATGGTCTACATAGACAATTTGCAGACATGTTAGACCACTTCTCTTTATTAGAGCAGCTAAGCACCATCAAGCATGCTCCACATGAGCACCTAATTGATTTTAATTACCGCTTCTAGTGAACCTGGGACAAAATTCCCTTGATTGTCAAACCATCACCTGAGCATGCCTTTCTTTTTTATCTAAAAGCCTTGAACCTTGAGATTTTAGTTATAATTCAGTCAATGGGGGCTTTCACACTGCCTAATGCTTATGAAATTTCCATAAGGGCTGAAAACTATCTTATTCAAATGGGTAAGATTGCTCTTAGACAACCCATGCCAATATTTCCTGAGATTCAATCAATCGTAAATATGCCACCTATAGCCTCTATACCTGTTGTACTGGAAATAGGTTATCAAGCTGCCAATCAGGAAAATGTCATCCCTAAGCAAACTAGAGAGTTTCAAGAGATTAAAATTATGCTTCAATCTTTGGGAAAGACTTCCAGCAATAAGTTTGTAAGCCTAAAAAAATAGGTCGGTCAAGAACAAAGGCCTAACCAAGTCCATGTTTAGCCAAGTTAGCAAAATAGAGGGCCTTTTCAAAATGATTATCAAAAAAGGAATCTTAACCCCAAGCCTTTCAGACCTTATGATCCTAATATTCCTGGTCCTTCAAGAGAGCTTGTACCTCAAAACAACTTGGTCCAAGAACAAGAGTAGTGCTACCCCTGTTATCAGCCTCACAATCAAGTTGTATGCATGAATAGAATGGAAAATCAAGGTATTATTGTATAGAGCAATTATGCTAGCCAAGAAAACTTATCAAGTGGAGATGGAGAGCAACGAAGCAGTTCTGAAATTGCTTTGATGAATTTGTAGAGTGCTGATTTTTGTGGAATTAATCATTATCAAGGCTCAAAAAAACAAGGTCCATCTATTGAAACAAATAGAAGGGAAAAAAGAAGAGCAATGGACACTAACCAGCAAGTTGTAAGTGTAGAAAAACAAGCTACAAACTCAGGGTAGCAAGTTGTAAGAGGTCAAAATCAGTCCATTTCATCACAAACTATCCTAGCAATGCACTTGAAGGTGCATATTCTACAAGGAGAACAACAAAGAGCAAGTGATATGGCTGCATCTGCTAGTCTACAAAAGGTAAACCCTGTATCTTTCAATGTTGTAGAGAATTTAAAGAAGGCTATAGTTAGCCTATCCATTATGGATGCACTTAATATACCTGGACAAAAGGAGTTGTTGCAAAATGATTTGTTTGAATTTTCATCCTTAGATGTTTCAAATGCAAAGAACATAACAATGCTTTCCAATAGCTCAGAAATAAAAGTTGAACAAAAAAATAGAGAAGTAAAACCTCCATCATTTTACTTGAGTGTCATAATTGGGGAAAAAATAATCCACAGCTGTATGATAGACTCCGGAGCTAGCGGCTCCGTGATGCCAAAGAGTATAGTTGATAAATTGGGTTTAGCTTATGAACCTGTGGCTAAAGGTGTAGTACAATTGGATGGTTTTTTTGTCCAAACAACAAGAGTTATTAAAAATTTAGCCCTCACACCTCATGCTTGCCCAAATTTTTTTGTCCCACAAAACATTCATGTAATTGAATTGCCACCTCACTTTGCATTGTTCCTATCTAGAGATCTCACTACCAAATTAGGAGGTTTTCTATCAGCTGATTGGTCCCATTTATTCTTCATAACTCGTTATGGTACTAAGGTAACCATTAGGTTTGAACCTTTTTCCAAGGACCACATTGAGCCTTATTCTCCTATCCGGATTAATTCCAACCTTTGCACCACATATAGGTTGGAGAATCAACCCATGGCCTCAAATCCCAATACACCTAATAAAGGGGAAAATCTGGATGAGTTGGCCACCTCAAGCCATAGCCATGATCCTTCCAAATACACTGGGGAGGAAAGATTAGAAATTTATGTGATTCAAGAGCTAGGTACAACAGTTTCAAATTTTGTTAAAGACCAGAATGAACTTCCAAGCTATGATGCAAAGTTCTTGAAAGATGAGGAGGAAATTAGAGTGGAAGGAGTTGCTCTTCAATGATCAAGTCTTAGATCAGGAAGAAAGTCTTGGGGGGGATGAGACATCTATTCAAGAATGGATGAAGGTGCTATTTGAAGACAATACTTCAGATAAAGAAGAAAACTCCAATGAATATGGAGAGATTGGCCATGAATGGTTGGAGATGTAGATTGACAATCAATCCTTGGATCAGGGGGAAGTCTACGATGAATAATTCCTCATCTAAGTGAGTAGAGCTATTGAAAATTATTTTGAGAGAGAAGAATGTATGGATAGACAAAATCCATTGTTGGAGGATTTTTATTTCTCTATCTAAGATTCTGAAGGTACAACCACAATTGAGTCCCAGCTTCCAACTGAATGGTCAAAAGTGTTACCTAACTTTTATGTTGAAATTAAAAGGAGTATGGACATGATGGGGTCAATGTCCACTAGTGAACAAACACACTACGAGAAGTACATTGATAAGATCTTATCTTAGAAGTTAATTTTCAATTAAACAAGGAGTTGAATGATGATGTGGTGAAAGAATTATGTGGAGAAAAGTTTAGAGAGTTTGTTGTTGGGGAATTCTTCCTCAAATGGGATGAGCAAAAGAGTAAGCTTGGGAGGCATACTAAATTTTATGCAATCTAGGAAGGCCCATTTTCATAACAAAATACGAGCGAAACTCATTCTAGCTCTCGAGGCTAACTGGAGAAGTACTTTTGATCCCTGTCAATGGGATTCATTTGAAACATTGATTTTGAAGCTTGAGGTACCACTTTGTATTATAGTAGATTAGCTTCTACTAATAAGTTATTTTGAAGCACATTTTTCTCTTAGTTTTCTTTCATAATTGTTGTTGCACATGTCTTTCTGGTCATTAGGGCCTATTGGTTGTTGTTGTTTTGGTTTTTTGTTTTGCTTGGTGTTGTTGTTTGGAGGAGTTTTCAGTTATGATTCATGAATTTTCTAAGTTTTGGAGAGGGAAGAAGTGACTCCATGCCCAATGAATTTTCATAAGGAAACTAGCCGGATGCTCAGTAGGCAAGCATCTAGCAGAGGTTTCCAAAAGTGTTATCAAATTTTCATTGCATCTCAATTTGATAGATTTAGTTTATTCAAGATTCATTTTAAAGTGAATAATTTCAATTTAACTTTGCAGATGTTTAACCATTTCTAGCATTTGAGTTTATTGATGAAATTTTAAGATGTAATGTGTTTAGTGGCTTATTATCAATTGCAGCATTAAGTATTTCATGGGATGTAAAAAGATTTTTTTCATTCTAATATTCATTTATAGTGTTCCAAACATTGTTTTTGCACAAAAGAAAAGTACATAATTGAACAAGTATTTCACAAATGTTGTGATTGCATTCATTGGATAATAAGAACCAAGTGTCCCACATAAGCCGTGGGAGTAGCTGAGCCATTGTATCAAAAGTAACATTCTACACTACTAAAGATTAAACAAAACAAAGATACATAACAAGGAACATAATCATCATTTCCTGTTGTATTCAATTGATTCTGGAATGGTGCACCATCCTTTGTCCTAGAGATCCTGGTAGACTTGTAAGAGATGTTAAAATCTATTAGAGATCTGATTATGAACATTCCTATATGAATCATTAACAATAATGTACAATGTTTCTAGTGATGCATTGAAAAAACTAAAGTTTTCAAGAGAAAGAAGTGTGACAGAAGCCAAGGAGGAAACATCATAATAATATATTATTTTAATCTAACATCATTTGTTTCCATATGTAGGTATAGGACAAGTCATGTTCCTGATCTAATCAGAATATCATAAAGCATGTGGTGTAAAATGGGCTCCAACAATGATTGAGACCCGACATGCTATCCCTCAAGCATTCTTAGAGGGATTAAAAAAGAAACAAATCCAAAATACTCAAGGAAAGGAATCCATCAACTGAGTGCATCATAAAGTGCCAAAAGGACTCAAACAATTGACCATTCAGGATAGTCAACTCTCAAAGTGCAATGAATTGAAAATCATGAGAGATCAATTGTTCAAGTGCATGATCTCATAAGTGATAGTGAATAGGAATACATAATGCCTTGTTTGAAAATCATCAATCACAACATAAGCAAATGGAAAAGCTCTAGAACATCATAATCAAGTGCTTCTATTTCAAAATATTATATGCAATGATAACTTCACATCATCATTTTGTTGTTTAGAAGATAAAAATGCATGAAGAGTACAGAAGAGAAGTTGGATCCATTAGTAACCAAGTGATAGATTTCTACAAGTGATCTACTAAAGGTAGAGAATGAATGAAAAATTGCATGGTGAATTAAATGCAAGGCATCAAGTGTTGGGGAACAAATACAATATGTCCTATGAAGGTAATTGGAAATTTTTTAGTTGTTTCAGTATTTTGATGTCACCATTATGAGAGAAAATATGATTGCATGACTCAATGTTTCAATGAAACACAAAGTGAAGCATAACACTACAAAAAAGGAGTGAAATATGTATATTTTGAAGTATGAAATGCATTGAAGTCATAACAAATTGCTACATATCAGCCACTGGAAACATCATAAAAGAAAGTAAAGTGTACGACTTCAATCAGTTGCAACACATTGATTAAGTATTTTCAATGTTATTCAAAAATGGTGAAATCAAAGCCATAGGGTCTATTTTTGTAGAAACAAAGGAGAACACATAGGCATACCCGCAGCATGTACGATAGCCATCTTATATTTCTTCACAATGTTCATGTATTTTGCAAGAAAAGCTTGAATGAATCTTTATTTAAGAGGGAAATTCTCATGAGTGGAAATAGTGAAGCTTACCTTATATATCAAGGTGGAGAAACACAATAATTCCCATGGCCTAAGCTTTAAAATGCTCAAACAAAGTCTCCAATGGTAAATACAAAAGGATAACAAAGGGAGTCGACACATAGAAAAGAACAAAATGCATCAAAATACAATAATAGCCGCAAGCTTGAAGGACTTGTTCTCATTAAATGGAGCCCAAAAAATTGCATTAAAATGTATACAAAGACTTACCACATAATGGAGTATTGAATGCATTAGAAAAATTGGAGGGGAGCTCGAATGGTGGCTCCAAAGCCAAACCCTAATATCCAATGGTGACACACAGGTAGGGATTAATTTTTCACCAAAGACCAATGCAAATGACTATCAAGTGAAACATTTTGGAGGGATTTTTGTGTATTAGGGTTTTCACCCTATAATCGGCCCATGTGATTTGTATCACATTAAATTTTATTTTTCAAATTCCTTGCCTTCATTTCCTAGGTCATTATAAGCCCATGGCTTATAATTATTTTTCTTTTGATTTTTATAGAAAATGAAACACATAATATGCATATGGCCCTATTAGGGTAGCCCTTTTTTCCTTAGAAAAATTTCATGCCAAGTTGCAATTAGAAATTGAGTAATGACCTTAGGTCATCAATCTTTCTGCCTAAGTGAATAATTGGAAAATATATTTTTATTATTTTTTGCATAAAAATAAAATATGTAAAACAACATTGAATATAGTTTTTGATTTTTTTAAAGAAATAAATGCAAGAAATCAAAATGATTGGAGATGAAAAGAGAAAAATCAGAGGGATTTAAAATCAGATTGAGAGAAAATCTAGATAACTGGAGGTGAGTTGTAAAAAATCAAATATTGTATATGATTGTAAAACAACACTAATCGTAATGCTTTTATAAATTACCTTGGTGTTTGTTAATGTTTAAATGTAGTTTAATGATGCACTTCAGTTAAAAATGAGAACTTTCTATTCTTGAGTTTAGACTTGGGAAAATTCAAAAAGGAGGTACCAAATTGAAGTTTCTAATTTCAGTTTCCAATAGTTAGTGTCTGATTTTGAGGCTTTTTTGGATCAACCCTTGAGGGGTAGAAAGTTTCTAGCGTTCTGATGCTATTTGGAGTTGTTTTGGAGACTTTCACTTTCTTGTCATGGGCTCATAGTAATAGTGTGGTTTTGTTTTGATTCAAACTATCGAATCCTTCTTAGTCCTATTGTTGTGGGTTACTGTCAAGGTTTGAAATAAGTTCAAGTTGCACATTGTATTATTTTTTTTGGAGTATTTATGCAAAACACTGATGAACTAAATTCCTTATGGTGAATTGTGAGAATGAATTATTGTGAAGGAAGTTTTGTGAGCTAAGTTTCATCAAAGTCTCAATATTTAGTTGATCATCTTATGTTGTAGGTGTTAACTTTCAATTTTTCTTCCTACTCCTCTTTCCCCTGAAAGTGCATAGATTAGGTGTTTAGCTAGAAGGGAACCAACCCACTCTAGGGATTCACTCTCCCCAATTGGTTTACCCATAAACCAAAGAATGTTTTGATGTTGTGACAAGATAGAAAAGTGCAACTTTCCTCAAGGGTGCAATCTTGATCACCAACAATCCCTCATCCCTTAAATCCTAATCCCTCAACCCTCAACCTTGTACCCTCTACCCCATACATTAAAACCTCAACCCTAATCACTATCCCTAAACCCTCAACCCTTAAACCCTCAACCCTCAACCATTAAACCCTCAACCCTTGACCCTTAAACCTCAAACCCTTAAACTCGAATCCCTTAACCCTATACCCTAAACCCTATCCCCAAAGCCTCAACCCTCAAACCTTAAACCTTAAACCCTAAACCCTAAACCTTCAATAGTATACTGTAAACCCTAATCCCTCAACCCGAGCAACCATTAAACCCTAATCCATTAACCCTTAAGCCCTCAACCCTCAACCCTTAAACGCTCAACCCTATACCTTAAATCCTCAACCCTCAACCCTCAACCCTTAATCCCTCCATCACTCAACCCTCAACCCTCAAAATCTATATCCTCAAACCTTAAACCTTCAAAACCTAAACCATCAAAATCTATACCCTCAAACCTATACCCTATACATTAAACTCTCAAGCCTAATCCCTTGACCTTATTCCTTAACCCATAATCCCCCAACCCTCAACCCTTAAACCCTTAATCCATCAACCATCAACCCTCAACTATAAACCCTCTACCCTACATATTATACCCTCAACCCTAATCTCTCAACACTATACCTTAAACACTAAACCCTCAACCCTCAACACTAAACCCTAAATAGTCAACCCTTAAACCCTAAACCGTTAAACCCTATACCCACAACCCTCAACCCTATACCCTATACATTAAACCCTCAACCATAATCCCTTGACCCTATACCTTAAACACTTATTCCCTCAACCTTCAACCCTTAAGACCTCAACCCTCAACTATAAACCCTCTACCCTATACATTATACCCTCAATCCCAATCTTTCAACCCTGTACCTTAAACTTTAAACCCTCAACCCTCGACCCTAATCAGTCAGTAGTCGACCATTAAACCCTCAACCTATAAACCATAATCCCTCAACCCTCAATACTATACCATCTACCCTATACATTAAACCCTCAACCCTAATCCCTCAACTTACAACCCTTAAACACTAATCCCTTAAACCCTCAACCCTTAAATCCTCAAACCTCAACCCTAATCCCTCAACCCTTGACCTTTAAACCTTAAACCCTCAACCCTTAATCCCTCAACCCTCAACCTTTAAACCTTGAACCCTCAACCCTTAACCCTTAAACCCTCAACCCTTAGCTGTCAAACCCATACCTTAAACCCTAATCCCTCAACCCTCAACCCTTAAACCTCAAACCTCAACCCTCAACTATAAACCCTCTACCCTATACATTATACCCTCAACCCTATATGTTAAACCCTTAACCCTCAACCCTCTACATTAATCCCTCAACCCTTAAACCCCTAACCCTTAACCCTCACCCCTCTACCCTATACATTAAACCATAAACACTAATACATCAAACCCCTCTACCCTATACATTAAACCATAAACCCTAATACATCAACCCTATACCCTAAACCCTAATCTATTAACCCTCAACCCTTAAAATATAATCCCTTAAACCCTAAAGGTCCTTAAACCCTTAACCCTTAAACTATAATCCCTTAACCTTAAACCCAAAATTGTATCCCTAAAGCCTCAACCATCAACCCTTAAACCTTAAACCCTAAACCTATCCCTAAACCCTCAGCCCTCAACACTATACCTTAAACATTAATCTCTCAACCCTTAAAACCAAATCCCTCAACACTAAATGCTAATGCCTTAAAACTTAAACTCCCCATAATCCCTCAACCCTTAAAACCTTATTGGTCTTAAACCCTCAAACCTTAAACTATCAACCCTTAACCCTAATCTCTCAACTCTCAACCATTAACCCTAAACCCTCAACCCTTAAATTGTAAACCCTACACCCTACAACCTCAACCCTCAACACTGTACTTAAGCCCTAATCCATCAACCCAATATATTAAACCCTAATGGACCTATACCCTATACACTTAAGACACTCAACCTTGAACATTATTCCTCAACCCTCAAACCTTTATCCCTTACCCTATACCCTATACTTATGCCCTAATCCCTTAACCCTCATCCCTATGCCATATACCATCAACCTTGAATCATGAACCCTATACCTTAAAAACTCAACCTTAAACATTATCCATCATCTCTATAAACCCTCAACTATATACTTAAGACCTAATCCCTCATGCTCAACCCCATACCTTAAACCTTGAACCCTACACCTCAACCCTCATCCCTATACCCTATAATCTCACCCTTATACCCTAAACCTTGAATATTGTCCCTCAACCCTATACTTAAACCCTAAACCATACACTCTCAACCCTTCACCCTATGCCTTATACCCTGAATCCTTACCATAAACCCTAAACCCAATATCCTAAACCCTAATCCCTATACCTTACACACTTGAACTTGTACACTCAACAAGCTAAATATTATCCCTCAACTGTAAACTCCCAACCCTATACCCTATAACCTATACCCTCACCCTTATATACCCTAAACCCAAAACCTTTACATGCATACATATAACCATACAAGCATACATACATATATACATATAAATATATATACATACATATAATCATACATACATACATACATACATACATACATACATACATACATACATACATACATACATACATACATACAAGCATACACACATACATACATACATGTACATATAGGCATACATACATATATACATACATACATATATGCATGCATACATACATAAGTACATACATACATACATACATACATACAAGCGTGCATTCATACATACAAGCATACATGCATACATAAATAAGGCATGGATACATACATACATACATACATACATAGAGGCATACATACATACATACAGGCATACATATACACACACATACATACAAATATATATACAAACATACATATGTCAAACATACATTTTAAAAACATGCACACATCAAGTGAGACATAACTTGAGCACATTATAATGCACTCATGTTATGTCATGCTTAGGAAGCATCAAGCAAAAAGAAGCAAAATACAAAGAAAGACATAATGTGAGTGTGTTATAATGTTCTTGGGTTATGTCAACATAATGCACACACATTATAACACACTTGTGTTATGTCAACATAATGCACACACATGATAACACACTTGTGTTATGTCTTGCATTGGGAATCCCCAAGGCCTAGGCTTGAATCTACTTTATATTTTCAACCCAAAGGCTTGGAGTGCCCTCCCAATGTCCAAAGATGTGTTTCTACATATTCTACAAGATTTCACATAATCTCGTTCGTGCTAGCCGTCAAGTTTGCACATGTTTCAAGGTCAAGTAAATTAAATACTTAGGTAATCTTATGCTCTCTCTCTTACCTATTTAATGATGTAATTTTTTCACATTTTGACAATGTTAAGGCTTTCATCTTTTATTTCTTTTATTTGTGTGTCCATTTTTTGTTAGAAACTAGTGTTTGGTATTTTTTGTACTTTATTTTGTATCCATTCATTTAAATTTCAAATAAATTGGATTCTTTTAAACTAGACTCCATTAAATACATATTAAAAAATAATATTTTTTTATTAGTTTTCAAAAATTATAGGGGTAGTGTGGCCAAAATTCTATTTTTGAGGATGTGTCCACATTGAAAATTAGTAAAAAATCAAATATTCATTAAAAATTTATCAAAAAATTGGGCATAAACTACATACTATTAGCTAATTTCTCATAGAAGGGATTTTAAAAATAGCAAAAAAAGTTAGCCTTTTGAGGGAGCCACAATGGACACTATGTTATTTTTTTTGCTAAAAATAACACCAATTTTTGTGGCTCCCTTTCTTGAACCCCTTAATCTCTACCATTTTAAAAAAATATTAGTAGTTTAGAAAGTAGACTTAGAGCAATACAACCCTTTTTTTTGTTGCATCTTAAAATTTTGAGTGTAACTATCCCCAATTTCTCAGCCAAGGCTAGTATTTCATGATTTCAAAAATAAAAGTAGCCACTTAAGACCCCGTTTTAGCTCCCATCTTTCTACACTTACCCATATTGTCTAATTGAATGTGCAACATTTAAACATCTAAAAGTTACCAAGTTATTTGGTTAACCTCATGCACATACATTTTTGAGGTTGGAAGTCTTTCCATATCACCTCAAAGTTCACTCAACACTTGGTACACAAGGTTTATGACTTGGTCATAGAGGTTGTTGGTTTGCACATTCCAAGTGTTCCTAAGGTTGACACCTATAGGACACTTGTCTACTCATTTGTACCACTTCATATGGAACTCGTCAATTCACCTCATAGATCGATCGCATCATCCTTTCCTATATATAAAAGGCCTTGTAGTCATTATTGTTTGGGTCATCTAAATATAATATCATGCATTATCTATTGTTCTTTTCATTTTATCTTCTAGATCTCCTGGCTTCTTATAATAAGTACCACTCTCAGCACGAAGACCTTGTGCAAAAATGCTACTCTTGTTATGCTCAAAAGCCCAATTGTTAGCACAAACATGGAGTTGTCATATGACACCCATAACATTTCTATGCACTAGCAAAAATAGTGGAGAGGTATTGGCATAAGGAAAAGTCCCTTGTCCCAATGCTTTGTTCCATGGTGGCATATTCGAAGTGCCATGGGTGTGGTCCCACCCATTAGCTCTCACCCACAAAACTTAATCCAACCAAGTTTGGAGTTTTCTGTAATCAAGTAATGTCCCAACAGTTTTCCTCACACAAAAGCTTAAAATCCAATCAAAGTAGCTCCTATCAGACCTAAAAAATAAAACAACTAGCAGATTGCACTAAGTGGGGAGGTGCCAAAGCGGTGATACATTGGAATATGGTTACAGACCCACACCATAGCCATGTGTCAAGGCGATGTACATAACAACCACCCTGAAGCATATAGTCAACAACTCTTGTTGTGTGATTGGATGGGACCATGGGCGCAACCCCCTTCTTATGATCTTGACCACAAAACTCAATCTAATAAAATTCAGAGACCTTTACATCTAGTGTTTGATGATTTATAGGGCCACATGGAAGTTTCCTTGTTTTGATCCTAAGAAAATTATGTTGTCATCTTAAGCTTGTGCGATAATGTCATAGCCGTTGTGCTGCACTCTCTAATCGAAGGTCTGAATATTCTATATCTTGAGCTTGATGTCCAAGAATGACATGCATCATTCCTGCATAAGCACAAGATTGCTTTTAAGCCTAAAGGACGAGGGAAGAGTGCCAATGGATCATTTGATATCCAAATAAGTAGTTTGAAGGTGTTTACGCTACTCCTCGGGCTATCAGGACCGTTCTAATGCCTACACAATAGATGTTGGATAGAGCTATACAGATGTTTCCTAGTTAGGTTCTTGGAATGGTTATGTTTAATGCTTTAATTTTTTAAGCTTACGTGATATTGTCTTCTTTTCCGTGCTTATTTTTTTTGAAAGAAAATATCTTGAGCCCAATGTCCACCAGTGCCACATGTCTTACGCACGTAAGCTAAGGAATGCATTGAGAAGGAAAGGTATGATTAGTGTGCTATTGGTCTGCTCCAATTTCAGTAGGTTGCGGGATCTTCCTCCAACAGTGCACCATTGGTTAATTTTTTCTATAGGTTTGGGCATGTAGTTTATGAATGATGTCACAACTAACTACGTATCATATCTTGGTGAGTTTTTTCCAAGTGTTAGGGAAGCTCTCTAAATTCTACTGAATGTTTTTTTGAGATCACTTCACTTTTTCAGCCAAAGGCATTGATAATCCTATTCCATACCATGTTTACATTTACATCTCTTTTTTTGATGGGAGCTAATGATTAAATTTCTTATCCGAGAGGTACTATCAATAAACCAAGCAATGCAGATATATTTAATAATACTCTAATCTCATGTTAATATTCATTATAAGCATAATTATCAAGCTCAAGTTGTACAAGTGAGAGGTCTAAAATCTCTTATCACACATCAAATGATCACATTGATAACTATGCATAAATTACTTTTAGTGAACTCATCAAGTTTTTATTTAAGCAAGGTTCATAGTGTCTCATAAGGAATTTGTAGGTCATAGAAGTTTAATTCATTGTGTGCATATCTATTGAGAGTGCATTGTCTGGAGGTATGAACACTCTCATCATGTTGGTGAGTACCCACAAACAAATGACCTTAGTGTGATCTCAGAGCTTCATTTCAAATAAATTATGTTAGAAGTATATTTCATGTTGATTGGTGTAGTTAAAATCATTATTAGATGAAATTTTTTGTTGTTAAATGAGAGATATAGAGTGGATTCTGATATATTCTCACACTTTGTGGCAACTTTTCTTGACCTATAGGTCCTACAGGGAGAGCTAGCAAAAATGACCAAAAAACTTTTCATCCCTGAAATACTAGGTGGGCATGAGAAGGTGCTGGACGCTGCCACTCTTGGTCTTAGTATCCCTAGTCCTTGAGACATGGAGCATCTTTCTATCTCAAGCGAGGTGGTAACTTATTACCCTTTCATTATAGACATTAAAGATGTAGTATCGCATAGGAAAAGGGAGGGGGTCAAGGTTGGAGTAAATTTCTTGAAGAAAATGGTGCATATCGTACCAATCAAGGACTTCGAATGGGTACGTAATTTTATCAATTATGTGCAAACATATGGTGATAAATAGTTCAAATTTGATGTAAGCCTTTCTTCATGTTTTGTTATCACTTATGATATGTTAAAGTTAATGCCCTAGTTAGCAACTTGTCTTGTCATTAGAGTTTTGGAAACATTCATGTGATCCTAGGGGTTTTGAAATCTAGAAGGCTAAATTACCAAAGCCAACTTTAACGTCAGGTGATTTTTTATTTGTTACTTAGGCCCTATGAAGTTGTGTTTGTTTGCACGATTAGAGGAGCGAAGTTTTTATGGTATACCTCTAATTCAACTATTGAAGGGTTTGGGTTCCTGTAGTGTCGAAAAATGTCATCCATTACATTTTCATACTTGTTTGGTCCCTTGTGAACTAAATGAGCCTAATTTTTCCTTATTTAGGGTGTTTTAAAGTGTATCTTTACACTTTCACACTAATCAAGGGTTTTATTGATTAATTGGGCTTCTTTATGCCTTGTTTGGTCCTATTTTTCATCCATAAGCCTTAATGCATCTTTTCGAGGATATTCCCAACACATATGTAATGACTAATCATAAATTATTTTTTTTGGATTGTATGGCCCATATTTAGTGATTTGGGACTCATATGCCACCTTTGGCATATGGGTCCCACCTAAGTTTCGAGGCCCTAATCCTGATTTCACATTAATCTAAGCATTTCTTGAAAAATGTGTCCTAAAGCCTAGCCTAATGGGAATCATACACCACTTATGGCGTATGAAACTTGTGTCTTAAACCTAAATTAAAATCAAATTCTTGGTGGGATTTTATTCTCCCAGATATGATGTCGATTTGTAGTGCTATAATTTTGGGAAATTTGGCATAAACAAGTATAAATACAAGGTTTTTTCACTCATTTTTCACCTAGAAAGTTTACAAGTGACCTAGCATAATAATTATTCATGTATTATAGCAAATTGGATTTTATAAGAGCATTCAAGACTTGATTATCAAGAATTTTGGAGCATTATTCAAGTATCAAGCATCATGTCAAGGTCATCATGCATCATGTTTGTTTTTGAGCTAGCATTTGTGATGTAGGGTTTCATGATTCAAGCAAGTGTTCAAGTCAAGATCTACAACATTCAAGCAAGAATCAAGATGATCTACATCCATTGGAGCCATCTCATGCATGTTTGCAACATTTTATTCCTAGGGTTTGGTGAGTTGCAACATATCATTTTGTTCATTCATTATTCCTCCTTTCCATTTGATTTCATTACAAGGTTTGATTACCAAAATGGGGTTTGACTAAGGAAAACCCCTTTCCACTAACAAAACAACATTATTCCCTCTCTTTAGTCAATGGTTTGTAGATCTAGGTAGAAGACATATTGAAGAGCAATATTGGAGAAAGGTTGTGAAAGTTGTGAAAATTGTCACCTTGTTTAGGAGATCATTAAAAAAAATCTACAAAGTAGAATTCAACAATTCAGATCTGAAAAATCAGGTTGAGAAGAGAGAGCAGAGGTTGAAGAGCATATTTAGAATTTGACTTTCTAAAAAGGCCAAGCAGGACTGATATGCCAATTATGACGTATGATTCTAGTATAGTGGAATTTCCAATTTTTAGGTATTCTAGACTTATCTCTGCAAGATTTTTGTTCCTACCTAGAAACCCTAATATGAGACTAAATTTCCCATCCTGATGTATGAGTCCCAATGTGCATTAAAATCAATATTTTTGGTATTTTAGGTCTCCATTCAAGTTGCTACAAGTTTCAAGGTTCCCCTTTATACTTCTCCAATTTTCTATTCTGTTTTGCATTCATTTCTAGGTCATTTAGTGAAGCTTTGCATATCATTAGGTTTTGAGATTAGGTCTTGCATATTACATGTCTTTCCAAGTCCTATCTTGGTGGTGAACCCCTCTTTAGTCTCTAATCATACCCTATGACATCCCTATTGTAAATCCCTTTCCTTCATTTTATCCTTGGATTGAGATCTCCAGGGTTTCCTTGAATGAGAAGTGTAGAAAATTTGTTGTTCTATGTTGTAAAGCATAAAGCAACCATTTTCTATCATTCAATTCCATTTTGTTACTATTTTTTTCCAAGTTAATTTTGTTTGACTTGAGGAAAGAGCATGTTCCCCTCCATTATGTGTATTAGCACTTATAAAATGTATTTCAACTACTTTATTAATAGAAAAAGTTTAGAACTATGACTTTTTATTAAAATAAAAGACAAATAAACTTTGGTCATTTTAATTAAAATTATAGCCTTAAAGGTTTAACTTATTAAAATTTTCTTATGTCCTTTTAATTTAAAATAGAGTATAAACTTTAAAAGAAAATTAGCATACACTTAGGTCCCTTTTCAATTAAAATAGTCTATATACCTATAGTCTAAATTAAAATAGTTTTAAGAACCTAAATTTAAATAAGATAAGGAAAAACTATAAATAATTAAATTGGAACATAAATATTAATGAATTAAAATAGACTTTAATCCTTTGAAATGATGAAGGCTACACACGTTTAAAATAATAATAAAATTAATAAATATTTAGATTTATAGTAAGCCCTGACCTTCAAATAATATAGATTATGAAGCTTGAGACCATGAATATTAAAGTTATGAGAAATTATTAATAGATTAAAATCTATTGATTAGAATTTTTTTTTTTAAATATTAAAATTTAATTTTTAATAGTTATACTTATTTTTTATTAATAATTTTTATAGTTATTGAATTAATCATATGGTAAATGAAGATCTAACAAAAAAATTCAAATTGTTAGCCTATTAATTTTACATCTTCATTTGATTTCTTTAATCTAATAATTAGTGAATAAGTATAATCTAACATTAATGTAATTTTGGTGATTAAACCTAGATTATAAATCCTAGATTATAAATATAAAGTGATTGGCAATTATTCTCATAATTTTTAAACTAGAGCAAGTTTTAGATTTTTTTGGCACCATTATTGACCAAGATTGATTTGATGGGTGGTAGGTTTTCTTTGAACATTGAGTTAATTATGACATATGCTGAAATCTATATAATAAACCTATTTTGTTATGATGGAAAATAAAGTTTTTTCTTAAAACTTGTATTAACTATTTGATGTAACATTAGGTAGTATTGAGAAAATTAACTACGTAGAACTCTAATGTATTGAAGAGAGTTTGATCTAAATCATTGTTATGATTATTAGATCAAATGTGCTATATTTCTCTCTGAGATATTATAAATTTTGATTATTTGAAAAATATTAAAATAGTATTTTGTAAAGAGTTTTTTATTTTTTATTTTTTTCTTTCTTTTCAAATTTTTAATTTGATAAAAGATATAATTTTTATAATTATCCCAACTCATATTTTGTTGGATGTATCATTGCACTCTTAAATTTTTTTTAAGATATTAGATTTTTTTGTTTACTTAAAGAAATATTAGAATATTAGAATAAATCTTACACAAAGTAAAGAACCCCTCCTCCTCAGGGTGTGTTGAAAATCAACACAGATGGTTCTTCTTGGGGAAATCCTGTCATGCTGGTATTGGGGGTGTTGGGCAGAATAGTTTTGGGACTGTTGAGTTTATATTTTTTGTTTATAAGGGTCTTTCTACTAACAATGTGATGGAGGCTCTTGCTATCGGTTGCGCTCTTGGGTGGAGATAGATCATTTGTGAATCTGATTCTCAAGTGGTCAATTACCCCTGGATTTGTCACAAAAGTTGGACCACTTAGTGGAGATTGACAGGGGTATGTAATACCCTTGCTTTATACTACTTTATTTTGGTTTGAATAAATTTTTACCCGTCTTCTAATGTTAATCCTTTATTAATATAGAACATAAAAATTCAGTGAAAAAATAAATAAAATACATTCAAATTAAAAATCATATTAATTATTAAGCAATTTTAAATATTATTTTAGCCAATAACATGATAAATAAAATCCACAACAATTTATATTCAACCTTGTTGATAATGTCACATGAAACTTTCCTAGTCAATGAATCTCAATCATTTTATATGCCTTCACTAAATTCTGTGTTCAAACTCAAAATCTTAGGTATAATTTGTGAAATCCTATCCACAAGAACCACAGATGCTTATTGAAACGAAATTATTTTTAATTAAATCCTACAGCACAGTAGGAACAAACTCTCTGCTTCTCATATGAATTATGGGTGTTACATATGTTGTTTGGAAATTAGACCATTCTTATCTTAGATGAGTCATGGCTGTTACATATACTTAAGACTTGAGAGAACTCTACAATAAGGTACCTGCTACATGTAAAATATACGTAAAGAAATCGGTGATGGGCTTATTTTGACAGTTTAAAGGCACATATGAGAAAGGACGTCTAAGGACTGGTAGGGGCCCAAGCAGTTAGCCAAGTGAAAGGATATAAAGAAAAGCAGAACCTATTCCTGCCACGGTTCCGAAGCCAACAGTGATTACAATCCATTTTTCTCCTGTGGGCATAAACATGTAAGCTGCTGCAAGAAAACTCAAGGCGAAGAATCCCACTGAAATGCACAAAACTACCTTGCTGAGCAACACAAGTTTATTTGTGTAGACGGACGGCATAATCCCAAGGATTACAAGTAGTATTGTGGAAGCATAGAAAGCCACAATGTCTCCTACGAGAAAAACATTGAGAGCAAACTCGTGGTCTTTAATGTGACCCTTCAATGGAACTAGCACAGTGAATAGGAATGTTACCGTGATTGGCACGAAAATGGCGGGTAATTTTTGTAGCCATTCAAGGGCCTTCTCGCGCTCTGCTCTTCTTTCTTCCCCCGATTCACCCAATTGCTGTTCTGGGTCTCCTTCCACAGGAGCTTTCTTCTGCAAAATATCACCCACAAAATTGCTAATAGTTGCATATGTGCCTGGCTAATTTAAAAAGAATGGAGAATAACAAAAGAGAAACTAAATAGGTTGTTATTTCTGGATTAGACGATTTTCTATTTTAACGACGATGAGTTATAAAATATGATATTCAGAAATAACGAACTATGAAATCCTGTGAAAATTTCAATTCTTTAAAAAAATAAACCACCTCATTCTCGGGTAGGTTAGATCTGGTCTCAGAAGCTTTCGAATCAGCATCAGTACTTTCGTCTTCAGATACTCCAAGAAATAAACCTCCATCATTTCCTGCAATTTGAGATACAGAAGCTGAGGATACCAAGTCTGGTACTCCAGAAAAAGGACCTCCATCAGTACTTGCAGATATAGAAGCCGAGGATGGCACGTCTGATACTGCAGAAAATGAACCCATTTAAGATTTCTGATCACCAATTTGGTTATTTCTAGCAGAGATACATTAACATTCGGTAACAACTTGGCAAACTTAGGCATGCTCTTAAAGGGCTTCTGTCGGTGAAGATTGTAATGATAAAATTTTGAAAATGACAGAAGTTTGAAGGGCCCATGACTGTTCTCTTAACTGAGAACTCATAAAGTCTCGTTATGTTGGGAAGCTTGGATCGTTCTAAGTCTAATTCTATGACATAGCTCTGCCACAGATAGAGACATGGATTTTGGTTTTAGTGAGGTGGATGAGCAATGATGGGAGCCAGGGCCAATACTGTGAAAACGGGAATGACCCGCAAGAGAGACCGGTCTTTCCTTTCTAACCAATCACATGCGGGAGCAATGCTATTTGGAAATTTAGACTGCACAAGTAAAATTTTCCAGGACAAAATATTTCTTGACTGCCCTTACGAAGCTGTCTTTGAAATATTTCTTCAAAATGCTGAGGTAAGAAAGAAACATATCTAGAAGCCTTCAAAGTCTATTGAACATTTTTTAATCCTGAAACGATCACATGCTTGCAATCTTAGAAAGAAAGTTATCTAGAAGCCTTCAAAATCTATTGAACCTTTTTTAAATCTAAAACGATCACATACTTGCAATCTTAGTAGTGCTTGACCCTCTACTTCATTATTTGTTTTATTTACTAGTCCCTTTGAAGCCCCTCTCAAGTAGAATTCTTTCCTGATTTCTCAATATGAAACTAGCACTAGGGTCTTTGGGGTTTCCTCTAGAACTGTCATGTTTTTTTAATATAAAATCAAATCTGCAATACTCTTTGGAATTTCTTCTAGAAGTATCATCAAAGTTGAGTTTATACCAACTTTCTATTGGGATAGTTTAACACTATACAATTTTGGATTTGGTGACAGATTAATTTAACTTACCCCATTAATGGAGGGTTTCTTTAGACATTTTTTTATTTACTATATGAACAATAATTTTTTATTTATTTTTAACAATTATTTGTCTTATTTTTATTTGAAATTTATTTTATTTTTGTATTAATTAATATAATGTAAATAGTTATTTTAATTTTGTCTTAACTTTTAATTTTAGTATTGTAAAAATATTCATTATTTATATTATTATTTTATTTTACTTTATTTTTAAAAGATTAGTAAATATTATATACGCATATGCTACTTTTACTAGTTTCATTTGTAGATAGCAATATATATTTTAATTTTTTTATGTGTTTATATATTTTTTGTATTAGAAATAGTTTGGGAACCAAAAATACATTGAGAAGAACAACAGTACTACTGCACTAACCCCCCATTACAATATGAACATCACTATCATGCCCCCTTACAAAAAAAAAAAGCTTCAGATTTTTACATTGCCAATATAAAGAAAATCAACACATACACACACAGCAGTAAGAGATGCCCATAATCTGGGATTATGCCTTCAGCCAAGAGTTGTACCCGCATACCAAAGCTATCTCTACACATCCAAGCTGAGAAATGTCACCGGGCTGCAAGGGAGAGTATATCCTTGTCATCATTGAAGGCTATTTGGAATTCCTGTAGAGCATTCAAAAATATTTCAATTCCTCTATTGTCAAGTTTGTGTGTAGGCCCACACCTAGTGTTCTCCCTGGTGGTTGTGGCAGAGCTACTCCTACAAGGCCTTACAAATTGCGGAAGTGATATCTTGATGTGAAGGGAAACTTGCAAGGAAACATGGAGAAAAGTGAGTCCCTTATGTGACTCAGTAAGCACCCTCCTACAACCCTTAAACTTTTCCTCATTTCTTGCTTTCCAAATGTGCTAGAGAATTTCAACAAATAAGATATTTTAATATTTAAGATAGTCCTTACTCATTTCTTTATCACAAAATAAAACACTTTTCCATCTTATTTTGTCATTATCCCATTTTTTAAGTTGAGGTAGAAAATTTTCCAAATTTCCTTCACAAAGAAACAATCAAACAAGATATGAATAACAAATTCTAGGATGCAACAGATGCTACAAACATCAATGTCATTCTTGTTAGACTTGAAAGGCAATTTTTGAAGAAAAACTAACCATTTAAAGCAACCCTTTTTAGGCTCTAGGCTACTGTTCCAAACACCCAAGAGAGCTTTCTTCCAAGTTTTATCATTAAGAGAAATATTCCAACATGGTTACAATGATCAAGCACAACATTACTAGTGGTTAAATCCTTTTAAATTGTTTTTTCTTGGAGATCAGATATTTTTCCATCATTTTTCCACAGAAGGTCATTCTCCACATCCAACATCCTATCTGTGTTAGTAGGGAAGCGACAGTTTTTGCATGCTTCAACCAAGGTGGTGTATGTCCTTTTCGTAGAGGTAGGAAGATCAAACTCTGCACTCAAGGCCTCCCAATTTTTAAGTTTACCAGTAGCAAGAAGGTTATTGAAAACCTTAACCCCTTTTTGATTCCAAAGTCTAGCAGAACAACCTTGAAGAAGGGCAAATGACTTACCATTATATTAAAGGTTCCACCAAATAGAGTTGTATGCCTAACAACTAGTGTTAGGTAGAGAGATACTAGGAGACTTGAACTGGGTATTATGCTTGGAGAGCTCCCATGCCCTCAAAAGACTCTTGAAAACCAGGGAACCAACAAGGCTCATTGTATGACTGCTAGTGAGGATGTCACACAGGGGAAAATTCTTCCAAGTATTTTCCCATTTAGGGGTAGCATCTTGTATGTTTCTCCTGACAAGGACTTTCCAAGGCTCATTTCCAACTAATGTTTTTACAATCCATTTGGATGCAAGGGAAATCCCTTGTTGTCTTAGATCTTTTAAACCCAAGATCCCTTGCATTTTTTCAATGCAGCACCAGTCCCACCTTACAACATGCTTCCTTCTCCCACCTTTACCATCAAACCACAAGAATCCTCTTATCCTTTTTTGGATCTCATTTATTTGGTAACTGAAAAATAAAATAGATTGAGGAAAAATAGATAGTATAAGAAGATAGAACTTTTTGACAAACTTGCATCCTTCCTTCCAAGGATAGATACTACCTATTCCATTTGTCAAGCTTCCTCTCAATTTTTGAAGCAAACCAGTTCCAAATTTCTTTGAGGTTTGGGAAAACCACAAAGGGTATACCCAAATACCTAACTTGCATGCCAAGGCCACCCCATTGGAATTTGTACTCTTTCATCCAGTCCAGAGGGACCTCCTTCCAACCCAACATAATAGATTTAGAATTGGAAATTTTCATCCTTGAGGCTAGCGAAAACAAATCAAGCTTCCTCATTAAGGCATCCATATTGTCTTTGAGCAGCTCAATAAAAAGTGAGGTATCATCAGAAAACTGAACATTAATTAGTTCATTATCATCTGGTAAGGAAATACCTCTAATTCTTGGGGAGAGGGAATGGTCTCTTAATAGATACTAGGATAAGGTGTTTGAAGCAATGACAAAAAGCGTAGGAGTCAAGGGACATCCTTGACCAATGGACCTTTCCAGTGTGATCTCCTTAGACAAGACACCGTTAACATCCACTTGAGCAGTTGCATCTTTAAGGAGCACATCAACCATTTGAAAGAATTCATTAGGAAATACAAAGGCTTTGAGTACCATGCTTAGAAAAATCCATTCCACCCGGTCATAAGCTTTTTCAAAATCTAACAACAGCATTGCCACATTTTGACCAGATTTCTTAGCCCACTCCATTGCCTCCCAACTTGTTAGAAGATTCTCCAAGATGTATCTCCCCTTTACAAACCCAGTTTGGGTGGGGCTCTTTGGTAAGACCTATTGCAAGCTTATTAGCCTCCTCTATTGATATCTTCTTGGTGATTAGTCTTTCCAAATCAGCATATTTTCCCCATCCCAAATCTTTTCAATCTGCTCCCTATCCTTTTTTTCTTTTAATAGGAAGTTAAAGAAGAACTTTGAACCTTTTTCTCCCTCTTTAAGCCAGTTTAATTTGGCCCTAACTCTAAGCCCATTAACCTTATGGTTTTGGATTTTCCTTAAGCTGTCCTTCATTGAGGCCATCTCCTAATTTAGCTTGATATCATCAGGGAAAAGCTGAAGACTGGTTTATATTTAAAAAATAAATGTCCATTATATATAGTTTTTCTTTCATACTTTTACCCCTTAACATAATAAAAATAATTATTTTATTCTTACATTATAACAATATAAACTTTATATAAAACAATATTAAATCTCTATAATAAAAAAATATAATTTAATTTTTTTTTAAATATGGCAAGATGTGTAACTCTAGTGGTAGCAAGGATATGGTGTAATAGTATGAGAATGTTAAAAAAACTATTAAAGAGTCAAATTTTTTTGAAAAAACTAAAACTATAAAAACATTTAAGTAATTGTAACTAGTATAGATATAATTTTAGATACATTTATCAAAAAGACATTGATAGATATCAATGTTGAGGTGCCTAAATTAATTTTTTTTATATATTATCCAATATAAAAATATTATTGTTTAGAGTATTTTTGAATCAATTTAAGCTAAAATTTGTACAATTATTGTACTTTGTTTCAATTAATTTCAGTTAATAATAATGAATCATTTATTTATTGAAGATTCTTTTTATTTTTAAAAGCTTAAGGGAAAAAAAAAATAGTTGTTTAACTTCTACTTTAAAAATATTTAAATTTTGCATTGACAAATAAATGGTAAGTAGATAGATTAAAAAGGATAGATGATTTAATATCATAAAATAATTATTTAGTTTAGAGAAAAAGACTAAGGGATATCTATTCCACCATTTTTTTCATAGGCACGATGCCAAATCCATCCTTTATGGTGTTGAGACCTTGCACTTAACAAGACTTGATCCCTAGTAGGTTGTTATGCCCTTTATATTAGAGTATGAATAGGCTAATGAGTAGTTGGATTGTGGCTAATTTAACTCTTGATTAAGTTGTATTATCATTATTATATTATTATTTAGTTATTTAGGTGAAGGTAAGGCTTATATACAATTATCTAGGTCAAGTTGGTTGATATCCTAGGCATAAGTATGGTATATATAGGAGTTATTGAGTCTTATTTGTTCATCAAATTGTGAATTGTGTCCTCATTGGAGACATTTGGAGGTTTTCCCCCTTGAAGTGGCTTTTTATTCTCTATTATTATCAAGTATTTGTAGTATATTTTATATTATATCTTCTATTTTGTAGTTTATTTCATTACAAATGGTATTAGAGAATGATCTTGGCACCATTTAGGCAACGATTTTTTTCAATCTTGGAGGTTATTTTGTGAAGAGAATTACTTATTTATATATTGGAAAATATTTTCCTAATTTTTGGAGGGTTTTGCAAGGTTATATTGGAGCATATTCAATCCAAATTTTAGAGAAATTAGAGCATTATTAAGAGATTTATTGCTCAATTAGTTTTTTTCTCAAAACTATTTGGGAAGTGTGTATCTCTCAAATCTAGATGAATTATATTTTGAGTCTTGAAGGGTAGTTTAAGAACACATAGAGTTTCCAAAATCTAGAAAGAATTAGAGAAAAATTAATAGATTTATTATAGAATTATGGTTTCCAATTAATTTTTTTTCAAGCCTAAAAATGAGGTAATTTCATTGAGATTTTTCTATGAAAGTGCACCCTAGGCTCTAGTAAGCTATAGTAAAAATTTAAGAGAATTTTGAATTTTGTTTGTATGATTTATTGAAAAAATATAATTTTTCCATGATGGTGAGTCCTACAACAAGAGGCAAAAGAATGTCACAACACCTGAGAAATATCTAGGTGAGGATGATGTAATAATTGATGATATTACACCTATTGATCATATCAACAAGTTGAAGGAATAAATTTCATCAATGAAGGAGGATTTGCATCACTTGATAGGAGAAATGCATTGCTTAATATGATATATATCAAGCATAGTGAGCATGATAAGTGCTCATATGAAAGGATCATGAATGGATGTCTCAAGAAACTAAGGTGAATCATATGGGTTATCTAATCTTCATCCAAATTCTAATTCTCATATGGGATATAGCAACTTTATACCAAAGGTAGATATGTCCAAGTTTGATGGAAATGATTCACTTACATGGATAAACCAAATGGAGAGTATTTTTTATGAACATCAAGTACCAAGTGGAAAAATGTTAGAATGGATTCCTTATATCTAAAATTGCATAAATTCATTTGGTATCAATGGATATGTGTACATTGAAAAAAGGGCCTCATTGTCTCATGGTCAATTTTTACAAAGGAGATATAATCATATACAACTTCTTCAGCTAGCTACCTAAACTTCAACAAAGAGGATTCTACAAGGATTACATTTAAAATTTTCAAAATCTATCCTTAAGAGTGGATACAATTACTAAGGAGAACATGAATGGTTTATTTTTGGGTGGTCTCAAGGACCAAATTCAACATGAAGTACACATGTTTAGTATTAGCTTGATAACTGAGTCATTTATCTTAGCATGTAGGATAGAGGAGAGGTATTTAGTTCTAGAAATAAATGGGCTAATGGGATAAGAGAGAAAGGAAAATCAACACCTGGGCATGTGCAGGATCATGGTATGCCAAACAGGCCTTTAAGTGGCAAAAAATTTAGAAAAATCAGTGTTAGGCAACTTGACGTAAATATTTGAATAAGTTATGTATATTATTTCAAAAATATGTAAGAATAAAATTTGTATAAAATTAAATGTAGTTTCTAAAATACTAGGTTTATTTAAAAATAAATAAAATCTATTTGGTGAAAATTTGAAATTTCAATGCAGTAGTACTTAAATTTCAGGGAAAAAATAAGTAGGTGTCTATCTGACCACCCTAACCATAATAAAATGATAATATTTTTTGGTAAGATTTTATATATAAGTAGAGGACTCATGTCCGGATGTGATGCATATTTTTTATAATTTTTTCCAAGTAAATAATTAATTATGAATTTTTTATTACAACTTTTAGAAAATATAAAACTCAGATGTCCACCTTAACTTGGTCAAAATTCATGAAATTTAATTTTTTTTTTAATCATATAGTATGTAAGCATAGAATGTGGCACATGTTTTGGATTCAAAAAAATTGTATCGTTTGAAAGTTATAGATGTTTTTCAATCAGCCTATCAATCAGGGACTTTAGTCATAATTCTAATAGAAAATGAATAATAATTATTTATTAAATTCAAATTAAATCATAATTTATATTTTTGGAAAGCTGAGAATCTCCTCTAAAAACCCTTTTCGTTTCATTAATTTTGGGTGAAAAAAAAGTCGTCAGCCACATACCCTACAAATATTGCCACTTTTTGGCATACCATGATCCTGCACATACCCACCTTATAATCCTCAACCTAATAGATTAACACCACAAAAAAATGAGAAGTGTGGCAATGGAAAAAGTATCCCTCTACTTTTCCTTACACGTTTGGGCCCTTCTTAGTAAATTAAGCATAATGTTGCCTTGATTTAGTGTTGTAATGTGTTTTTCACATTCACATTAGGTCTTGGGACCTTGTGAACTAAATGGACTTAATCAAGTACCTTATTTAAGCTGTTGTAAAGTGTTGTTCCACACTTTCACACTTATCTGGGGTTTTCATTAATAAATTGGGCTTCTTTATGCGTTATTTGGCCTTATTTTGCATCCACTAGCATTAATTAATGCATCTTTCTGATGATAATCCCGACATAAGGGTATGTGCATAATCATCATGGAAAAAATAGGCCCTTAAGTGGCAAAAAATTCAGAAAAATCAAAGATAGGCAACTTGACGTAAAAATTTGAGTAAGTTATCTATATTATTTCAAAAATATGTAAGAATAGAATCTGTAGAAAATTGAATGTAGTTTCTTAACTGCTAGGTTTATTTTTATTTTTAAATCTATTTGGTGAAAATTTGAAATTTCAATGTAGTGGTACTTAAATTTTAGGGCAAAAAATAGAAGTAGGTGTTTATTTGACCACCCTAACCACAATAAAATGATAATATTTTTTTATAAGATTTTAGATATAAGTAGGGGACTCATGTCCCGATGTGATGCATATCTTTTTGTACTTTTTTTCCAAGTAAATAATTAATTATAATTTTTTTATTACAATTTTTTAAAAATATAAAAACTTGTATGTCTAACCACCTTAACTTGGTCAAAACTTCATAAAATTCAATTTTTTTTTAATCCTATAGTATGTGAAGCATAGAATGTGGCATGTTTCATATTCATAAAATGTGATATCATTTGAAAGCTATAGATGTTTTTCAATCAGCTTATCAATCAAGACTTTAGTCGTAATTCAAATAGAAAATGAATAATAATTATTTATTAAATTCAAAGTAAAGTATAATTTATATTGGTGGAAAGCTGAGAATCTCCTTTAAAAACCCTTTTCATTTCATCAATTTTGGGTAGAAAAAAAGTCATCAGCCACATGGGCCATCATATCAATTACATATAGGCACTTTTTGGCCCATCATGATCCCGCACTTACCCATAAACTAGCATCTAATCATAATTCATGTCCTCTTAGGTTGTGTGACCTAGATTTAGTGATTTGGGAATCATACACCACCTTGGGCATATAGGTCCCACCTAGGTTTCATGGCCCCGATCTTGATTTCATGTGAATCTAAGCAATTTTGAAAATGTGTCCCATAATTAATGCCTAATGGGACTCATATGGCACTTTTAGCATATGAGTCCCATGTGGCCCAAAATTAAATTAAATTCAAATTCTTGGCAGGGTTTTATCCTCCTAGATCTGATGTCAACTTGTAGTGTTGTAATTTTGGGAAATTTGGCATAAACACTTGTATAAATACAAGGTTATTTCACTCATTTTCACCCAACAAGCAATCAAGTGGCTTAGCAAGTTGAACGAGCATCCTTATAGAAAAATTGAGTTCACAAAAACATTCAAGTGATTACAAGAGCACTCAAGAGTCTTCAAGAGTTGATTATCAAGTGTTTTGCAACATAATTCAAGTATCAAGCATCATGTCAAAGTCATCATGCATCATGTTTGTTTTTGAGCTAACAATTGTGATGTAGGGTTTCATGATTCAAGCTAGCATTCAATTCAAGATATATCACATTCAAGCAAGATTCAAGATCTACATCCATTAGAGCCACTTCATACATGTTTGTAGAAATTTATTGATAGGGTTTAGTGAGTTGCAACATTAAATTTTGTTCATTCATCATTCCTTTATCTCATTTTATTTCATTACAAGGTTTGATTAACAAAACGAGGTTTGACTAAGGAAAACCCATTTCCACTAACAAAAAAAATAAAATTCCCTCTTTAGTGTGTGATTTTTGGATCTAGGTTGAAGACATATTGAAGAGTGAGATTGGAGAAAAGTTTCCAAGTGTTCAAAGTTGTCAAAGTTGTCACCTTGCTTTGGCTATCACAAAAGAGACATCTATAGGTTGCAAATTAGAGATTCAGACCCAAAAACCAAGTCAAGAAAGTAGAGCATAGATTGAAGAGAAGATTCAAACTTTGAATTTCTAGAAAAGCCTGTCTAGACTAATACACCACTTCTAGAATATGAGTCCCAATACAATGGAATTTATAGATTTTAGATGTTTTAGACATATCTCTGCCAGATTCTTGTTCTTGCCTAGAAACCCTAATCTGGGACTAAATCACCTAGAATTGTGTACATGAGTCCTAGCAGACATTAACTTAAGAATTTTTAGCATTTCAATTGTTCATTCAGGCCTTTGTAGATTCCCATGTGCACACTTATGATTTCCCATCTTTCTATTTTGATTTACATGCTTTTCTAGGTCATTTAGTGAAGTTTTGCATTACATTAGATTTTAGCAATAGGTCTTAAATTTCATTAGTCTTTCCAAGACCTAGCTTGGTGGTGAACCCCTCTTTAGTTTCTAATCAGACCCTAGGACATCCCTATTGTAGGATTTTTTCCTCTTTCTACATTGGATTGAGATCTCTAGGGTTTCCTTGAGTGAAACTTGAGTTTGAAGTAGGAACCCTATCTCCTGAAAGATTAGGTCCCCCTATTTCCTATTGTTTCATTTTGGTGAACTTGCATTTAGACCAACTTAATTCTGATTTGGAGTGCATTATTATCCTAGATTTAGCTTGCATTAACATTGCATTGTTTTTTGCATTAGTTAATTGGCATTCTAGGGTTTCAAATTCTTACATTAGTGAAAGTGCATATAGGTTGAATTTTTCCATCTTTCATCATTGAATTTCATTTGAAATCTAAATTTTCAAGTTTAGTCTACAGATCATCCAAACCAAAAAGCATAAAAATCACTTTTTTTTATGAAATTTGTGAAAAAAATCCTCACTCCATGACTCATATGCCCCTCTTAGAAATTTAGTCCTAGTGCAAATTTTAAATTGCATTTTCCAGAATTCAAAACTCTATTTCTATGCTCTTGTTTGTTTTGATAAATTTCTATTTCAGTTTACAAATTCTCTATTTCATTCACTCCATTGCATCAATTTTAAATTTGTTCATCTTGTGCATTTCTTAATTGCATCTAGAACATTTCATTTCAGATTGTTGCATAGTGTAATTACCTTATTTAGAATCTAAATTTTGCATTACATTTCATCATGGATATGTTCTTTGGTAAGCTTTGGGGGTCCTTGAAATCATTAGTGGATGTGTCAAGCTATGCTTTTGGAAATGATCCTAATGAAATTGCACTTACTCATGCTCACCCAACTCCTAACACATATCCTCCTCATGATGTTGATATCATTGGAGAAGATGACGATAACATCAATAGATTACTAAATGATTTCCTTAATAACCTTCAAAGCAATGCATCCTTTTATCCATCAATGAAACAACCAACACCCCCTATAATACCACCATTTGATATGTTTGGTTACTTACATCCTAAAACTAAGACACGAGTTGAACCTAGGTTCCCTATAGTAGGTGAACCTAGTTCCTCTAATCAAGGAAACACTCAAATATTCTATGTTAATAAAGTGACAAACACTCCCATCAACCTAGAAGGGACATATGGAAAAGGATTCATGATCTTGAGTAAACAAGAATGTGATACAAGTGAACATGAAATTCATCAACTCTTAGAGAAAATACCAACTGAAGATAATACAGGTTTAGGATATCAAGATCCTCCTCCCAATATGAGTTTGATCCTTCCTAAATAATAACCAATGATTCGTAACATTGATAAGGATGATAGGATCTTCTTAGGTCCTCCTCCCCAACATTTAGCTAGAGAATTTGGTGAATCTAGTAAAAACAAATGACCTTACAAGCTCAAACCATTACCATTCTTACATACTCAAACAAAAACTAAACGAAATATGGAACACCTTCTAGACACAAGTTGGCTTAAACTACCACCCCCTACTAGAAGCAAAATTCCTACAGATAACAAAAATTATTGTGCATACCATCAAACTCTTGGGCATCTTACTGATGAGTTTCATACTTTAATAAGGATTTTTCAACAATTTGACCTCATAGAAATCATCCCTTAAGGTTTATGTGCATTTTTTCTTCTTATCATGTAAATAGTTGTAGAATATTTGTATGCTCACTATTACATGATCCTTCTCATCACCTTCCTTGGCTTATTCTTTTCTTGCACTCAATGGGGGAAATAATTGGTTAGCTTGGTTATAGTTTGGTACATATCATTGTCCCTTTAGCTAGTTATCTACCTTATGTATACAATAAACATGATTGGGATGTGGACGACCTGCTTTAGGTTGACTCGCATATGCCTAACTAGTATTTTGCATTATTTCATTTTTCTTTTGTGTGATTGCATGTGCATAATGTGATCCCATGTACCGTTATGTTTGATGTTCTCTCTCTTTGTAAAATTCCTCTATTTGTACCTACATTCTTTTCTATGTCGTAAATATTTTCCTTTATCTTTTCTTTGTCTTGTGTTTTTCCTTTTGGGAATGAAGCAAGGCATCTAGACATTCATGTCTCTTCCATGTTGACCCAAAATATTTTCCTTTATCTTTTATTTGTCTTGTTTTTTCCTTTTGGGGATGATGCAAGGTGTCGATACATTTACGTCTCTTCCATGTTGAACCAAAAGATTTTTCTTTATATTTTCTTTTTCTTGTGTTTTCCTTTTGGGGATGATAGAAGGCATCAAGAAATTCATGTCTCTTCCATGTTGACCTATAAGTTTTTTCTTTGTTTCTACTCTCTTTTTTTCATTCTTCCACTTCTACACATAGTTGGGGAATGATGATAGTTCCAAGCTCTCTTACAAACATTGTAGCAAGAACATACTGACCCCAAATCTATAGCTCCCTCTTGTGTTTGGATTTCATTTCAGGGACAACCCCTTCCTCTTTAATGACATATCTTTATTTGGAAACATATGACTTGGAATAGGGCTTTCCAAGTTAGCTCTCATGTCTTCTTTTTTGTTAGAATTTATCATTTCCCACTTTAAAGTAATTGCTCATAGCATGGTGTTTAGAAATTTCTTTAAAGTGGGAGCATACATTAGCATTATTCTTTTGCATTTCATGTTTCATTGTGTAGTCTTCTTACTTCATGCGATGCATCTTTCTCTTTGTTGTGACATTAGGTGTGATTTCCCTCAAGAGAATGATCTCTCTTAGAATATTATATTCCTCTTAGTGGCTTGATGTGACACACTGTATCCCCTAAGTTGTGAATATTTTATTCTTTGATTGGGCCTCTCTTGGAGACATTAGGCACAATGTTCCCTAAGTTAAGACCTTACATGAACTAAGCAAGACTCCTTCAAATGTTCCTTACACTATTGTTGCATTTTCATTTTTTGTTAAATGGAAAGCTTGCATAACACTTTTTGCATGCCTATGGAGCCATCTTGTTTGTTCATGAGTTTCAAGGATACAAAGCTTTACTTTCCTCATAGAGCTCAAAGTTCATAGTTGTGTGGTTCCTTATCAAAGTTATCAGGGGGTATAGCTTTGTTATGGTTAGATGTAATGTCCCTTACCTAGCCTTGCTCTTGAATTCACTTGTTTTCCCTATAATTTGATTGTTGATTAGGTTTATGGTTTCTTCTTTCCAAAAGGAATGTGTTCCTCTAATGAAATAATTCTATATTGAAATTTTCATTCACCAATTTAATAACATTTCCACATACATATATATCTATTAGCAATAATATCTAGATATCCAAAATATATTCATAGTCATAAGGAAATTAATGAGGACATAAGAGGAGTGTCATAGGTGGATCCACCCTGAAGCCCTTATGTAAAGCTCAATAGGTTGTCCATCATGATCCTTCTTGCCTAGGGGATTAGTACCTACATACTTCACTCATGGAAACACCTTGGAAGATACTCATCCTATTAGGGGAGAGAAACCATAGAGTCCAAATGGCCTAAGGCCTACCACCCTATTTCCCAACCCTTATCTTGGGCCTATGGGGCAGCATGCCTATGTAGGACCCAAATTAGACATAATCATACTTACAGATTGAAAACATAAGAGTCACTCAACCCATATGCCTATGTAGGACCCAAACTAGACATATGTATGTATGTATGTATGTATATATATGTCAATTGTCAATATTATCTATATTTCCTTCTACGAATATGTAAATTGCATCATGAATATATACTTACTAGAGAGACAAGAATTGAGTAATACAACAAGCAATACTAACAAATTCAGAGTTGCAAGAATCCTTAACTATCGGTTCTTTGTCCTATGTTTATCTGTGTATTTGTATGTTGGGTTCAGGTATTCAACTTAAGATATGGAAATTATGTTTATAAATAAAGATAACAAGTTGCATCAACTGTGTTTGAACAATCTACTTGCCATAATGTGATTAAGTTTAGAAACTCGGAAATTCTAAATATTAAGTGCTAAGTGAATGACTTCACCCATGATTTTCCCTTCCTAATAGGTTTACAAACACATAGCAGACATTCTTTACATAATCAAATATATTTGTGCATTCCTCCAATATTTATTTCATGCCTATAATCAAATATATTTTCATTTATCAATGGTTCTTAAGTTCATTATTTCCTAGAATAATTCTTATTATGATAAGATTAAAGAAAGAATTATATCAACAATCAGATTAGCAATATATCTATTTCTTATATTTAAAATATGCTAAATATTATTGCTAAGTGAGTACATCACCTGAGTTCCTGTATCTCTCCATGTTTCCTTACTTTCCTCCTTCAACATTATACTAGATTGATCATAGGATGAGGACGATCCATAAACATACATAATCTACTTATGCCTATTTAAGATTCATCATTACTTATAAAGCTTAATAATTTCTACAAGTATCATTATCACATAATCGTGTATGTATATATATTTCATATACATATATGTATATAATTATTCTTTACTTATATCAATTAGGATTCATATATATGTTTATATAACTTTTCTTTTCTTTTATTAGTATTCATATATATTCTTTATTCATTGCATATTATTCATTATAAAATTTATCTATATCTAGGTATATATAAATATTAATAATCGTATAAATAATCATCATCCTTTCATGATGGTTGCATATAAATATTTAACATTCCAAAGATATTACTTATTGAATATATTCACATATTTCCGATTTCTCCATCAATGAGAATATGCTTTATATATATTATTTTTTATCTTTATTACTTGTTGTCCTCTTCTTATAATCTCCCTCTTCTCAAAAATATTTTTTATATTTTATTTTCTTTTCATTATATTCCATTCCATGCTCCTCTTGTTTGGATTACACGCCTTATATATGTGATCGTTCCTCCAAAGACATGACTCTTCATGACCATTGGTGTTACCCATACCTTCTAAGTGTTGTGTCTTTTGTAGAGGAGGTCATCCCTTGATCGTTGTTTGGTTTTATCTCTATTTACTAGTTATTATGTCTTAGGCTAATGAATGTTGCTTTATGTTTGTTTTATTAACAATTATTATACCTCTTATTATGGACTGTTGTTGAGTCTATAGTATTTGGTTTGTATTTATATTATTATGATACTTATAATAAATAATATTAAGGGTCCTTATTAATTATGATAGTTGTATGTCAATTATAATATTATTCAGGATAATCATAATTATTTTGAGATACATTTTTTTATTAATATTATTTTTTATTTTTATTTTCTTGTGAATATTATGATGTTTGTAATTGCTGATATTAATTATTTCATTTTGTATTATGGCATTCATCTTATAATTATAATTTTATCTATGATAATTATAATATTTAAATTTTTATTACTCATATTCATATTTTAATATTTATTCGATTTTGTTATTTGTATTTCAATATTTCATATTTAGCATCACAATTTTGAGGGACATGACATTAGACGAGAATCCAATATGAGGCATGAATTTCCCATAGCCACTCGCATGTGTGTGTGAGAACATACCATCTATGTGTGTATGTGTCTCACCTCTTTGAATACACACCCAACAAACAGCCTAGAGTTTTGTTTCCTCAAAGTGAGTGTGCATTTTTGAGCAAACAACCTAGATCTAATCCACATCATGATGAACAAATGGTCAAAGCTTGATCCACCCTCCTTTTTCTTTGGTTTTTTGTTTCTCTTCATGTATTTGGTAGTGTATGCTTATACCTTGATATTTCTCCATATATCCTTTTTCATGTGCATTCTTTTGTGCCTATGTTGGTTTTTCATAAGATCGTGATCTTGGGGGCTTGATCATCACTCTTGATCATTGTTGTCCTATCTTGCTAACATTGGTGCACTTGGACCCCTCTTGATGTGAGTTTGTCTACTTTAGTGTGATTTTGAAGCAATTTCCTCCTCTCACCAAAGTGGGGGCTAAATGTGGAAACAAAAAAAGCATCCCTCTACTTTTCCTTCCTTATTTGGGCCCTTGTTAAATTAAGCGTAATGTTGCCTTGATTTAGTGTTGTAGTATGATTGACACATTCACATTAGGTCTTGGGCCCTTGTGAGATAAATGCACTTAATTATACCTTATTAAAGGTGTTATAAATTTTTGTTCCACACTTTCACACTTATCTAGGGTTTTCATTAATAAATTGGGCTTCTTTATGCCTTATTTGGCCTTATTTTGCATCCACAAGCCTTAATTAATGCATATTTCCAAGGAAAATCCTGACATAAAACAACATCCAATCATAATTCATGTCTTTTTAGGTTTTTTGGCCCAAATTTAGTGACCTAGGATCCATACACCACCTTGGGCATATGGATCCCACCTAGGTTTCAGGGCCCTGATCCTGATTTCGCATGAATTTAAGAAATTTTGAAAATGTGTCCCATAATTAAATCCTAATGGAACCCATACGCCACTTCTAGTGTATGAGTTCCATGTGCCCCAAAATTAAATTAAATTCAAATTCTTTGCGGGGTTTTATCCTCCTAGATCTAATGACCAGCTTGTAGTGTTGTAATTTTGGGAAATTTGGCATAAACAAGTATAAATACAAGGTTATTTCACTCATTTTCATCCTAACAAGAAATCAAGTGACCTAGCAAGTTGAATGAGCGTCCTTATAGAAAAATTGAATTCACAAAACCATTCAAGTGCTTACAAGAGAATTCAAAAGTCTTAAGAGCTGATTATCAAGTGTTTTGTAGCATAATTTAAGTATCAAGCATCATGTCAAAGTCATCATGCATCATGTTTATTTTTGATCTAACACTTGTGATGTAGGGTTTCATGATTCAAGCTATCATTCAATTCAAGATCTATCACATTCAAGCAATGAGTCAAGATCTACATCCACTATAGCCACTTCATACATGTTTGCAACACTTTATTGTTAGGGTTTGGTGAGTTGCAACATTACATTTTTTTCATTCATCATTCCTTTATCTCATTTGATTTCATTAGAAGGTTTGATTAACAAAATGAGGTTTGACCAAGGAGAACCCCTTTCCACTAACAAAACAACATTTTTCACTCTCTTTAGTGTGTGATTTGTAGATCTAGGTTGAAGACATATTGAAGAGCAAGATTGGAGAAAAGTTTTCAAGTGATCAAAGTTTTCAAAGTTGTCACCTTACTTTGGAGATCACAAAAATGACATCTAGAGGTTGCAAATCAAAGATTCAAACCTAGAAACCAAGTCAAGAAAGAAGAGTAGAGATTGAAGAGTAGATTCAGACTTTGAATTTCCAAAAAATCCTAACTATATTAATATGCCACTTCTGGTGTATGAGTCCCAATATAGCGGAATTTGTAGATTTTAGGTGTTTCAGACATATCTCTACCAGATTCGTGTTCCTACCCAGAAACTCTAATCTGGGACTAAATTGCCCAAATTGGCATATGAGTCCCAACATACATTAATTTTAGTATTTTCATCATTTCAAGTCTTCATTTAGGCCTCTACGAATTCCCAAGTGCACACTTCTGATTTGTCAACTTTTTGTTTTGATTTACATGCTTTTCTAGGTCATTTAGTGAAGTTTTGCATTACATTAGGTTTTAGCATTAGGTATTACATTTCATTAGTCTTTCCAAGCCCTAGCTTGGGTGTGAACCCCTCTTTAGTTTCTAATCAGACCCTAGGGCATCCCTATTGCAGATTTTTTTCCTCTTTCTACATTGGATTGAGATCTCTAGGGTTTCCTTGAGTGAAACTTGACTGTGAAGTAGGAACCCTATCTCCTTAAAGATTGGGTCCCCCTATTTCCCATTATTTCAAGAAGAAATAATTATGGTATGTTTCAATTGTGATCTATTAAAAATAGTCAAGGAAATATCTAGTGAAAAGAGATTGTTTTATATTAAAGGTCCAAGTGAGGAAGAAGAGGAGGAACTAATATTAGAGGGTGACATGGAGTCATATGAGGAATCAAAAGATCCCAAACTAATCATTTATTTTCATATACTGTTGGGTTTTAATGCACCCCGAACTCTCAAGGTAGTGGGTTTATTAAAGAATCAAGGAGTAATAGTGATGATAGACTCAAGTAGTACTCATAATTTAATCAATTAAAATTTGGCTACTCATCTAAACTATTTTATATATCCATATCTAGTGTTTTAGGTCTTGATTATAGATGGTGGTACTATTAATTGTTCTAGGAAATACCACAACATTAAATTATCCATGGGATATTATCATCTGGATTTCCTAATATTTTTTATCTCCATGGGTGCATAGATAATTTTTCAAAGTATAGTGGCTTAATACTTTGAGAAAAATTGAGATGAACTTCTAGGGGCTCTCCATGAGATTTCAATAAGAAGGAAAGATATTGGAGCTAAGAGGGTTGTATGTATAGTCCCCACATCTAGTAAGATATCATCAAATGAAAAAGTTTCTTAAAAAAGGATTTGATGGATTTTTGGCCCAATTATGTTCATTAGAAGCCTATCAATCAAATTATTATACTCATCCATATTTACAAATGATTCTAGGTTATCACTCAATATTTTTTGGAGATATTCCTAAAGGACTTTCTCCTAAGATGGATCATGAGGATGTCATACAACTAGTGCTAGTGAGCCACCCAGCCAAGATCAAGCTTTATAGGTACCCATATATATAATTGATATTGAAAATATTGTTTAGGAGATGCTAGAGGTAAGAATTATCAGGCATAACCAAAGTGTTTCCTCTTCACCTATGGTGATGGTGTGTAAGAAGGATGAAACTTGGCACATGTAACTAGACTATAGAGTTCTTGACATGTACACCATAAAATATAAGTTTCTTATTCTAGTAATTCATTATTTTCTAGATGAATTGAATAGATCTATGTTTTTTACAAAGTTAGATATTAGATTAGATTATCACCTATAATAACGGATAAATCACTCCCTAACATGAGCTTGATTTAGTGTTGTAATATGTCTAACATATTCACATTAGGTCTTGGGCCCAAGTTGTAAACTAAATGAGATTATTGGTGCCTTATTTAGAGTGTTGTAAATTTTTGTAACAAACTTTCACACTTTTCTATGGTTTAATTAAATAATTGGGCTTCTTTATGCCTTAATTGGCCTTATTTTATATCCACAAGCCCTAATTAATGCATCTTTAGAAGGATAATCATGACTTGAACAAAGATCTAATCATAATTCAAGTGTTTTTAGGTTGTGTGGCCCAAATTTAGTGATCTAGGACTTATATGCCACCTTCGTTGTATGAGTCCCACCTAGTTTTTTGGACTTTGATCCTAATTTTTCTTCATTCTAAGTATTTTTGAAAATGTGTCTCATAGTTAAGCCTAATGGGACTCATACACCACTTCTAGCATATGAGTCTCATGTGGCCCAAAATCAAATTTAATTCAAATTCTTGGTGGGATTTTATCCTCCTAGATCTGATGCCAGCTTATAGTGTTGTAATTTTGGGAAATATTACATAAAAAAGTATAAATACAAGGTTATTTCACTCATTTCATCCTAACAAGAAATCAAGTAATCCTCATATGAAAGTTGAGTTCACAAGTGCATTCAAGTGTTTACAATAGAATTCAATCTTGAGTCTTCAAGAGCTAATTATCAAGTGTTTTAGAGAATTATTCAAGTATCAAGCATCATGTCAAAGGAATTATGCATCATGTTTGTTTTTGAGCTAACAATTGTGATGTAGGGTTTCATGATTCAAGATAGCATTCAATTCAAGATCTATCACATTCAATCAAGAATCAAGATCTACATCCATTGGAGCCACTTCATACATGTTTGTAGCACTTTATTGCTAGGGTTTGTTGAGTTGCAACATTTTTTTTTTCCATTCATCATTCCTTTATATTATTTGATTTCATTACAAGGTTTTATTACCAAAATGAGTTTTGAAAAAGGAAAACCCCTTTCCTTTGACAAAACAACATTGTCCCTCTCTTTAGTGTGTGATTTATAGATCTAGGTCAAAGACACATTGAAGAGCAAGTTTGGAGAAAGTTTTCAAGTTTTCAAAGTTGTCACCTTGCATTGGAGATCCTTGAAAGACATCTACAGGTTACAAATCGAAGATTCAAACTCAAAAATCAAGTGGGAAGGACAAAGCATAGATTTAAGAGAAAAATCATACTTTGAGTTTCCAAAAAATTCTAACTGGACTAATACACCACTTCTGGCATATGAGTCACAGTATAGCCAAAATTGCATATTTCTAGAGTTTCAAACATATCTCTGCCAGATTTTTGTTCCTACCCAAAAACCCTAATTTGGGACTAAATCACCCAACCTAGCATATGAGTCCAAGTTAGCATTAAATTTAGTGTTTTCATCATTTCATGTCTTCATCCAAGTCTCTTCGGGTTTCTAGGTGCATACTTCTGATTTCTCAACATTCTATTTTGTTTTACATGAATTTCTAGGTCATTTAGTGAAGTCCTGAATTACATTAGGTTTTAGCATTATTTCTTGCATTTCATTAGTCTTTCCAAGCTATATATTGGTGTTGAACCCCTCTTTATTTTCTAATCAGACCCTAGGACATCCCTATTGCAAGATCTATTTCTCCTTTGCATACCTTAGATTGAGATCTCTAGGGTTTTCCTTGAATGAAAGTGTGAAAAGAGTGTTGTTTTATGTCCTAAACCATAAAGAAACCATTTTCCATCATTTAATTTTGGTTAACCTACATTTATAATACCACATTTATGATTTGGAGTGCATCATAGTCCTGGATCTTGCTTGCATTAGCTTTTCATTAGCATTTGCACTAGTTAATTGGCATCTAGGGTTTCTAAATTTTGCATTAGTGAAAGCACATATAGGATGCATTTTACATATTTCATCATTGAATATCATCTAAAATCTAAATTTTCATTTATTCTACAAATCATACAAACTAAAAAGTATAAAAAATTCTTAAAATTTTCTAAAATTTGTGAGAAGAACCCTCACTGGGACTCATACACCCCTTTGGGAAATTTAGTCCTAGTGTAGATTTTAAACTAAATTTTCCAAAATTTAAAACTTTGTTTATGTGCTCCTATTTTCTGTTGATAACTTTCTATTTCAATTTACATATTTTCTATTTCATTCACTTCATTGCATCTAGTTTAAATTGGTTCATCTTGTGCATTGCTTAGTTGCATCTAGAACATTTCATTTTTTATTGTTTCATAGTGTAGACTCTAAAATTTTCATTACATTTCATCATGGATATGTGCTTTGGCAAGCTTTGTATGTCCTTGAATTCCTTAGTGGATGTGTCAAGTTGTGCTTTTGGAAATGACCCTAATGAAATTGAACTTACTCATGCTCACTCAACTCCTAATGCATTTCCTCCTTATGATGTTCACATCATTGGAGAAGATGGTGATACCATGAATAAATTCCTAAATTATTTCCTTAACAACCATGAAGCTAATGCATCCTTTTATCCATTAATGAAACAACCAACACCCCCTATAATACCACCACCTGAGATGTTTGGTTACTTACATCCTGAAACTAAGACATGAGTTGAACCTAAGTTCCCTATAATAGGTGAACCTATTTCCTCTAATCAAGAAAACATTCAACCATTTTATGTTAACAAAGTGACAAATACTCTCGTCAACCTAGAAGAGACATATGGAAAAGGATTCACGATATTGAGTAAACAAGGATGTGATACAACAAGTGAACATGAAATTTATCAACTATTAGAGAAAATACCAATTGAAAATACTAAAGGATTAGGATATCAAGATTCTCCTCCCCATATGAGTGTCCTTCCTAAAGAACAACCAATGATTCATAACGATGCTAAGGATGACATGATTGTCTTAGGTCATTTTCCTCAACATTCAACTAGAGAATTTGATGAATCTAGCAAGTAGTGAAGACCTTACAAACTAAATAAGTTACAATTCCCTTATCCACCATGTGAAACTGAAAGAGACTTATAGATACTCCTACATAGAGGAATGATTACATTACCACCCATGTCAAAAAATTTATTTCCAAATCCTAAAAATAAAAACACGTCTCATTGCAAATATCATTAAAATTTTGGACATAGTACTAATGAGTGCTGTGCTTTAAAATAAATCTTCAAAAGGTTTGATATCATAATCCCTTAAAGAGTGTCCCTTTTCTCCTTGTCATGTAAATAGTTATAGAATTTTTGTATTCTCACTATTACATGATCCTTCTCATCACCTACCTTGGCTCATTCTTGTCTTGCACTCAGTGGGGGCAATAATTGGTTAGCCTTGTCATATTCAGGTACATATCATTGTCCCTTTGGCTAGTTTTCTACCTTCTATATATGATTGGGATGCAGATGGTCTAATTTAGGTTGACTTGCATGTGCCTTACTATTCTTTTGCATTGTTTCTTTTTATTTTATGTGATTGCATGTGCATAATATGATCCCCCATACTATTCTATTTGATGTATCTCTTTCTCTTTGTGACATTCCTTTATTTGTACCTTCATTCTTCTCTATGTCATAAATCTTTTATCTTTTTCTTTATCTTTTCATTTGTCTTTTTTTTCCTTTTGGGGATGATACAAGGCATTGAGACATCCATGTCTCCTCCATGTTGACCCAAAACCTTTTCCTTTATCTTTTTGTCTTATGTTTTCCGTTTGGGGATGATGCAAGGCATCAAGACCTTCTAGTTTCTTTCATATTGACCCAAAAGGTTTTTCTTTGTTTTTTCTCTTTGTGTCATTCTTCTAGTTCTATGAGTATTTGTGGAATGATGATAGTTTTGAGCTCTCTAAAAACATTGTAGCACAAACATATTGACCCCAAATCCATATATCCCTCATGTGTTTGGAGTTGTATTTTGGGGGCAACCCCTCTCTTCCTTTTTCATGGTGTAGCTCCATTTGGAAACATATGACTTGGAATAGGGCTTTCCAAGTTAGCTCTCATGTCATCTTTATTGTTAGCATTTATCATTTGATACTTTAAAGTAATTTCTCATAGCATGGTTTTTAACAATTTATTTAAAGTGGGGTCATACATTGGTATTATTCTTTTGCATTTTTCATGTTTCATGGTGTAGTCTTCTTGCTTCATGCGATGTGTCTTTCACTTTGTGGTGACATTGGGTGTGATGTTCTTCAAGAGGATAATATCTCTTAGCATATTATATTCCTCTTAGTGGATTGATGTGATACACTACACCTCCTAAGTTGTGAATCTTCTATTCTTTGATTGGTCCTCTCTTGGAGACATTAGGCACAATGTTCCCTAAGTTAATACCTCACATGAACTAAGCAGGACTCCTTTGAGCGTTCCCTATTTTTGCATTTGTAATATTGGTTATATGGCCACCTTGCATAATAAACTTTGCATTCCTATGAGTTCCAAGCATATGAAGCTTTTCTTACCTCATGAACCTTGAAGTTCATTGTTGTGTGGTACCTTATCAAAGTTATCGAAAGGTATAACTTTGGTATGGTTGGATGGGAAGCCGATCCAAGGCATGAATTTCCCTTAGCCACTCGTGTGCATTTTGTGAGTGCATACTAGTTGTGTGTGTATGTGTCTCACTCTCTTGGATTACTCCCCCAACAGACAACTTGAATTTTCATTTCCTCAAAGTGAGCATGCATTTTTTAGACAAATAGCCTAGATCTAATCCACATTGTGCTAGAAAAATGGTTGAAGCTTGATCCCCCTTTTGTTTTGTTTTTTTTTTCTCTTTGTCTTTTGTAGTGTATGCTTGTGCCTTGTTATTTCTCTTTATATCATTTTCATGTGTGTTCTTTTGTGCCTATGTTGGTTTTCCATAGGACCTTGGTCCTAGGGGCTTGTGCAACCCTCTCTATCATGGCCATCCTATTTACTAGCATTCGTACATTTGGACCCCTCTTGATGTGTGTGGGGCTACATTAGTGTGAGTTGGAAGTAAGTTCCTCCTCTCACTAAAATGGGGGCTAGATGTAATAATAGAAAAAGTACTCCATAACATGGCCTTGATTTAGCATTGTAATATGTCTAACATATTCACATTAGGTCTTGGGCCATTGTGAACTAAATGACCTTATTGGTGCCTTATTTTGATTGTTTTAAAGTGTTGTAACACACATTCACACTTTTCTATAGTTTTATTAAATAATTTTGGCTTCTTTATGCCTTATTCAGCCTTATTTTACATCCACAAGCCCTAATTAATGGATCTTTATGAGGATAATCCCGACAGCAACCAAGATCCAATAATAATTCAAGTGTTTTTAGGTTGTGTGGATAAAATTTAGTGATTTGGGACTCATACATCAACCACCTTGGGTGTATGATTCCCACTTAGGTTTTTGGGCCCCGATCCTAATTTTGCATTATTCTAAGCATTTTTAAAAATGTGTCCCATAGTTAATCCTAATGGGACTCATACGCCACTTCTGGAATATGAGTCTCGTGTGGCCCAAAATAAATTTAATTCAAATTCTTGGTGGGATTTTATCCTCCTAGATCTGATGTTGTCTTATAGTGTTGTAATTTTAAGAAATTTGGCATAAACAAGTATAAATACAAAGTTATTTCACTCATTTTCATCCTAACAAGCAATCAAGTATCCTTATAGCAAAGTTGAGTTCACAAGAGCATTCAAGAGTCTTCAAGAGTTGATTATCAAGTGTTTTAAAGCATTATGCAAGTATCAAGCATAATGTCAAAGTCATTATGCATCATGTTTGTTTTTAAGCTAACAATTGTGATGTAGGGTTTCATGATTCAAGCTAGCATTCAATTCAAGATCTATCACATTCAATCAAGAATCAAGAATGAAATCCATTGGAGCCACTTCATACATGTTTACAACACTTTATTGCTAGGGTTTGGTGAGTTGCAACATTACATTTTGTTCATTCATCATTCCTTTATCTTATTTTATTTCATTACAAGGTTTGATTACCAAAATGGGGTTTAACCAAGGCAATCCCCTTTCCACTAACAAAAAAACATGTTCCCCTCTCTTTAGTGTGTGATTTGTAGATCTAGGTCAAAGACACATTGAAGAGAAAGTTTGGAGAAAGTTTTCAAGTATTCAAAGTTGTCAAAATTGTCACCTTGCATTGGAGATTATTCAAAGACATCTACAAGTTACAAATTGGAGATTTAGACCCAAAAATGAGGTGGAAAGGATAGAGAAAAAATTGAAGAGCAGAATCATACTTTGAGTTTCCAAAAAAGCCTAACTAGACTGATATGCTGCTTCTAGTGTATGAGTCCCACTATATCCAAAATTATAGATTTCTAAAGTTTTAGACATATCTCTGTCAGATTTTTGTTCTTGCCCAGAAACCCTAATCTAAGACTAAATCTCCCATCCTGGTGTATGATTCCAAGTCAACATTAGATTCAATTTTTTTAGCATTTCAAGTCTTCATGGACATGCTTCTTTAGGTTTCTAGGTGCACACCTCTAATTTCTCAACATTATATTATTTTTACATGCATTTCTAGGTCATTTAGTGAATTCTTACATTGCATTAGGTTTTAGCATTATGTCTTGAATTTCATTAGTCTTTCTAAGCCCTAGCTTGGTGGTGAACCCCTCTTTATTTTCTAATCAGACTCTAGGACAACCCTATTGTAAGATCTCTTTCTCCTTTGCATACCTTAGATTGAGATCTCTAGGATTTTCCTTGAATGAAAGTGTGAAAAGTGTTGTTCTATGTCCTAAACCACAAAGCAACCATTTTCCATCATTTCATCACCAAATTTGAATCAAAGAATAAGATATTTCTAAGATAATATCGACTCATGAGGGAAATTATGAATTTTTTGTGATGTCATTTGGTCTTATAAATGCACTACCTACTTTTCAAAGTTTGATACACTCCATCTTTAAGAGTTTTTTGAGGATGTTTGTATTAGTGTTCTTTGATGATATATTGATTTATAACAAGACATAGGAGGAAAATTTGTAGAATGTATACCAAGCATTACAATTTCTCAAAGATCTTCAACTCTATTCTAAACCACCCAAGTGTTATTTTGGTCTCAAAGAGGTTGAGTACTTAGGACATGTAGTTTCGCATGGAGTAAAGGTGGATCTAACAAAGAAAAGGCTATAATGGAATGGAATGTTCCAAAAACCAATAATAAATTGAGGGACTTCTTGGGATTGATCAATTACTATATAATATTTTCATGAATAATTATGGTTTTACATAGTAGCACCCATCGTATCTTTATTGATAAAGAATTATTTTCAATAGAAAAAAACTTCTAATGGAAAATTTGAGAGATTAAAGGAGGCTATAAGTACTACTCTGATTCTTGCTACTCCATACTTCTCCAAGGATTTTATTGTGGGATGTGATGCTTCAAGAAATGGTATAGGAGCAATTATCATGCAAGAGGCTCAAACCATTTATTTTGAGTGTCAACAATTAAAAAGTACTTTAATGAAATCAAACCTATTTATGAGAATTAAATTCTAGTTATTATTCACAAAATAAAAAATGGATCCCTTATCTAATTGGTAGAAACTTCAAGGTTAGAATATATCATGATAGACTAAAATATTTTTTGGAACAAAGATTATCTTTTGAAGAGCAGCAAAAATGGGTCACTAATATGTTGGGATATGACTTGAGATTATACATAAGGGAAGGAAAATATTGTTGTAGATGAATTATCTAGGAAGGATGAAGATTTATTATGTGTCATTTAAATATTAAAAGTAGTTTAAATAGCAAAAACCAAAGAAGAGTGGTAGAATGATTTTGCTACATACAATCTCATTCAAAAATTATAGAGTGGTCATGATAATTTAGATGATTTTTGTTGGAAGGGAGATGCTTTGTGGTATAGAGAGATATTGTAACAAACAAAATATTCTAATATGGAGAAGCAAGAATTAGAGTAGCAAGAATATACTAGAGATATTATTGCTAATTCTTTGTGTTATAAAGAGATATTGTATATTGCGAGAATTAGAGTAGAAAGAAATATTGTGGGTTGTGATGCTTCAAGAATTAGAGTAGCAAGAATATACTAGAGATATTCTTGCTAATTATTTGTGGTATAAAGAGATATTGTATCTTGCAAGAATTCCACTCTCAAACAAAATATTCTAAGAAAGCTTCATGATTTTCTCATTGGTGGTCATTCAATATATTTTACTAGTTAGATAAAATGTTATCGATTCTCTATAACTAGAGACTCATGAATTAGTTAAATAATAAAATAGTTCTTTGATAAAAAAAAATATAGTGTTGTCAATGGGTGCTTGGTCTATTGGTAAAGTTGAATGGTTCTTTTATTATTGAGGGCTTATCAAGTATTATTTCTATTTTTCTAACTATACTGAATAAATGATATTTGATATTTTTAATATACAAATTTTGAGTAAAAAATAGAAAATAAATATAATAACACAATCAATGTAATAAACCCTATATATTTTAGGAAACTAACTTTGAGGGATACATTATTTATTCAATATCATGGTGACTTTATTGATCACAAAAAAAAGTAATTTGCATCAATAATTGTTGGGTAATGATTTATTTCCATCTAACTTGGAGGGAATATTATACCACATGTTTGGTGCATTATATTTTTGATAAACTATTTATAAGAGTTGGAAGAGAATTATCTATAACATGCAATATTTTTCTAAATATTGTAGCCACCCACTATCTAGGATCTTCCATAATAGTACAAGAAAGATCAATTGTGAGAGAATAATTTTCTAATCTAACAAATGATGCAAATGAAATTACAATGAATTAAGAATACAAATGGAACCCCTTGATTATGTAGACAAATGTGAGACATACAATTGCATAATATTATGAAATGTATCTTAATTTGATGACCTGAGACTTTGATAGAATTATACCATTGATTGGATTCATCATTCCATCATAATTTATTTTAATCCTACTCTTATACCATTTTAGTTAGGTGTCACATTGTGTAACACCCCTTCGTTTTGACTCTTTGATCGGCATTGTTCTTCCCTGTTATGATTGTGTTTGATTATGCTTTGACTTTGGAACTTGGTTGCTTTTGATCGCAATTGTTAAACAATGTGAATGTTATATTTTGATGTGATGTTATTTTATTCTAATGTTGTCTTTATGGCATGTTTTGGATTAACTTAGAAGATATTTGATTTAACGATGTTTATGCTATTGATCATATTATTGATGTTAGAACTGTCAGTTAATAATTGTGTTTTGGTGAAGGGGACGGGATTGTATCACTTTCTTGCGAGTGCCCTACGATTTTGAGACTTCCTCTTCACGGTGTGTTTGATCGTATTCTATATATATGCATGTTCGATGTACTCTTTGTTTGCAGGTTGACAGGTACATGACATCGACTCCACCTGGTTCATAGGTTTGAGCGTGTCCATTGACCAACAGAAATCGATTGGGAGATAGTAGCTAGGTTTTCTGTGCCAAGTCGTCACCCTAGTCATAGCGTGTCATCGAGTTATTGTCAGGTCAGTTGTTTTAATTTGGTCCATTTCACCTTGAGTATTTATTTAATTTCAAATTATAGAGGTTATTAAATGGCTTGTGTAGTTAAATTGATGTTTAAATGTATTTAGTTGCAATGTTGAAACGTTATTTATTTTATTGATTGATTTGATTTAATTAATAAAATTATTTTTTAGTTTATTGATTAATTGGACTAATGGTGGTAAATTAAATAAAGAAGTTGTTCTAGCATTATTGGATATTAAGATTTAATTAAACTAAAAGTAGAAATCTTGTTTGGATAGTTAGAGTTAAATTAAAATAAATAAATGAAAATGTGTTTTTTATTTTACTTTAGGAAAATTGCTGATAAAGTAAATTCTTTGCAAAGATTGTATTCTTTTGTTTTAAAGAATTTTGAAAAAAATGCATAACATTTCAATTTGAAAGTAAAAGTGTTTTAAATTTAAAAAAAAAATGGAAAATATCCCCAAAGTTGCAATAAATTTTGGTGGATGCGATATTTTGGGGATATTGACCAAATTTGGGGAAGAAAATAGGAGGGTTTTGGATTCTTGGCTTTTTGGCTAAAGGAAAATTGGGAAAGGAGTTCAAGTTTTGGTATTTTGGAAAAGCTTGGATGCAATTTGGATTTTGGAAAAGCTTTGGAGGAGTTAGAATTTGCAACTGATCTTCTTCTCAAACTCTTCATTCAAGCTTCAGATCTTAGGTTTTTCTTTATTTATTTGTGTAGGAAATTTGTATTTTCAGTCTAAATCTTGTTTGAGAACTTTCAAAATCTTTGTTGAAATCTAGAAGACAAAAAGAATTAGATTCTTGTAGGAAAATGGAGAATGAAACAATAGGAAAGATTCATCAATAGAAAATAGAATGGAAACCAAAGAAATTAGAATACCTTGTTTTGTATTTAAGAAATTTTCATTTTCTTTTGGAATTTAGTTTTGGTTGTGTGTGTTTTTTCTGAAAATAATTTTCCCAATTTGGGGCTGCAAAATAATATATATATAGATGTGCCCATGTAATTTGCATATTAAATTCCTATGCTGGCTAGAAATGTCCCTTGAAATATTTTATTCACCTTGTTAAAAATTTCGTTCTGGTTTTTACCAGACAGGGGAAAATGAAATTTTCATTGGAAAATATTTAAAAGAAAATAAATTTTGTTTTTTATTTGTTTTGGGGGGAGTGGGGATTGTCCCCCACTACCCGCCCCCATGAGGGAGGCGTTGGCTGTAGAGGCAGCAAGCGCTGCCTCCATAGGCAGCGACTCCCCCAAAGGGGAGAGGCTGTTACACAGTCCCCACAAGCGCTGCCCTTGTTTGGGGGTTGCACAGCAGTCAAAGGGTGGACTGTTCATTTTTTTTTAAATTTAATTTTTTTATTTATAATATAAATTTTTATATATGTATTATATATTTTATATTATATATATATTATATATATAGTATTTAATTATATATATAATATATATTATATAGATATATATGTATGCATATATATATCTTTATTTTATATGTAGTTTTTTTTTTATAAATATATATATTATATATATTGTGTATATTGTTTAATATATATATTTATGTGTATAATTTCTCTAATTAAATTAGTTATTAATTTGGAAGGTGGATTGTTTCAATTGGTTGATTTAAAAGTATTAAAACATTTAAACATATATAAATACATGTAATTGTATGTATACATTGAGTAGATATATGTGTTTTTATATGAATATTCAATACATATTGATATTTAAATATATTGATTTTTTGAAATGGCTATTTTAAGATTAATAGATGCACAAAATGATATTATTAATCAAATGTTTTATTTAGAAAGTTGAATTTTAATAGTCAAATGATTATTTAGGAAGTAGATTTTAGATAATCAAATGTTTTATTTAGAAAGTTGATTTCTTTTAAAACATTGGATGTTATAAGCAAATGGCTTTATTTATAAAGATTATTTAAATCCTTATCTAAGCAAATAGAATTAGATTATTAATTAAAAATTCCTTAATGTGGCCAAGTGATCCAATTTACTTTGAGTGTGCAAATATTGTTATTTATTACATGCACTATGTCATTACTTGACTTGGGTTTAGGAAACCCGAACGTTAGTTTATTTAAATTGTCTGAAGTGGTTTCTAGCTTTGTTTGATCATTCTCGATGTTGTGCAATTGAGTGGATGTCTTGAAGTCTTCCAGATAGGGTTTCATTTAATTGTATGGGTTATCGTGATAATAGTCAACCTTTGAATTAGGAGTGGGTTTTGAGTTTTGTGTCTCCATTGGATTAGGAGTGGAGTATGTGTTTTGTTTCTTCCAGTGCTTGGAGAGGGTTTGACCTTTGTTTTCTCCAGTGGTTGGAGAGGGTTTTGACCTTTGTAGCCTCTAGTGTTTGGAGAGGGTTTTGTACTTTTGTTTCCTCTAGTGGTTGGAGTGAGTTTCCTTTATTGTTGCCTCCTTGGTTTGGAGAGGTCGTCTTATCCGGTTACTCATTGTGGTTTATACTGTGTATGTTGTCGATAGGAGAGTGGCTGTTTGTGGGGGTCCGGCACACAAAGGGGTGCCAGGGTAACTCACACAGGGTTTAAGTAAGTGATAACTAAAAAAAACAAAAACTAATGAAAAACTCTCAAACTAATTAAGATAATTAATGCCTCTCTCATAACTCATTCGCTTATAAGGTTTGAGATGAGACGAGAAGCGCAGTTGGTATGAGGGTCCGACAACTGATAGAGTTGACCCTGGATAGCCCAAGATGTGGGTTCGGTTGCCTAAGACAGTTGAGCCTGGGTAACTCATAGCAAATGTCATGTTACACTCTCTCTATGTCAACCAAAAGTCAGTTAGTTGTACTGCATAAGAGATCATTGTTCTCTAGAAGCATTGTAACCTTTGTGTTAAGTGATGTTGTATTTGTATCATTTTTAGTTCAGTTCAGTTATAGCCTGTGTCTAGTGGTAGATGGTATTGTGTTGGATTCCTGGTTACTATCTCCTAGCACGGGGGGTGAGCCTTCGATTATCACACTGTTGGGTGGAACGTGCACCTTAATCCGTTGGGTCATCTTCTTGTTCGTGTGGATGAGATTTCTTGTTGGAGAGCTTGTGGGTACCAGCTTCTTTCATGCTTTATTCTTTCAGTTGTTCTTATATTTTATTACCCCTCAATTGTCATCGAGGTGGAATTCGTAATATGTAATTATGCTTATTGGATTTATCTCATTCGGGGAATGAGTGTTGTAATTATGTTGTAAATTATATTGGTGGAATCAAGTGGTATTTCTTATTCTTTGTCGTAAATTATTATGTATGGATTGTATGTAAACTTAATTGTTAAGTAATCAAATGTTGGTTTTAATTCATGTTTCTTGTTTGGGTTTAAGTAACTCAGTCTCGTAACCTTAGGGGATTGGTTGGCAATGGTTAGTGAACTTGCATGTTAAATATTTCTTATTGTTCTTGTTTAAAAAAAAAAAATAGTTCGTTTGTGTAGTAATTTGCAACTTCCCCTAGGGTTGCGTGGCGGGGCATTACACATGGTATCAGAGCCCAAGTTTAAACACTGGGTTCTCTGGGATGATGTGGGACCCAATAAGCTGTTAGTTGTGTAGGTTATACTCTGGGCACTATGAGCCATAGCGTTGACCTAGGTGCTTTGTTCGTTAGTTTATGTTTTCCTTTTGGGTTGATCTCACTTGTCTACCCAGAAGTTGTTGTTACATGGTGTAGGTCCAATGGTGCAGGAAACTAGTGGAAAGGATAGGATCCTTGGTGTAGTGTACAATGCACCGATATCCTTCTTACTAGAAGAATGCATTATGGACAATTATGTAGTGTGTGAATTTGGTGTGTTGTGTGTGGTGGACGACAACCAGTTTGGTTGTTATTTCTGCCCCTTGCATGTCTTCTTGTGCTTTACCTCTTTGTGCCAGTGACTGCCTGATTGACCCTATGTGGTTTTGGGGTTGCTTTTGCATGTTATATTGTATAGGAATTATGAAATATGATAATAGAAAATGAATGATCATGTTGTTTGTTCGTAGAGATTTGTGCATGCTCTCATATGATTGAGGCATTTGTGTGAAAGTGATCGTGTGATAATGAAACCATGATTGCATTTGTGCTTATGTTAGAACTGTAAATAACTCTTGTCTTCTCTCTCTTTCCATTGGTTTAACGAAGAGGCTTGTCCTTAAGTGCGTGGGGTATTGAAAACCCATGGTATGTTGTATCTTATGAGAAAATGCTTATGTATTCATGAACCTGTTGGTTTTATTAGATCAAAACTTTGGGTAAAGGACCTAAGTCCCCAAGTTGCATTCATAATCATGGAAAATGTATAATATGAATAGAAAATTGTTTTGCAGTAAGTAAAAGCTTAGAGGAAAGGGATTAGTGAAACCATTGCATGTTAATGTTAATTGCATAATAGGTGCATCTTGTTGGTGAGGCCTATAGTCCCCAACTTTATTGTTGAGTCTTAAGAAATCATGTAAATGTTAAATTGTTGTACCTGGATTCAAAATGCAAGGTGTTAAATGAATGGTGAAGTGATAATGTTGCATACCTTTTCTTGAATAAACATTGTAATAATATCGCACTATGTGTGGTCTTGTGATGATTCTCGGTGATGTGTATTGGTGCATATGTGTTCTATGTATGTTAATTCATGGTTATGTGCTTTGGAGATTTGGTTGGTGGTTGCTTCACCATGTTGATTTGTATAGATTGACAGTGTGCTTGGTTGTGTTGATTATAGCACGGGTTGTTTTTATGTTGAGATATGGAGTGGTTCAGTTTTAGAACCATTGTTATGTGTGATCTTATGGATTTTATGCTAGGGGTGCTTGCAGGCTTCCAGGAGTAAGCCTGACCCTAGGGGGGAGGATGTAACACCCCTCTGTTTTGGCTCTTTGATCGACATTGTTCTTCCCTATTATGATTGTGTTTGATTATGCTTTGACTTTGGAACTTGGTTGTTTTTTATCACAATTGTTAAACAATGTGAATGTTATATTTTGATGTGATGTTATTTTATTCTAATGTTGTCTTTATGGCATGTTTTGGATTAACTTAGAAGATATTTGATTTAACGATGTTTATGTTGTTGATCATATTATTGATGTTAGAACTATCAGTTAATAATTGTGTATTGGTAAGGGGACGGGATTGTATCACTCGCTTGCGAGTGCCCTACGATTCTGAGACTTCCTCTTCACGGTGTGTTTGATCATATTCTATATATATGCATGTTCGATGTACTCTTTGTTCGCAGGTTGACAGGTACATGACATCGACTCCACCTGGTTCATAGGTTTGAGCGTGTCCATTGACCAACGGAAATCGATTGAGAGATAGTAGCTAGGTTTTTCGTGCCAAGTCGTCACCCTAGTCATAGCGTGTCACAAGTTGTTGTTGGGTTGGTTGTTTTAATTTGGTCCATTTCACCTTGAGTATTTATTTCATTTCAAATTATAGAGGTTATTAAATGGCTTGTGTAGTTAAATTGATGTTTAAATGTATTTAGTTGCAATGTTGAAATGTTATTTATTTTATTGATTGATTTGATTTAATTAATAAAATATATTTTTTAGTTTATTGATTAATTGGATTAATGGTGGTAAATTAAATAAAGAAGTTTTTCTGGCATTATTGGATATTAAGATTTAATTAAACTAAAAGTAGAAATATTGTTTGGATAGTTAGAGTTAAATTAAAATAAATAAATCAAAATGTGTTTTTTATTTCACTTTAGGAAAATTGTTGATAAAGTAAATTCTTTGCAAAGATTGTATTCTTTTGTTTTAAAGAATTTTGAAAAAAATGCATAACATTTCAATTTGAAAGTAAAAGTGTTTTAAATTTTAAAATGGAAAATATCCCAAAGTTGCAATAAATTTTGGTGGATGGGATATTTTGGGGATATTGACCAAATTTGGGGAAGAAAATAGGAGGGTTTTGGATTCTTGGCTTTTTGGCTGTGGGAAAATTGGGAAAGGAGTTCAAGTTTTTGGATTTTGGAAAAGCTTTGGAGGAGTTAGAATTTGCAACCGATCTTCTTCTCAAACTCTTCATTCAAGCTTCATATCTCAGGTTTTTCTTTATTTATTTGTGTAGGAAATTTGTATTTTTAGTCTAAATCTTGTTTGAGAACTTCAAAATCTCTGTTGAAATCTAGAAAAAAAGAATTAGATTCTTGTAGGAAAATGGAGAATGAAACAATAGGAAAGATTCATCAATAGAAAATAGAATGGAAACCAAAGAAATCATAATACCTTGTTTTGTATTTGAGAAATTTTCATTTTCTTTTGGAATTTAGTTTTGGCTATGTGTGTTTTTTCTGAAAATAATTTTCCCAATTTGGGGCTGTGAAATAAAATATATATATAGATGTGCCCATGTAATTTGCATATTAAATTCCTATGCTGGCTGGAAATGTCCCTTGAAATATTTTAGTCACCATGTTAAAATTTTCGTTCTGGTTTTTACCAGACAGGGGAAAATGAAAATTTCATTGGAAAATATTTAAAAGAAAATAATTTTTTTTTTGTTGGGGAGGGGGGATGCCCCCTCTGCCCTAATGGGGGGCTGGGCGGCCATTACTGGCCCATTGCAGCCCTTAGGGGATGCGTCCCCTATTTGGGGGCTGCGCAACATCAAAGGGTGGGGTTCTTTTTTTAAATTTAATTTTTTTGTTTATAATATAATTTTTTATATATGTATTATATATTTTATAAAATATATATTATATATATAGTATTTAATTATATATATATAATATATATTATATAGATATATATGTATGTATATATATCTTTATTTTATATGTAGTTTTTTTTTATAAATATATATATATATATATATATATTATATATTGTGTATATTATTTAATATATATATATATAATATATATATATATATATTTATGTGTATAATTTCTCTAATTAAATTAGTTATTAATTTGGAAGGTGGATTGTTTCAATTGGTTGATTTAAAAGTATTAAAATATTTAAATATATTGATTTTTTGAAATGGCTATTTTAAGATTAATAGATGCACAAAATGATATTATTAATCAAATGTTTTATTTAGAAAGTTGAATTTTAATAGTCAAATGATTATTTAGGAAGTAGATTTTAGATAATCAATTTTTTTAATTAGAAAGTTGATTTCTTTTAAAACATTGGATGTTATAAGCAAATGGCTTTATTTATAAAGATTATTTAAATCATTATCTATGATTGAGAAAATAGAATTAGATTATTAATTTAAAATTCCTTAATGTGGCCAAGTGATCCAATTTACTTTGAGTGTGCAAATATTGTTATTTATTACCTACACTATGTCATTGCTTGACTTGGGTTTAGGAAACCCGAACGTTAGTTTATTTAAATTGTCTGAAGTGGTTGCTATCTTTGTTTGATCACTCTCGATGTTGTGCAATTCAGTGGATGTCTTGAAGTCTTCCAGATAGGGTTTCATTTAATTGTATGGGTTGTCGTGATAATCGTCAACCTTTGGATTGTCTTGGGTTTTGTGCCTCCTTTGGATTAGGAGTGGGTTTTGAGTTTTAGGTCTCCTTTGGATTAGGAGTGGAGTATGTGTTTTGTTTCCTCCAATGCTTGGAGAGGGTTTGACCTTTGTTTCCTCCAGTGGTTGGAGAGGGTTTTGACCTTTGTAGCCTCCAGTGTTTGGAGAGGGTTTTGTATTTTTGTTTCCTCCAGTGGTTGGAGTGAGTTTCCTTTATTGTTGCCTCCTTGGTTTGGAGAGGTTTTCTTATCTAGTTACTCATTGTGGTTTATACCATGTATGTTGTCGATAGGAGAGTGGCTCTTTGTGGGGGTCCGACACACAAAGGGGCACTAGGGTAACTCACATAGGGTTTAAGTAAGTGATAAACTAAGAAAAAAAAACTAATGAAAAACTCTCAAACTAATTAAGATAATTAATGCCTCTCTCATAACTCATTTTCTTATAAGGTTTGAGATGAGATGAGAAGTGCAGTTGGTATGAGGGTCCGGCGGCTGGTAGAGTTGAGCCTGGATAGCCCAAGATGTGGGTTTGGTTGCCTAAGACAGTTGAGCCTCGGTAACTCATAGAAAATGTCATGTGACACTCTCTCTATGTCAACCAAAAGTCAGTTAGTTGTACTGCATAAGAGATCATTGTTCTCTGGAAGCATTGTAACCTTTGTGTTAAGTGATGTTGTATTTGTATCATTTTCAGTTTAGTTCAGTTGTAGCATGTGTCTAGTGGTAGATGGTCTTGTGTTGGATTCCTGGTTACTATCTCCTAGCACGGGGGGTGAGCCTTCGGGTATCACACGGTTGGGTGGAATGTGCACCTTAATCCATTGGGTCATCTTCTTATACGTGTGGATGAGATTTCCAGTTGGAGAGCTCGTGGGTACCAACTTCTTTCATGCTTTATTCTTTCAGTTGTTCTTATATTTTATTACCCCTCAATTGTCATCGAGGTGGAATTTGTAATATGTAATTATGCTTATTGGATTTATCTCATTCCGGGAATGAGTGTTGTAATTATGTTGTAAATTATATTAGTGGAATCAAGTGGTATTTCTTATTCTTTGTCGTAAATTATTATGTATGGATTGTATGTAAACTTAATTGTTAAGTAATCAAATGTTGGTTTTAATTCATGTTTCTTATTTGGGTTTAAGTAACTCAATCTTGTAACCTTAGGGGATTGGTTGGCAATGGTTAGTGAACTTGCATGTTAAATATTTCTTATTGTTCATGTTTAAAAAAAAAATTAGTTCATTTGTGTAGTAATTTGCAACTTCCCCTAGGGTTGCATGGCGGGGCATTACACATTGACTAGCATCTCCAACACACCTGGAATTTATGCTACTATGTATAGAGAGCTGGTTAGAAGTCTATTATATTTGATACACATACATCCTAATATCACCTTTACTATTAGGCTCATCTCTTATTTTCCCATGATCCTCATGAGAGTGACTAGAAGGAAAGCAATTGTATTTTGATGTATATTCAAGGAACTCCATATTTTTGCATTCAATACATACCAAGGGATTTAGAGATAGTAGGCCTCACTAACTCAACTTTGGGTAGTCCAATTCTAGGTATATCTTTTTCCTTGGTTTTAATCCAATTGCCTAGTCTTGTAAGAAGCAACCTACTATTAATTTATCATCTATTTAAGTTGAATATCAAGGTGTAATTATTATAATATATGAGGATTTGTGGCTCTGATAGATTATGAAAAATTTCGGCCTACCACCTAATAGTCCTACACTTTTTTTGTGATAACTGTTGTCAATCAAGATTGCACCCTTAGTCAAGCTAGGCTTGGATATCCTATTGCAACATGGAAACACTCTTTGATTTGTGGCTAAATCAATGAGTGAGAGAAAATATCTAAAGTGGTTTGGTTCCCTCTAGTAAACCATCTAATCTAAAGACTTTCATAGAAAAAGGGAAGAAGGAAAACTGAAAAGTAAATCCTACAGCCTAAGATGATCAACTAGATATTCTAATATTTTGACAAAACTTAACCCACAACAACCTCTCTTAAAACATTAACTCTCACAATCCACCTTGGAACATTTAGCTCAATAGTTTTTTGCATAAAGATTCGTGAATCATTGAATACAAGATGAAACCTGAACTATCTGCAATTCTTTCCCACAACCCACAATAATAAGATAATAGAAGGATTCACCACTTTGCATCACAACAACATCAGATTATTACTATAAGTACATGACAAGAAAAGGGGGAAAGGAAAAATATACTGCTTGTATTGAAATTAAAGGAGTAAGATATCAAAATCTGATTCAAAAGGTTTACAAAACTCTCTGCAATGCATATGAGAGCAAGAAACTAAACTCTGAACCACAAGAAATTAAAAATTTCTCAAACTTATAGCCATCAAGTGACATAAATGGTAGAAAATAGAAAAAAAAACTCCACTACATCACCAAAAGGATAGAAACTTTCCATCTCTCAAAGGTTGATCCAAAAATTCCTCAAAAATAGGTGCAAACAACTCTGGAAATTGAAAATGGAAAATTCAGTTTGTCACCTCCTTTCCCAAATCTTCCCAAGATCTCAACTCTAAATGGAAAGTTTTGGTGTCAACTCAAGTGCACTATTTAACTACATTTAAATAACAACTAATTAAGAAATTTATAGAAACATGGCTTAGTTAGTATTTTATAGCTTTGCAATTTCTGAATTACAAAAATAGAAATCTTGATCACATTTGATTTGATGCCAATTTAAATTCAAACATATGATTTTTGCAATTTTGTGCAAAAAATCAAAATATCAAACTACTTGAATTTGAACAAACTTGATTTTTCTATAAAAAAATCATAAAAAAATTTAGGACCTAATTGCATATGGTGACTCAAAACTCCAAAGGAAACCCTAAATGTTCAAGACCTAGGAAAAAATCAAAGGGCCTAAGGTTATTATTTTTATTTTTCACAAGGAAAATTGCATGGGTATGTATTAAGTTTTGATTTTCTTTAAAAATAAATAAAGTGCCTAAGGAAAAAGCTTCGACCTAGGCTTTGTGGACACAAGGCATTAATAAAGTATTTGGAGTTTATAATAATGTGATAAAAATCACATTCAATTTAGGGCATGGGGAAACCCTAGCCACAAAACCAATGCTAAACACATTTTTTGGCTATCATTTTCATCGGCCAAGTTGGGGAAAATAGGGCTTTGTTGGTCACCGCCATGTACCTTAGGGTTTGGAACCTTGGAAGCTCGATTCTTAACCATTTTTTAGTGCTACTCTTGTTGATTCATCTTTGTATTCGATGGTAATAATTTTCTCACTATTTTGATACATTTTTGGCTTCATTTGAAAGAGAGATCGGGCCTCTAGGCCATGGCCATGAGTAGTTTTTTTTATTCATTTTTGTGTTTTCTCTGTGGGAATTTCTTCCCCACTCTTTGTGGTTGCCATTGGAGGGTTTGTTTGAGCTTTTTAAAGGCGCTGTCCGTGGACTTAGATGAGCTTTCTCCACTCAAATCCATGGTAAGCTCCATTTATTCTCCATATGATGCATTTCCCTCTTAAATAAAAGCTTTATTCAAGCTTTTCTTACAAAAATAATGTTATTTTTTTGGGGGATTTTCTAAGTTGGCCATTGAATAGGTCATGGCCATGCTTGTGTATTATTTAATTTCTACAAAATAAAACTTCTTTGGGCTCAACCCATGATGTGAAATAATATTATTTGTTGAATGAAGGAACCTTTTGTATCTATGATTATTGTTCCTTGGTTCTAAACACCCATCATGGCCTCAACCATTTGCTTCAATATTTTCATTTTTTGAGAGCTCCATGTTGGCAAGAGCTTGAACCCTTGTTATTTCTTCTTGTACTTGAATTTTGAACATAAAACCCTAAGTGGGTATCACCATTTATGAAATAAAAACTCTCCCATGCCATGGCCATGAGAGCACCATCTAGGGTTTTTCTCCATTCTTGTACAAAATCAAACTCTATCATTTGAAACTTCACAACATAAACCTATGAAGGTTTCTCTCAAAGCACAAAAATGAGTATCACTACATTTGTCTCCACTTCAAAACCCCAGTTTATTGTAGCATAAGCTCACTATTTTGGAAAGAAAAAAGACTCCAATGTATGTGCTCACCATTGTAGCTTCCCTTGTTTACTTTTAGAATGCAATAAATTCACTTTAACATGCTTATTCCCAAAATGTAGACTTTTCGTTTCTCAAAAATTACTCTTAATTGAACAAATAATTCTCTTGCACTATTTGTTTTCAAAAGAAAAATAAAGAAATGCATCTTCTTGTGTCTTTTCCATCATAGTGCACATACTATTAATAATCTTTTGGTTTCCATTCTTGCTTGAAGTGCATAGATGTGATGAAGCTCCACTTATTTGATGCTTTCCAGTTACTTATCAAAACATGCTCTCTCTTCCAAGTAATTTCAATTTATTTCCTTGTAAAGATACACTCAGCCATCATGGTGCACCTGTGGATTACTTATTGTCCATTATTACGAATTCTATGCACTTGAATTCTTCAAGAAGTGTATTTCCAACTTCACTTTTACCACATTTTTATGAAACAGTGCAATGAGATAGCTTTTGTAGCATCAATTATTTTCAAATGAGCTTTTAATTTCTTGCATTTTGTTGACATCAAAGATGTTTCACGTTGCATTTAGCTTAAACATTTAGTGTATTGCATTTCAGTTCACTAGTGTTGTTTTTCCTTCACTTATTGACTTTTATGCTTTACTTGCAGCCACTTGTCACTCTATTCCTTGATGGAGACAACCCTTCCTCTGTACTCTTCATGCATTTTTATCTCTCTTTTGGCAACAAATATTGACATGAAATTTTGATTTATGCATAGAATATTTTTAAATACACACCATGATGAAGATGTTATGAAGCTTCTCAAAATGCTTCAGTTGTTATTGATGACTTGTAAACAAGGCATTATGCATTCCTATTCACTATCTCATTCCATGATGATGCACTTAATGATGATTCACTTGAGCAGTTGATCATCTATGATCTTCAACTCATTGGACCTTTAGACTTGATGTACTCCTTGAGATACATATATCTCTTTTGAGCAATATTGAATTGTTTCTTTCCTCAACCCCTCTATGGAATTTTGAGGGGTAGCATGTCAAGCTCAACCCTTGTGGGAGCCCATTTTACACCACATGATTTAAAATATTCAAAAGATTAGCAACATGGCTTTTCCTATACCTACATAAGAAACAAAAAAAGTTAGATTAAAGCAATAAATTAAAAAGTTTTTTATGATGTTTCCTCCTTGGTATTATCATGCACTCTTCTTGTCTTTGCTAAATTGATTCAATGCATCATAAATAGAATTCTACATTACTATTGATAGGTCATGTAGGAGGATACATAACCCGAGTTCTAACAACAATTTCATCCACTTGGAGGTTCACCTGGAGGATGGGAGAAAAGAAGGATGCACAACATTGAATGCAACTCGAGGACAAGTTCAAGAAATGATGAATATGTTCCCTCTTATGTGCTCTTTTCTCCTTTTTATCTTCAGTAGTGTAGTTTACTCTTTATGGCTCATTGTTTCAGCTACTCCCACAGCTTGTGTGGGACACTTGATTCTCCTTTTTACTCCAATGAATACAAAACAATATTTTTATAATTCTTGTTCAATCATGTACTTCTATTTTGCAACAATTGAAGGAAACATTGTGCAATAAACAACTGAATATAGAATGAAGTAGTTTCTTTTTACACTTCATGTAATCTTAAATGTTGCAAATGATGAATGGAAAACTGAAACACATTGCATTTTCTTTTAAACTCAAAACTCAAAACATGCAATGGTTTAAACAACTACAAAAATAACTAAAACTTTTCACCTTAAAATGAACTTGTAATAAACCAGCTCTGTCAATTTGAGTTGTGGTGAAAAATTGATAACAATAACCAAAGTGTCATTCACATTTCATGCAACTAGTTGAGAATCAAAGGATGAAGCATGTGAAGATACACATATATCTCATTTGATAGCCCATCAATGATGCCCATCTCTCCTCTGAAAATTTTCCCACTATGAAGAAGGTTGTTAACTTATTCAATAAACCTTTGGTGTTTCCTCATTACCTTTAAGACTTAGGTGAAGGAAGTTGTCCTTGGGGGTCCACTTGAATCCTCCTCCCTTCACATTTTTACAACTCTTTTTTTGAGAGGATTTTTTTCTATGGTTTTTCTCCTTTTTTTTGGTTGTGAGAGATTTATTTCATTTCTACATGGGCACTTTATCAATCCTAGTTGTTAGGACCCATTTTTTAATTTTTTATGCATTAGTGTATCTTCTCCCTATGTTTCACTTAAGAGGGTGTTAGATTTAAAAGGTAATTACCTAATTAATTAATTAATTATTAGGTCCCTTTTTAAACTAGCATAGTTCATCTTGCTTAGGTCATGTGATTTTTGTCTCAAGTTATAGGATTAGGATGCATGTAATGATCTACTTTAATCCTCACCAAGGTTTTTAATTAGGATTTCCTCATTATTATATTATTATTTAAATCTCTATATAAAAATTACAATTTAAAAGTTAATAAAAAATTATGGTAGGATGTGCAACTATAGTGGTAGTAATGATATAGTGTAATGGTGTGAGAATGTTAACAAAAACTATTAAAGTGCAGACTTGTTTTTTGAAAAAAATAAAACTATAAAATAAATTTTAATTAATTGTAACTAGTATAGATATTTTATATACATTTATCAAAAATGCATTGATAGATATCAACATTGAGGTGCCTACATTGAACTTTTTATATATTATCATATATAAAAATATTATCATTTAGATTAGTTGTGAATCAATTTAAGCTAAAATTTGTTTAGTTATTATATATTATTTTGATTAATTTAAATTAATCATAAGATTTAAGATTTATATAATTATTGTACATTGTTTGTATAAATTATATACCCAATTAAGTGTAATATTTAGCTATTAATATGAACACCCAAGATCTAGAGGTCTAATAAAAACAAAAAGAAATGAGAAGATCAATATGGCAAGACAAAATTGTATTCCTATCAAAGAATGTCAATGGAATAACCATAGATTGATTAAGATTATTTAATGATAACCACTTAGTTATATATGCCAAGACATGATATAGGATAAAATAATATTATGGAAAGTGTCTCAATCTTAGTATATGACACATAAAGTGATAATTATCATATGTGTACCCTAAGTAAACTTGACTTGTGTGAATAAAACCTAGGGGGTAAACCAATTAAGTAATATCCCTATTCACATCAACAACCCCTCTTAAGTGCAACTTAGGGAGAATGATAAAACATGCAAAGATACATGTATGGATATCATCTACTAGGATATATTAGGTGCTTGGATATACAAATAGAGAAATAGGGAAAAACAAGTGGGACAAAAATCCTCTACAAAAGATAGAAAATGCAATATTCTCTCATGGTAAGGAAAGGATAAAACTTCATATAATTTAATTTCCTCCATAAGAGAGAAGAGATAATGTGCAATTACACCTCCATATATCTAATATGTGCTAATAGTAGATGCTCAAAATTATATGTAGAAGATGGTTCATGATCATTAATCAACATTCTTCCCATGAGGAAGAAACAATATAGAGGAATGAGACAATTTGTATCTAAAAAGTATTTTGGAATGAGACAATTTGTTGAAAAATCATCTAGGAATGGAAAGATGGGAGGGTCTCTAAAAATCTCCCAAATCTTAGTCTAAAGTGTGTGGGGGAAATCAATGCTTGATAAAGCACACATAGTGTTATGGTAAACACTAGAACCAATCAATCTTGCAACATGATCACTATTATTTTCTCATATTGATTTTCTCTCAAGTGTGCCTACTTTAGGTAGGATTCTATAAAGTTAGGGAAAAAATTTAAGCCACCTGAGATGTGTCAAGATATCTTTTTTCAAAGAATCACAATTGTCCTTGTCTAAGACTAACATAGAAGGATGAATAGAAAACCCATGATCCCTCCTCAAATGAAAAAAATATGAGATTAATACATATGAATTAATTCAATATATTACCCCCTCAAATTCACTCAATTAAGAACCCCCAAGTAAGTATGATTTGACACTTTATACTTAGTGCAACTACAACTACCACTTTCCAAAAATAGGAAATTGGTCTTGATCTTAATACATACAATGATAAATTTGGCCACTTAAATGAAATATATATCTTTTTTATAAAATGAGATCAATATAATCATTCCATTATAAACCAAAAGAAAAATCAAATAATTTTTTAGAAGCTGACAATAAAAAATATTATTGTACAAGCTCAAATGGAGCTCTAGAAGTTCCCAAAATGAGAACTACTCAACAACATCTATTAGAATTTATATATTTTTTTTAAAAGATACCAAAATCAAGAAATATATGCACCACTACAAAGCTCATTAAATTTTTCCCTAAATAAAAAAATAATGCTCAAAAATTGGAGGTTGGATGAGTGAGTTATGACCTTCTAAAGTTGAAATACTAACACAAAAACTTCATTGGAGAGGGATGCTAGTTAGAGAGAGGAGGATGATGTCATGATGATGTCAAAAAACCAAAAACTAAAAATTCACTAAACTATTCCCTTCATGCTAGTATATTCTAAAACCATTTTATAAAATTTAAAAACTACCCTTTTGTGTGTGAAACCACTTATCCATATAGAGAAACTACCTTTTGGCTAGAGAAGGTGTAACATAGAAAATTGTCACCCTTAACAATTTCATACTATGTTTTGGCCCCCATAAATTATTGAGCTTGATTTGATCCCCTAATTTTGTAAATTATGCATTCCAAGGCCTATTTTTATCATTTTTTGACAATGCAAGCATTGAAAAAATACATTCATCTAATGCTTTTACCCCAACACGTAAAAATCCAAAAAATGGGTCAAGGATTCACACACTCAATGGGGTAATTATCTTTTTACTTAGTTTCCCTCTAAATTTGGACATGTCGGTGTTGGCATTGTAACCTTTGAATTTCCACTTGCAAAGGTTGGCTATTAGGATCTAATTTTTGAGAATTGAATAAATTCCTACAAATACCTAGTATTTTCACCATTTGAGACTAGAAGGAAATTTCAAGAGAAAAAATTTCAAAGATATATTGCAACAATTTAAGATCCAAGAATCATGTCAAAGTATATTTGAGTTCATGTTGTTATGTTATCATTTTTTTGTGAAGGCTAACCGTTGTTGTAGGTCTCCGAAGAATTAAAGCATTCAAGAAAGAAAGATCCAAATCCTTGAGGTGATGTGTATGACTTCATTCCTTCAAGGAAGCCATTGAAGGGTGGTGAGTTGTAGCACATTGTGATTTCATCATTCCTTCCTTTCAATTATCCATTTATCATTGACATTGCCATTATGAAAGTGGAAAAAATTACATAGGATTTGACTAAGGAAAGCCCCTATATGGCACAAAATTTTCCCTCTCTTTGAATGTGTAGGTTATAGGTTTGAAAAGGATTGAAGGAAAGTTGTCCATTGTTGCATTCAAAGCTTTAAAAGTTGTCAAACAACAAAAAATCACCTACATAATTATTCAACAATGTTCTAGCAACTTTTCAAGTAGAAACAAGAGTCTTAGATTTGTCACTAGAGGAGCCCAAAAGTTAAGCAGGACCCCTTTCAAAGGCTTATACACCCCTTGGTGACTATTTCCTCTTATAGTGGTTGAAACAAGTTCTAAGTTGGTACATGAAATGAAGAAAATTGTCACTCTATGTTTTAGGAGATAGAACCACCAATTTCCTTCAAGTTTCATTCAAGGAAACCTTAGAGATATCAATATAAGGATGGAAGTGAGGGAAAGAGATCTACAATAAGGTGTCCTAGGGTGTGATTAAAGACTAAAAGTGAGGGTTCACCACCAAGAAAGGCTTGGAAAGACAAGAAATGCAATTATATGCAAAACTTAGTTATATGACCTAGAAAATGAACTCAAATCAAAATAAAAAAGTTGGAGATAAACAAATGTGCGCTTGGAAACTTGAAGAGAATTGGAATAAGGTTTGAAATCCTAAAAATATAAATTTTAAAGCACATTGAGATTCATACACCAGTAGCGGTGATTTAGTCCCAGTTTAGGGTTTTGGGTCAGAACTAGAATATGGAACTGCTAAACTAGGATCTACAGAAAATACTTGAAATTTGGTATACTAGGACTCATGCACCACAAGTGGCGATTTAGTCCCAGTATTAGGGTTGATTTGAAACTTTGATATCCTCTAATGTTCTCCTGTAGCTTCTCTCTTGTCAAATCTCTGAGCCTAAAACACTCAATTCTTCTCTGTGGATGACTTTCCATGATCTTGCAATGTAGATGAAAACATTGACAACTTGACAAATTTTCTCCAATCTTTCTCTTCAATGGATCTTAAACCTAGATCTGCAAATCACACATCAAAGAGAGGGAAAATCTTGTTTTTTTATTGTATAGGGGTTTTCCTTGGTCAAACCCCATTTTGGTAATCAAACCTTGAAATGAATAGAAATAGAAAGAAGGAATGATGAATGAAAAAATATGTTATGTTGCAACTCACCAAACCCTTGTAACAAAGGTTGCAATCTTGTAAGTGGGTACGTGCAGGATCATTATTGAAAAAACAAGCCCTTAAATGGCAAAAAATTCAAAAAAATCAAAGTTAGGCAACTTGACGTAAAAAATTGAATAAGTTATCTATATTATTTTAAAAATATGTAAGAATTGAATTTGTAGAAAATTGAATGTAGTTTCTAAACTACTAGGTTTTTTTTTTTTTAAATCTATTTGGTGAAAATTTGAAATTTCAATGTAGTAGTACTTAAATTTGGGAAAAATAAGAAGTAGGTGTCTCATTCCCTCCCTAACCACAATAAAATGATAATATTTTTTATAATATTTTAGATATAAGTAGAGGACTCATGTCCCAATGTGATGCATATTTTTGTAATTTTTTTCCAAGTAAATAATTAATTATGAATTTTTATTACAACCTTTAAAAATATAAAACTTGTATGTTTGACCACCTTAACTTGGTCAAAACTTCATGAAATATAAATTTTTTAATCCTATAGTATACAAAGCATAAAATGTGATGCATGTTTCAGATTCAAAAAATGTGATACCATTTGAAAGCTATAGATTTTTTTCAACTAGCCTATCAATCCAGACTTTAGTCATAATTCAAATAGAAAATGAATAATAATTATTTATTAAATTCAAAGTAAAGAATAATTTAAATTGGTGGAAAGCTAAGAATATCCTTTAAAAACCCTTTTCATTTCATCAATTTTGGGTAAAAAAAAAGTTGCCAGCCACATACCCATCATATCGCCACTTTTTGGCCCATCATGATCCTACACATACCCAAGTAATTGCTAGCACGAATGTAGATCTTGAATCTTCCTTGTATGTTATGGATCTTGATTTAAATGCTTGCTTGAATCATAAGATACCTACATCACAAATGTTAGCTAAAAAACAACATGATGCATGATGAATTTGACATGATTCTTGAATGATGATCCAAAATTCTTGATAATCACTCTTGAATGCTCTTGAATTCTCTTGTAATTATGCTAGGTCACTTGATTTCTTTTTAGGAGAAACTATGTGAAATAAACTTGTATTTATACTTTTTTATGCCAAATTTCTCAAAATTACAACACTACAAGCTAACATTAGACCTAGGAGAATAAAATACCACCAAGAATTTGAATTTAAAATAGGTCCAAGATAAAAGGGATTCATACACCAGTTCAGGTGTATGAGTACCAATAGGCTAAGCTTGGGACACAAATTTTAGGAAATGTTAAGTTTTATGCAAAATTCAAGTTTAGTCCCCAAAACTTAGGTGGGACCTATATGCCCAAGGTGGCATATGAGTCCCATATCACTAAATTTTTTAACAAGAAAAATGAGATGAGGGAAGTGAATCAATTGTCATAGATTAAACTTTAGTTCATTCATCAGAACTAATCATTAACACTAATTAATAGATTAAATAATAAACACTGAAAACCATCACATAAACACAATAACACCAGATTTACATGGAAAACCCAATAAGGGAAAAACCACGGTGAGGATTAACTCACAATATAAAGAATATCAAAATTGATTACAAGAGGCTCACTACCAAAACAAGGACTCACTATCTAAAACAAGGACTAACTATCCAACAAGACTGACAATCTAGAGGGCTCACCACCATAGAGATACAAAGAAGATAAAGAAGACTTGTTACAGAGATAATACAATCTCAATGCAAGAAAAAGTTCCACCACAATTCGCTCAATCCACTTGCAGACATGCACAAATGATAGAGTGCACCTTCAAATCATAGCTTCCAGAAAATCAACATTTAGGCTTTGTATTGATCTTCCATACTTGCATCATACAAACACATAGATTCACTCTTGTGATCTTTTCTCTATTTTATTTGTCCTCTTCTTCACTTCTTCTTCCCTAACTCATTATGCATTTATACCATCTTCAACATTGAAACATATCCAAAGTCGGCCATCCAAATTCAAAATCAAATTAGGTTGACACTAAAACATTCTAGGTTGGAATTAGAATGATGGAAAATGAAACACATGCTTCATTAGGATCCAAATAGATCCAACACACTTCTCTAACTTTGGAAGTAGTATTTCACACAAGGTCGGCCAAACTAGTGTAAAACACATAGAACACTTAAGCACAAACTTTCCAAATACCAAAATTTTCTTCAATACAATCAAAATAACTCAACTCTAGAACTGTAGGTCATAAGACTTCATCAAAGAGAAATCTAGACCAGCAACATTTCTCCCAGACCTCAACCAGAAACATAGAAAACCACAGTTCACAACTAGTGAACAAAACTCGCATTGTACAATGAATCAACAACCAAAAATTAGGATTTAACAACTTCCAACAACCATGATCAACTTATCTGAACCATACAAATATAGGAGAAAATTCAGAGAAAAACCCAAAGAAACTATTGAAACACTTGCAACGTGTCTTCATTACAATTTTCTAAATATCCTTGACATATACATCCAATAACCTATATCCATGACACTAATGACAACAACAATCAATTGATAACTAATTGACCAGTTGACATCAATGAAGACACCTTCAATATTTCCATTCTTCCAACAATATCCCCCTTTGTTGTTGATGAAAACACATGATGTGAAAAACCATCAAAGACACCATACTGTTCTGAATACACTTCTCAAGATTTTTCTTTTTGTTCCTTTTTAAATCTCCCCTTTAGTAGATAGCCTTTTATATTCTTTTTCTTTCCTTTGCATACCTCTCCTTTATCACATGCTTCTTCTCCTCCTTTCACATCAATGGTGAAGGAAATAGATATTTTTACATTGATTTCCCCTTTGACATAGAGAACCAAATACACATAATGACACAACCTAATACTACCTACTCCCCTAGAGAGGTAGCCACCAAAACATTAGTCTAGAAGAAAGATAGATCCAAAGATCCATTGAACTTATGCATCTCCATATGCATCTAGTTCAAGAAAGGAGGGGAAATGACCCCTAAATTCTCTCAAAGATACTCAAAAGTATCTATAGGAAGAGCTTTCATAAATATATTAGCCACCTGATCCTTCATCAGAACTGTAATGTCACAAAATTGCACCTAGGGACAATTCCACATTTTTGCACTTTTTCCTAGCGTTTATGACACCTTAGAGCATTAATGACAAAAATATCATGAGTTATAATTTCACAATTTTGACACCATGTGGACTAGTGGAAAATCAAAAGAAGCCTAACAACACATTTCCTAAAAATCTAGGCCTTGGACGCCTATGTAGTGTGTAGACGTTTGTGCAGTGTGCTAGCATCTTGGTGGTTTTCTAAGCTTGAAATGGAGAATCTCAAATCTTGACTCTCTTGACATGTGTCCTAGTAGTCAGAATTCAGATGTAACAGCTCTTTGCAGCCCTTGCATGCAACAAAAAACCCTCTTTTTCTCTCATTTGGGGGTTCAATCCATTCAATTAAGCTCTCTCTACACTTTCATTCTTGATAGCAACACTCTCACAAGCGAAGCCATGCCAGACTAAGGTCCTTCCAATAGCTACATCTCTCAAGAAGTGCTCAAAGGTGCATCCATGTGCTTTAGAGATGGTCTAGGCCCATGGGTAACACTCTCTCTCTCTCTCTTACTCTTCTTTCCTACTTGTTCATTTTCTACTTTATGGTGCGAGTTCTACTCTTGAAGCAGCTTTTTCTTTCACCACATACTTTGTTTACCTTGTTTACACTCCTTTCCAACTTGGTTGTTCATGGAGGTGGGAACACCAAAGCAAGGGTCTGACTAAGGCAGATCCCTATACAGTTCCAACCTTTCCCCTCATTCTACTTTGTGGTGGGGGTTCTACTCCTAAAGCAAGTTTTTCTTTCACCACATGCTTTGTTTACCTTGTTTACACTCCTTTCCAACTTGGTTGTTCGTGGAGGTGGGAACACCAAAGAGGGGGTTTGACTGAGGCAGACCCCTATATAGTTCCAACCTTTCCCCTCATTCTTCTATGTGTAGGTTGTAAAGTGAAACTTGGAGTAAAGACTTGAACGTCCAGTTGTAGGTAAGTTTTTTCCAATTCTCCTTGTAATTTTTCCTAAGTTTCTTCTTTTTGTTTGATTGTTTAATTCAATATACCTTAGATCCAATTCCATAAGTGAAACTTGGTTTTTCCCACTTAAGCTCCTAAAATTTCTATTGCTTTGGATGATAGCATGCCACACTGGGGTCTTGAATCTATGCTACCATCCTTTGGCCAAGAGCACCTCTGCCTAAGGAAAGAATCTAGAAGTTTCGCTCTCTTAATGTTTGGAGTAGTTTTCAGTAAAAGTTAACATGTACCTATTTCCTTCATAATCCTTCCATGTTGATGTGGATAAGTTAAATTCATTCCTTGGCGATCTCTTGAGAATGAAGAGACTCGTGTGCAGCAAATTCCTCTTATCTCACAATTTTGTGAACCCAATGTGAAGGATGTCAGATCTATTTTTTACATTTTCACGTTTATGATAATATCTTCTCTAAGGAATATTTTTATATGATGGATGATTCTCTAGATGACTTCTTAGAAGTTCCCTCCCCTATCTATAAATCCCCTAAGAAAACTCCCTCTCCACTAGTTGAGGAGTCAGTAAATGTAGTTGTGGTCTTTGTGGCTCCTTTGATCCCTAAGAAACCCATTATTTATGTAACCCCAGGTGACATCTTCTAGGGAAGATGGTTCTATCTATGGGATTTCATGTCATAGTGGTTCATCAGACTTATATTCAAGGTTTGTGAAAGCTACGAACTCCACTTCCTATAATGTTGTCGGGAACACATATAATACAAGAACAAACAAATACAACTTGGATCAATAACCCTCTATTCCTATGTCTCAACCCAATTAAGTTCCTACATCTTTACTGACTTCTCAACCAAGCCTTCCCTTAGCACCTAAACATGTGATCAAAGCACCAAGTGATTATGATCTTATTGAGAAAATCCTTAAAGTTTGTTGCAAATAATTGGTTGGTCACAATTAAAGTTGATCCAAAAGTTGTTAACCTTTGTGAGCTAGCGGTTGTCGAAGGAGCTTCAGTCATATCCACTCTTAATAACTATATTTCATCCTTAACCATTTATGTTATGGAATGTTATTTGTTGATACCCTCTATGGAAGTTGTCCCCAGAGCAAGTTTTGTCAAAGATGAACTTCCTAAAGCAGAAGATCCTATGTCTTCCTCGTCTTCCCCTCCTTCTCGGCCAAATTCTTCCTTTGATGATGGTTGAGGCTCCTTAGAATTCTTAGAATTCTTTATTGTAGAATACAAGGTGATCCCCTCTTGCTTAGAATTTCCAAGTACCTCCTATGCAAAGATGGATGATGCTCCCATCAAGGAAGAGAAGCATGATCCTATTTATGAGACCACTCCTTCCTCTATTGAGGAGAGTATTCTCACTCCTACAAAGGAAGTTAATGTTTGTGAACCTATTGAAGGAGGGAGCACACCCATAGAGACATTTGACATTCATTGGTGGAATGAAACACTTTACATAGGGTTCCACCTCCCAAATTTTTGAAAACTCGTTATGGTTTTGGCTATGAACTCTCTTCTCTATATGGCTATGGGAAGAAAGGAATAGGGTGTATTGAGCAAGAAATCCAAGTCCCTATCTAGTTTATGCCACAAAATTTCTATCTAGGTATGGGATGCTCTATCAAACAATCTACAAAGAAACCTTGGTGGAGTGTTAACATGATTTCAGTTGAACCATTGAGTTTGGTCCATCCCAAATTGATAGAGGATAGGGAACAGGCTGATAAAATCCTTTTAGATTTTTTCTCTTTAGATGAAGAATTTGAGGAATTCCTAGGTGCCTATTCCCCATTGCCTCCCTTCCATCACATGAGATGATTCTCGTATCAACTACATAAACAAGAATACTTTGGAGAATCGGTCTTGAGTATTGATGAGGAGGACCCTCTATCTAATGTCAATAACGATGTTCTAATATCACATCCTGAAGATCGTAGTTCTCTCCTTAAAGGAGATACTACTGAAATCTCTATGGATCCTAATTCCTCAGAAAAAGTAATTAAGATTGGGAAGTGTCTCTCTTTAGAAGAAGCAGATGAACACTTTGATCTCTTACATTATCATCCTGATATCTTCGTTTGGATGTATGAGGATATGCTCGGTATTGATGAGTCTATAGTGGTTCACAATATCATCTTATGTCCCGATGCCAAGCCAATTAAGCAAAAAATATAAAAGATCAATTTGCAGGTGGCATTGATGGTTAAGATTGAGATAGAGAAGTTGTTGAAAGTAAGCTTTATCCATTCAATAGACTACTCTGCTTATATTTTGAATATAGTCACTGTTAGTAAACCTAATGGTTGTATTCGCATATGCATTGAATTTCATGATCTTAATAAGGCTTCTCTTAAGGATGATTTTTTGTTTCCTAATATAGATATTATTGTAGATTTGACTGCAGGCCATGCATTGTTATCTTTGGATGGCTTCTTGGGTTACAATCAAATTTGCATTAATTCAGAAGATCAATACAAATGTTAATGTGTTTATGGATCCTATTTGAGAAGATTCATCAAATATCTCATTCCATCCACAAGAACTCCCACCTCTAGATGTCTAGAAGCAAGTGGACGCCTTGATGATTATAATTAATGTTAATAATATTGGTATTAGGTGTACTCTCGTTGACACCAATTTGGCTCTCAACATTTGTGGTATCAACCTATGACCTAAGATTAAATTTGATTCATCTTCTTTAGTGTCTTCTTCCTTGTACATTCATGGGTTCGATAACACCGGTCTTCAAGCTCTAGGTATGATAATACTACCTTTACAGTCAGGCCCTATTACATTACCTACATTGGTTTATGTGATGCCTGGTCCCTTGTCTTATAATATTCTCTTGGGGAGACCTTGGATTCATGCTATGGGTGTTGTAACCTCTACTTTACACCGATCCTTAAAGTTTGTCACAAATAATTGGGTGGTCATAGTTAAAGCTGATCCAAAAGTTGTTAACCTTTGTGAGCTAGCAGTTTTCAGATGAGCTTCAGTCATATCCACTCTTAATAACTATATTTCATCCTTAACCATTGATGCTATGGCGTGTTCTTCGTCGATACCCTTTATGGAAGTTGTCCCCAGAGCAAGTGTTGTCAAAGATGAACCACCTAAAGCAGAAGATCCTATGTCTTCTCCATCTTCCCCTCCTTCCTCTCAGCCAAATTATTTCTTTGATGATGATTGGGTATCCTTAGAATTCTTTGAATTATTTATCGTAGAATACAATGTGATCCCCTCTTGCATAGAATTTCCAAGTGCCTCTAATGTAAAGAAGGATGATGCTCCCATTAAGGAAGATAAGTGTGACCCTATTTAGGAGACCACTCCTTCCTCTACTAAGGAGAGTAATCTCATTCCTACAAAGGAAGTTAATGTTTGTGAACCTAGTGAAGGTGGGAGCACACCCATAGAGACATTTGACATTCATTGGTGGAATGAAACACTCTACATAGAGCCACCACCTCTCGAAGTTTTAAAAAATTGTTATGGTTTTGGATATGAACTCACTTCTTGGTATGGCCATGGGAAAAAATTCCTAGGGTGTATTGAGCAAGGAATCTATGTCCCTATCCATTTTATGCCACAAAAGTGCCATCTGGGTATGGGATGCTCTATTGAACAATCTAAGCAGAAGCCTTGGTGGAGTGTTAACATGATTTTAGTCAAACCATTGAGTTTGGTCCATCTGAAATTGATAGAGGATAGGGAGAAAGCCAATAAAATCTCTTTAGATGTTCTCTCTTCAAACGAAGAACTTGAGTAATTCCTAGGTGCCTATTCCCCATTGCCTCCCTTTCATCACAAGAGACGATTCCCATATCACCTACATAAACAAGCATACTTTGGAGAATTGGTCTTGAGTATTGATGAGGAGGACCCTCTATCTAATGTCATGATGTTCCAATATCACATCCTGAAGATCATAGTTCTCTCCTTAAAGGAGATACTACTAAAATCTCTATGGATCCTAATTCCTTAGAAAAAGTAATTAAGATTGGGAAGTGTCTCTCTTCAAAAGAAGTGGATGACCACTTTGATCTCTTACATTCTCATCCTGATATCTTCACTTGGATGTATGAGGATATGCTTGGTATTGATGAGTCTATAGTGGTTTACAATATCATCTTATGTCCCAATGCCAAGCTAATTAAGCAAAAAATCTGGAAGATCAATTCCCAGGTGGCATTGATGGTTAAGACTAATATAGAGAAGTTGTTGAAAGTAGGCTTTATCTATTCAATCGACTACTACCCTTAGATTTTGAATATAGTCACTATTAGTAAACCTAATGGCCATATTCGCATATGCATTAAATTTCATGATCTTAATAAGGCTTCTCTTAAGGATGATTTTTCATTTCTTAATATAGATATTATTATAGATTCGACTATAGGCCATGAATTGTTATCTTTTATGGATGGCTTCTCAGGTTACAATCAAATATGCATTAATCCGGAAGATCAGTACAAGATGGCCTTCACTACCCCTTGGGGTACCTTCTATTATGTGGTCATTCCCTTTGGGTCAAAAAATGTAGGAGAAATTTACTGACAGGTGATGACCCTGATATTTCATGATTTTATTCACAAGATCTTGGAAGACTATGTTGATGAAATCCTAGCGAAATCAATAACCCGTCAAGATCATGTAAAGAACCTTCATCTTATCTTTGAAAGGCTTTGACTCCATAAGATGATACTCAATGCCCATAAGTGTGTCTTTGGTGTGGATGTTGGCAAGATTTTGGGGTTCATAGTTTCTCACCATGGAATTGAGGTCGACACAAATAAAATTGATGCCATTGTTAACATGCCTCCACCTAGAAATATTACTAAATTGCAATGCTTACAAGGGAAAATTCAGGCAATTCACAAATTTATATATCAATTGGATGATCGTACCCTTCCTTTAACTCGTCTATTGAAGAAGGTCGTTCGCTTCATATGGGATGAAGAGTGCTAGAAATATTTTGAGTCAATCAAATTCTACTTGGCTAATCCTCTTGTATTGATGCCATCTATGCAAGATAGACCCTTTTTTCTTTACCTCATAGCGTCACCATATTCCTTGGCCGCTTTACTAGCTTAGTATGATGATATCGAGAAAAAAAGAGTGGTTTGCTACATTATCCATGTCTTAGTTGACTATGAAACAAGTTATTCCTCCATGGAGAAATAATGCCTCACTCTTGTCTTTGCTACACAGAAGTTGAGGCACTATCTTCTCCATGTTGAAACACACGTCATTATAAAGACTGGCCTTTTAAAGCATCTACTCTCTAGTGTTGACCTTGGTGGGAGGTTAGTGAAGTGGGTTATGTTTCTTTATGAATTCAATATAATGTTCATAACTCAAAAGTCAATAAAGGGTCAAGTGGTTGTCGATCAATTAGAAAATGCTCCCTCATCTCGTTCCTTCCTAGGGTTGGATTTATTCCCTGGTGAGAATATTTTGTGATTAATTATGACCTTGAATAGAATATGTATTTTGATGGATCAAGGTGTCATACTGGTTCCGAAGCGAGTGTGGTCTTGATATCCCCCGAAGGAAAATTGGTCCCTCTATCCTTTCGATTGTATTTTCCTTGCACCAATAACATCGTTGAGTATGAAGATCTCATTTCCAGCTTGTGTGCCATGATTGTGCTTAAGATAAAACATCTCTATGTACTAGGTTATTCTGAGCTTATTATGAATCAGATTATGAGGACCTATCAAGCTAAAAAAAATAAGTTGTCTTGATATTGAGACCTTTCTTTGTATTTTCTTAATTGGTTCTCTTCTTTTACAATAGACAACATTCCTAGAAGGGAGAATAGACATGCCAATGCCATGGAAATCACTTCTTCCTTGGTACCTTTGAAGGAAGATATGAAAGAATACCACTTTTTGGTTCAAGTCCTATGAACCCCGGTAGTTTCTGATCAACTTGAATCTGAGGCCCTTGTGTGTTCTCATGTAGGCACATGAGAATGATTCTCTAATATCTATAACTACTTAAAAACTAGAAACTTTCTCGATGATTCCACAAATAATGATCACACTCACATACCAAATCTTTTTGCAAGTTATGTTATTTTATCCAATGTTCTCTATCAAAAATATTATAACAACTTGCTTTTGCGATGCCTCACTAAAGTGAAAATTCCCCTCGACCTTAAAGAATCCCATTTAGGCTCCAAGGGTGGACACTTTGGAGGTAAATCCTTGGTAAGGAAACTGATACACATGGGGTACTATTAGCAAATGATGGAACAAGATTCCTTTGATTTCATTAAAAAGTGCCTTCAATGTCAACAACACAGTTGTCTTATTCATGCACCTGTGCAGGAGTTACAAAATCATTCCTCTCCTTGGCCATTTGAAAAATGATGTTTGGATATTATTGGAAAAATATCGCCTCCTTCTTCCAAAGGACATACCTTTATCATTACCGCTACAGATTACTTCACAAAATGGGTCGAAGCTATTCCACTTCTATCCACAAATGTTGAAGCTATCTATAGCTTTCTTCTGAACAACTTTATTTCTCATTTTCAATTTCTTGCTACACTTGTTTTTGACAATGGTACGCCATTCAATAATAAGGAAGTAAAGTAGTTCTTAGAGAAATTTCACATTCAATATAGATTTTCTACATCATACAATCTGCAATCTAATGGCCAAGCAAAAGCATCTAACAAAACTCTCCAGCTCATTCTTCATAAAATAGTTAATAAACATGGTAAGGATTGGCATGTTCAATTAACATATGCTTTGTGGGCCTATCACACTAGTGTTTGTATGACAATGAGAACAATATCGTAAAACCTTGTGTATGGTGTCGAAGCTATCATGCCCTTGGAGCTAGAAATTTTGTCCCTATGGGTTTCCCTTAAAGGGTTAATTGATGATGAAACTTATCGAGCTAATTTTTTGCATTAGCTAGAGATGCTCGATGAGTGTCGATTATAGGACCTCAATCATCTTAAATCTTATCAATGGTCATTATCAAGACAATGTAATTAAAGTGTGCTTCCTAGGACCTTTAAGCTGGGAAACTAGTCCTTTGCGAGAATCAGAGAAATTTGAATGCATCACTTGATTAGAGAAGGAAATTTAGTCCTAACTAGTTAGGCCCTTACATTGTTGTCTCTATGTACGGTTTGGGTTCCTATGCATTATCATCTATGGATGGAACACCTCGAAAAGAGCCCATTAATGGGATGCATCTTTGTCGATACTATGCGTGGTGTCTCATGTGTCATGTCTGCAGTGTTCTCTCATTAAAAGGGTAGTAGCACTATGTATGTTGACGTTGTTCATTAACACATTATGAAATTTTTTTGTGTTATGATATGACCATGTGTGTGTGTGAACGATATACATACATGTGTCTTACTATGTTATGCATCAATGCATCACATTACATCTTTTAAGGCAATTAGATCATCATTGTATTTAATCAACATACAACCATGTGTTTTTATTAAATCATATTAGCATCTAATGTAAACATACATCCATATGAACATGTAATATCCATAGCATCAACATACATGAAAAATAAAAGCAATACACATCAAGATATATAATGCCATGATGTCTAAACTAGTATATATATGTGTGTGTGTGTGTGTGTATCAAATATCATGTACATGTATCAAGCCACTACTATCAAAAATGAGTGGCTACTAAATATATGTCTATACAGAGGATCTACAAATATATATATATATATGTATGTATGTATGTATGTATGTATGTATGTATGTATGTATCTCTCAATACAAAAATGATGTATTAAATTAGGAGCCCCTATGGCTACAACGCATGGCTCTCAAAGCCCTCTAGCTCTAGTTATTGTTGTTGTGGTATAGGGAGAGGATCCACAGTGGTCATAGATTAGGATTTATGTGAGCATGATGTGGAAAAATCTACTCGCATCCCCCTAATCTCTCCCTACAACAAGCATATGGTCATCCAAGCCTATGTCAGCTCCTATTCTAGTTGTTGAATATTTGTCAAGATCATGGTTGTCGACTACCTATCGAGGTCATCGAGATGGATCTGAAGGGTACCACATGCTTGCTCGATGGCATCAACCCTCATCATGGCTACATCTCGCTCGTCAAGCATCATCTTTAGTTCCCTCAAAAATTGGTCACACTATCCCCAAATAGTGGTAAACTTCATAGTCAGTTGAATAGTCCCCACTCCTTGCTCCTTGTAGGAAGTCCTTAGGCATTCTATCGGCTTAAAAATGTGGGAATGTCACCCCGTAGACACTGGTTGGAAAGCCTCAAGGACTGTCCCTTGAATGGGAATGTCAAGAGTCACTTTGATATGCACTGATCCATCAACCCAATCCATCCTTGTGCATCCTCTACAACCACAAAAAGAAAGAGACAAATCAGTATCACATGGCATATGCATATAATCATAAATGAAAGAAAATAGGAGTACTAAAATATAAACAACATGCTCTGTATACCTAGGTCCCTTGGCTGCCATGTGGGATAAGGGTGAGGAGCGATACTGGGATTTGCGTCACTAACATTAGTAGCCACTCATGAAGCCACCAAGGTCACCACCGCTCTAACCGTAGGTGTTGGTTGCACCAATGAGATAGGGGTAGTTGGTGGGGGTCTGACATCCTCTGTCACCTTGGCCTCTGTGGTTTTGTCTCATCCTCCTGTGGGCTTAGATCCCCTCTTGGGGTATCCTCTCTGAACATTGGGTGTGGATGATGCATATCTCACCATCGAGTGAAATCTACATAAACACCAACATTATGTGCTAGTACTATGGGTGGAAAATCATGATCAGACTCATCATTATTCAAGGGTAGAAAATTGGTGGTGGTGGGATAGGGATGATCCCCGAGTCTAGCTACGCTCCTGTAAGTAAGCCCTAGTATATGTGGGCACGTCTAGAGGAATCATTTGTATATGGCTATGTTGTCACATGACCCAACTCCGGTAGTATGGTACAATGATATAATCATGACAACCTATGAGAAAATGGTCTTGCTATAGGTTCCTCAAATACTTTCCATCATCCACCCACCTAAAGTAACGGTGGGGTTGCCATCTCACCTGCTCAGGTATAAGAGTGTCAAATTGTAACTACCAAAACTATATTTCTTTGTGCCTCCACTGCCCTATCATATCATACCAGTGGTCCATGTGGACGTGATATGGCCATTGTTGTGGAAAACCAACTGACCTTGTGCACATGATGTGGGTAAAATCCCACAACTACAAAAGTGTGCATGTAGTAAGGCTGCAATAATCATAATGGATGTACTATCCCAACTCCTATTATAGGTGCACTAACACACTACACCCCTAGGAAAAAATTCCCCTATGCTCTACCATCTCCCTAATATTGTGGATGGAGCCCACATGTAGGTGAGAGTCTCACCCATCTATCATGATCTAGAATGAAAAGGTCATGACCATCACCTAGCACAACAACAGTGTAGTTGACTGTACCTAGTCATACTAGTGTGTATAAATGTGCCCCATGTCATCGTCCTCATTCATCCATCCTACATAGTAAAGGAATCCCTCCATCCACTCCCATGTTGATTGGGTGTAATCGATGGCCACCTGCCGCCTACGGATGGGTAGTGTGATGGGAATCTCCCTAGTAGGTAACTGGAAAGATGACATGGTGGATCCCACTGCTCCATTAGCACTGTAAGCATATGCTTGTGATAACACATCTCTAGCATGGTGAATTCATATGAGAGACTAACCTAGTCCAGGTGTGTGACCTCATCCATAGTGAGATGGTCCCTTTTCTCACGAACTAGTTGGTAATCTCACCCTCTAGGATGCTCAAAAATCTTCAGATACTCCTACAAAAGTGGTTAAAATTCTCAGTCAGAACATAGAATCTCAAGTTTAAAACAAAAAAATTTGTAATACTAATGTGCACCACACAGATGTTTGTGTGTCACACAGAAGTCCCTATCTACCATGGACATCCTGAGGGTGACAACGCAAGATTGGGATGCTAGCATGAAAACTAGATGAAAGTGCACATTGTGGATGAAGGCACCCAAAATAGACACCTACGCAGCTTGATGAAGAAAAAATGCTAAAATAGAGCTTAAATTCATGAAAAATGAGGTTTTGAGACCTACTTGGTCCACCTCATGACCCTCAGCAATGTCATCTTGTAGTTGCTCCAATCTAGGTGCCTCATACTCCCTCTTGCTCAACATTTCGTTGTATTTTCTCTCACAAAAATCAACAATTTTCTCGTAGTGAATAGTGAAAATGACCCTTCTAGGGGCCCACCTAGGTATATATAGGCCCCCCAGGGCCCATTTTTCCTAGATTTTGTGGCTCCTTGATTTCTCCTGAATTTACCCCACCAAGCTAGGGGAGAACTCAAGAGGGGGCATATAGTCACCTCTTGATCATATTTTTCTTTCAAATCAATGAATTTTTCTTGACCATTCGTCTTTCCATGATAGCTTCTTTCAAATTTTAAAGCTAACCTAAAATTTGAGTTTTGTAGGTTAAAATTTTGCACAATTTTTCACAATTATTTTGTTGCTGCTTGTTGAGCTCAATTGCTAGGGGCACCTTCAGTATGGGTTAGCTCGACCTTGGCATCCCCTAAGGGCCCTTTTCCTACACACAAATCTATAAAATTCAAATTTGAGGTGAAGTTTTTCTTCTCTACTTTAGTGCGGCTGATTTTCCCCAAAATTGAGCCCACTAAAGTGGGGGGAAAATGTAATGTCATAGAATTGCACCTAGGAGCAATTCCATATTTTTGCACTTTTTCCTAGCATTTATGACACCTTAGAGCATTAATGACAAAAATCCCATTAGTCAGAATTTCACAATTTTGACACCATGTGGACTAGTGACAGAGCAATAGAAGCCTAACAACACGTTTCCTAAAAATCTAGGCCTTGGATTCCTGCACGGTACATGGACATCTATGCAGCGTGCAAGTATTCTGGTGGTTTTTTGAGTTTGAAATGGAAAATATCAAGTATTTACTCTCTCGACATGTGTCCTAGCAGTCATAATTTCACAATTTTGACTCCATGTGGACTAGTGGTAGAGCAACAGAAGCCTAAAAACATGTTTCCTAAGAATCTAGGCCTTGGATGCTTGCATAATGCATGGACATCTATGTAGCGTGCAACTGTCCTAGTGGTTTTCCAAGTTTGAAATGGAGAATCTCAAATCTTTACTCTCTCAACGTGTGTCCTAACAGTCAGAATTCAGATGTAACAACTCCTTTCCACCCTTGCATGCAACAAAAAGCCCTCTTTTTCTCTCATTTGGGGGTTTAAGCCATTCAATCAATCTCTCTCTACACTTTCATTCTTTAGTTCTTTTCATTCTTGATAGAAACACTCTCACAAGCAAAGCCATGCTAGATTGAGGTCCTTCTAATAGCTACAACTCCCAAGCAAGTGCTCAATGGTGCGGCTGTGTGCTCCGGAGAGCATCTAGGCCTGTGGGTAATGGTCTCTCTCTTTTACTCTTCTTTCCTACTTGTTCATTTTCTACTTTGTGGTGTGGTTTCTACTCCTAAAGCAAGTTTTTCTTTCACCACATGCTTTGTTTACTTCATTTACACTCCTTTCAAAATTTGCTATCCATGGAAGTGGGAACACCAAAGCAAGGGTCTGACTGAGGCAAACCCCTATACAACCCCAACCTTTTCCCCTCATTCTTTTGTGTTTAGGTTACAAAGTGGAACTTGGAGTGAAGACTCAAACGTCTAGTTGTAGGTAGGTTTTCTCCAAGTTCTCCTTGTATTTTTTCCTAAGTTTTTGCTTTCTATTTGATTGTTTAATTCAATATTCCTTAGACTCGAGTCCAAAAGTGAAACTTGGTTCTACCCACTTAAGCTCCTGAACTTTATATTGCTTAGGATGCCAGCGCACCGCACTGGGGTCCTAAATCTATGTTGTCATCCTTTGACCTGGAGCTCCTCTACCTTAGGCAAGAATCTAGAAGTTTCTCTCTCTCAGTGTTTGGAGTAGTTTTCTGTAAAAGTTAACATGTGCCTATTTCCTTCATAATCCTTCCATGCTGATTTGGATAAGGGAAGTTTGTTCCCTAGGGATCTCTTGAGAACAAAGAAACCCGTGTACAATAGATTCCTCTTATATCACAAGAACATACTCAAGTTTTTCTTCACTCTCCATGACCTTCTCTCTTAAGAAATGATACCTGATAGATATATGCTTCATCCTCAAGTGCATCACAGGATTCTTTGAAATGTTAATTGCACTTGTGTTATCACAGAAGATAGAAATAGGATCATCATACACCATTGTGATATCTTTCAATTTTTGTTTCATCCATAGAACTTGCGTATAGCAAGATGTATCAACAATATATTTATAGATTCAACAATAGACAAGGAGACTAAATCTTGATTTTTACTCAACCATGCCACCAATCTACAACCAAGAAAGAATACACCACCACTTGTACTATTTTTTTCATCTACACATCTATCCCAATCTGCATCTCTAGAAGCACTTAGAGTAAATTCAATATATCTAGGATACCATAATCCATAATCCAAAGTTCCATTCAAATATTTGAATATTCTTTTAATAGCAGCAACATGTGTTTTCTTGTGATCTTCTTGAAATCTATCCACAAGACAAAAAAAAATGCATAATATCCATTCTAGTAGTAGTCAAATACAATAGTCAACCAACCATAGATCTATACTTGCTTTGATCAGCCTTAGATGAATCATCATCTTTATCCAATTTGCAACTAGTCACCATTGGAGTACATACCAGTTTGGAACCATCCATCCCAAACTTCTTCAACATCTCTTTTGCATACTTAGACTGTGAAATAAAAATTCCTTTCTTTGTTTGATTGATCTATAGCCCGAGAAAGAAATTCATCTCTCCAAATATAGACATTTCAAATTCTTTTTTCATCTCTTCCAAAAACATCTTGCACATACTTTCATTTCCTCCAAAGATAATTTCATCAACATATACAACTACAATCAAGATTTTGTTATTTTCAATCTTAAAATATAGATTACTATCTGTCAAACCTTTGTTGAAACCTTGCTAAATCAAATACCTATCCAACCTTGCATACCAAGCTCTAGGAGCTTGCTTCAATCCATATATATCTTTCTTCAATCTGCACACCATATCTAATTGCTCTGACAACTGAAATCCTTCTGGTTGTTCCTAGTAGATCTCTTCTTCTAGCTCACCATTCAAAAAAGTTGACTTGGCATCCATCTAATAGACCTTAAAGTCTTTATGAGAAGAAAATGCTAAGAAAATCCTTATAGCTTCCATCCAATGTTCATCTCTACATGCTTCACTTACAGTCTTTGGTTCAATCTTAGAAAGTAAACACAGATTAACTTCAGAAACAACTCTACTTCTAGTTAATACTCCTTTAGTCTTATCTTCAATAATCTAACTTTCTAAATGATTTTTCTATATATATCTAGGTTTCTTAGGTGACATCACCGAATCATCTTCTTCTCTTTCATTTTTTTCATTCTTCTCGTCTTTCTCATCCTTTTCTTGTTCTTCCGCAATCTTTTCAATTCTTAAGTGATCAAGTTTGTCAGATTCATATCCGTCAATGTCAATTGAACTCTTCATTGTCTCATCAACCTTGAAATTTAAACTTTCTACAATCTTTCTCAACCTTTTATTGAAACATTTGTATGTTTTTATTTTAGTAGAATATCCAAGAAAAATCCCTTCATCACTTCTTGCATCAAACTTACCTAAAGTTTCTTCATCTCTTCTAATATAAAATTTTCTTTTGAATACCTTGAAATACTTAATAGTAGGAATTCTTCCAAACCATAGCTCATAGGGGGTCTATTTACTATTTTATCTTGTTTGAAATTAATTGAATACATAAACAATAGTATGAATAGCTTATTTACAGTAAACTTTCGGTAAACTAGCCTTAGTAATCATTGATTTAGCAGCCTCTTGAACTATTTTGTTTTTCCTTTCAGAAACTCTATTCTGCTGAGGAGTTCTAAGAGAAAATAATTGTCTCTTTATTCTATTCACTTCACAAAACATATTAAACTCATGGGAGGTGAATTCTCCACCTCTTTCGGGCCTTGAGAATTTTATGTTCAAGTTCACTTCATTTTCAACCATAGCTATGAATGTCTTGAATCTATGTAATGTATCTAATTTCTCTCTAAGAAATGCAACCTATGTATATCTAGAATAATCATCAATCAAAAGAATAAAGTACCTTTCACCTTGTATACTTCTCACTCTTGTCAGACCAAAGAGATTTGTTTGAACTAAATCTAGTAGACCATTAGTAGATTGTTCCTTTGATCTGTAATGACTTCTTGCTTGCTTTCCAAACTAACAATTCCTGCATATAGCATTAACAAGCTTTGTAATTCTTGGTAAATATCTCACAACCTAAATTGCACTAATCCTTGCCAAGTTATCAAAATTCATGTGACACATTCTTATATGCCATAACCACCTGTCATTAATTTAAGGCATAAAGCCTCATCCATTAGCACCTTTAAGTTGATAGATATTTCCTTAAGCTTCCCTTCATGTAGCAATCAATGTTTTGGATCCTTTCCAAATATCACACCCCTCATCCTTAAACACAAGATCATATCCTTTACTACACATCTAACCAACACTCAAAATATTATGCCTTAATCCCTTAACATAGTAGACATCATTAGTACTATGCTTTCCATCAAAACTTACTGAACCTATCCCACAAATTTTAGCACCAGTATCATCTCCAAACATAACCAAGCCTCCATATTTTTCAAGCTTAAAAAACTTACTTTTATCACCAGTCATGTGATGTGAACAACTAATTTCAACAACCCAACATTTCTTTTTCTTGTTTAGCATATAAGGTAGAGATAATACTACCTTCATTTTTCTCCTTCTTTGGAGGGATTTCCTTCACTTGTTTATTAGAATTAGTAGAACTAGGTTCATTCTTTATAGCCAAGAACAATAATTCATTATAATCAGGTTCTTCATACTCAGAATCTTCATCGGATATACTAACATTATTATTCACATAATATGCTTTGTTAATCTTCTTTCCTTTCTTTTCTTTCTCATATCTTTGTTTATTCCTCTTAGCTCTTTTCTGACACTTTGTAGCATAATGACCTAGTTCTCCACAATTAAATCTTTTAAAGGGTAACTTACCTTCATACTTACTGGAGCCTTTCCTCATCCATCTCACAAAAATTAGCTTCTATTTCATCAAAGTTTTCTTCATCCAGATCTTCAAATTTTGTAGCCTTAAAATTAGTTTTTGATTTGCATCCATTCCTCACACTTGGCTTCCTCATCTTATAAGATATAAAAAATACCAAAAAAATATATTTAGTGCAGGTTTTATAATCTATACTTTGTCAATAACACACACCTTGTCGTTGTAAGCATCAAGGAGAGTTCTAAGAATCTTCTTTACAATTCTAGTTTAATCTACAGTATCACCAAGTCCTCGCATACCAGACACTATCTCATCCAATCTCTATACACAAGCTTTAACATTTTCATCTTTAGACATATATAGAAGCTCAAACTGCATCTCAAAATTCTATAATTTCACCTCTTTAACTCTCTCATCACCTTCATGTTCCCTTTCCAAAGCATCCCAGACTTCCTTCATAGTCTTCAAATTCTAAACCTTAATCAACTCAAAATGTACTAGATTGTTCTTCAAAATGTACTTTTCCTTATTGTTCACTTCATGTTCTTTGATCTCATCAACCATGCTCAAATCATTAATAGGAGGAGTATAAGGATTCTTGTAAGCTTTCTCCACATCATATCCACAATACTCTAGATATTCTTCCATCAATATTTTCCAAATAGCATAGTTAGTTCCATCAAATCTCAGATAATCATAAGTCATCTTGCCAACTATCCTAGACCTTCCTCAAGTGGTTAATCTCTTCACCAAGGAACCAAGATCTGATACCAATTGTTGAACAAGACAACTAAGAGGGGGGGTGAATCAATTGTCACAGATTAAACTTTAATTCATTCATCAGAACTAATCCTTAACACTACTTAATAGATTAAACAATAAACACTAGTGTAGAAACTGAAAACCATCACATAAACACAATAACACCAAATTTATGTGTAAAACCCAAAAGGGAAAAAACATGGAGAGGATTATCCCACAATATAGAGAATATCAAAACCGATTACAAGAGGCTCACTGCCAAAACAAGGACTCATTGTTTGAAACAAGGACTCACTATCTAAAACAAGGACTCACTATCCAACAAGGATAACAACCCAAAGGGATCACTACCACAAAGATACAAAGAAGATAAAGAAGACTTGTTACAAAGAGAATAAAATCTCAATGCAACAAAATATTCCACCACAATTTGCTCAATCTACTTGTAGACATGCATGAATGATAGAGTGCACCTTCATCTCACTACTTCTAAAAACTCAAGATTTAGGATTTGCATTGATCTGCCATACTCACATCATACACACACACTAATTCACACTTATCTCTATTCTGTTGTGCTCTTTTCTCTATTTTCTTTGTCCTCTTCTTCACTTCTTTCTCCCTAACTCATTCTGCATTTATACCATCTTAAACTTTGAAACATATCCAAAGTCGGCCATCCAAATTCAAATTCAAATTAGGTTGGAACCAAAACATTCTAGGGTGGAATTAGAATGAGGGAAAACCAAACACATGCTTCATCAAGGCCCAAATAGATCCAACACACTTCTCTAACTCTGAAAGTAGTATTTAACACAAGGTCGGCCAAACCAGTGTAAAACACATAGAACACTTAAGCATGAACTTGCTAGATACCCAAATTTTCTTCAATACAATCAAAATAACTCAACTCTAGAGCTGTCTGTCATAAGACTTCATCAAAGAGAAATTTGGACCAACAACATTTCTCCTGGACCTCAACCAGAAACATAGAAAACCATAGTTCACAACTGGTGAACACAACTCACATTGTATAGTGAATCAACAACCAAAAATTAGGATTTAGTAGCTTCCAACAACCATGGTCAACATATCTAAAACATACAAATATAGGAGCAAATCCAGATCAAAACTTGGAGCAACTACTGAAACACTTGCAAAATGTCTTCATTACAATTTTCTCAATATCCTCGACATATACAACCAATAACTTGTATCCATGACACTAATCACAACATCAATAATTTGATAACCAATTGACCACTTGACATCAATGAAAGCACCTTCAATCTTTCCATTCTTGCAATATAAATATGGGCCATACAAACCAAAATCATTAAATTTTGAGTGGTTATTTGATATGTGTCAAGATTATCCTTTGAAATATACATTACATAAGACTTGTGGATGCTAAATAGGACCAAATATGGCATAAATAAGCCCAATTTTAGTAGGGAGGACCCAAACAAGTGTGAAAATGTAAAGGGATAAATTTTTCTACACTACAATACATATCAATATGCACTCCCCATATCTTCCTACAAACTATTGATTTTGTTTGTCGGTTGTCAAGATCTTACATGTTTCATATTAGGTCATATAGCTTAATTAGGTTAATTATTCCAAATCATTTCCAATCCACTTTCAAGGCCCCAAGAATCCAAATCTAGCTCTAATTGACTCACCTTCATGGTTGAAAGTCAATCAATTCACCTTGTTGATTTGCATCCCAATGTACCTTTGAAAAAGGAGGTAATTGATCGTCAATTTAGGCATTAAACTTAGGGTCCCCTTTTTCTTATTTTACATTTTGGTGAACACAATGTTTTAACATCATATACCTTCTAAAATTGGAAATCTTTCAAACCCTCGATCTAGGTTTTGCATTCTATTGTTTCTCATTTCTCATTTAGGCTTTCATTTTTGCATCATAAAAAATCATAAAATTTCAAAATCTTGCATTCCATATTGCATCATAGGTTGTAATAGGATTACTTACAGCCATTCAAATTGCATTCATTAGGTCAATAAAATTTGAGATTATTTATTGCATTCAAATTTACATGTCTTTTCATTTAGGTCAAAAAAGTGAAAACAAATTGCATTGTTTTGTTTCAAATCATCATTCTTAGAGTTTTGCATCTTGGAATCAGTAAATTATTGAATCTTAGATCTAAAACTTACATTCAAAATTTTGATTTATTGTTCAATAATTTTCATCATTGTTACATACTCACATTTTCAATTTCATAATCATAAATTGACCAAAATCTAGAAAAAAATTCACTGTCAAACCTGTTTGCACCTAGAAACAAAACCTATAAGCAATCTAATAAATATTTAATTTTTCACTTTATTGAACCCCTATTAGGGACTTAGACACCCTAGGATGCCTTTTCCTACTACAGGTCGCTCAAGAAACTTCTACACAACTCTATGTCTCTATATTATCAATCTATTTTTGCTTGAATTATTTGTTTTGAAATTCTAGAAAAGTGTTATTGCATGATTAAAGAAAGTTGAATTTTTTCTTCATTTGTTGAAAATTTATGATTTTTTTTGCATTTCAATATTGAATATTATCTTATATGTAGGTTCATTGCATGTATTTTATGAAACATTACATAATTGGGATAAATTGCATTTCATTTTTGTAAAATTAGAAAACATTAGGTTGTTACAACACATTACACAATCTAGAAACTCACAAAATAGTAGTAGAACCAATCTCAAACCAGGTTTACAAAAAAATACATAGTTAATCTCTATTACTAAAAGCTCTAAAACTAAAATCTCAAAAAATCCCTACCAATATTGAAATTCCCTAGGGAGTCCTAGTCCTCCAAAAATCTACCTAAGATCTCTAGAATAGATTAATACTAGTTGTCAGTTTGCATACTTGGAACTTGGTTTCCAAATTTGTGCTTGCATTAGGTCTATTGGATTTTTTTAGTCCTAGTTTTCCTTAACATGCGTAAACCTAGATTGCAATTGAAATTTAATGATTAAACTTGGGGAAAGCATAGTAATTTAATCATGCTATATCTCTTTCCACAAGCACATTGTATAATTACCAAGCCCTTAGTTTTGATGACTTTGACATGTTAGATGAGTCCCTTGAGGATTTTATCTCACCTAGATCCTCCACTAAGCATTTTAATATTCCAAAAAATGTAACCATTGATGCACATGGTAATCATAGGATTTTTTCTCATACTATTCATCCTAATTGTGAGAGTATATTAACACAAGAAAATGGAATCATTGAGAGATTTCTTAATGTCAATTTGCGAAATCTTCATTCACCTCCTAACATCTTCCCCACTTATGAGAAAACTTTGGTGCATGAGGATTTAATCATTGACCATAATGAAAATCATATTTATTCTTCTCTCAATACCTCAACTACTTGTGAATAAGGTATCGTGGTGTTAGAGGATCTAACCGTTGACTGTCATGAGAATAAATTTTTTCTCTCTCAATATTTATACTTGTGAAGATACTGTGGCATAGGAGGATGAAATAATTGATACATTTATTTCAAAAAACAATAATATAGATGGCATAGATGAAGATGCTAAGTTGACATTAGATCTCCCCTCAATAGAAGCTCAGTAACAAGTAGGTAGCTTAATTGAGGTTATGAACACACACGTAACAATTGGTTCTCCTTTAATTAGTGGACCTCTTAAGTCACCTCTCATTATATGACCTCCTAACCCCCTAGCCATATCTTGAACTTTGCAAGGAAACTCACAAGTAAGCATGTGTCACAATAACCAAGTTATCACACAATTTCTCACATGTAGATAGCATTCCTCAGCATAATGATAAAGAGTATATTCTTGTTTAGAAAAAATTTTGTACTTCATCAAATATCTCCCTTTGGGATTTGATTCAAACATCACCTATATACAATAAAATGCTCCAAGAGGTTTTTAAGAAGGATGATATCCCATATTTGTTATATTGAATAATGGAGCCCCCTCATTTGATTGTATTCAAGTAACAAAGTTAGATATTAGATTTCCTCAACACGAATTTCCCTCACTTAAGATCCAAAATAAAAATAAGGCCCTAATGATAAAGGTGATCATTAATGAAGCTAGAGTTAGGTGTACTCTCATAGACAATAGAGTGGTCTTAATGTTTGTAGCATTGATATCCTAGAGAAAATTGGTATGGACAAGAATATTATAGAACCCAATAATGTTAAAATTTGTGGCTTTGAAAATAATAATAAGCAACCGTTATGAATGATCACTTTACTCATTAAGGTTAGACCCATGGTTTCTCCTACTCTTCTCCATATCATGTTAGGACCTCTTTCATGCAACCTTGTCCTATGTAGACTGTGGACTTATGCCATGAGGGAGTCACATATACTCTTCACCATGAGATGAAGTATGAATATAAAAACAATATATGCATGGTTAAAGAAGATGAAGAGATTTATAAGTTGCAAAAAATGTCAAACATAATAATTCTAACTCTCTTAATACATTGGTTAAAACTTCAAAGGTAGAACCTATACAAGTTGATGGTAATCCTAATTTTCTTTCCCCTACAAGAAAATTCTTAGATGATGGTTGGGGTCATTTTATTTTACACCCTCCTTTATGCGAGAGTACAAAATCTCACAATCTAAAGAATCTAGTGTTGTGTATCATATATCAATGGATTCAAAAAAATCACCCCATGATGATCATTGAGGCTCTTTAACTCATGTCCCTCATGAGAGGAAGATGCATAACTTTAGAAAACTTAAAAAGGATTTGCATGATTGTGAAGAAGCTAATCTTTCTCAAAATCATGTAGATAAATCTCTTCATTTGAGTTGGAAGCATGTTATGGTCTTGGATACAAAATTTGTTCTACACATGGATGTAATCAAAAAATGAAACAATATGATAGGGATCAAGTGAATTCTATACCTTACTTTTCTAAGAAGTTTCTAGGTTTCCAACCTTCATCTCCATCTTCATCTAATGCTTTATCACCTACTATGTGTTTGAAATCTTATGATAAGAAAGAAATATTTTCTTTGGAAGAGAAAGAAATGTCCCCTACTATTGATCAAGAGAATATCTTGTTGAGTTTTCTAAAATCTTTCCCGATTTTAAGAACACAAATGAAATGCTACAACAAAATTTCATTTGTGTGTATCATCGAGTGCATGGTCATTCTACAAATACATCTTAAGGATTTTGGTGCTCTTCCATGTGTTGATGCACACCTAATTTTTATAATCAATAATGATCTTCATCATATCGTGTTGCTCATCACTATGTGGAATTTTCAGCTTTATGTGTTTTTCTCATTGCCATTCATGGTGGTACAATCTTAAGTGCAACCATATTTGTCATCATAGCAACATGATAGTCCTTGGTTTTGTTGTCCTTGTCTCTATGCTTGGGAGGAAAGGATAACTAGATTTTGGAGGCATGCAATCTTTTCAAGGATCCCCTCTTCCCCTCTTTCTCCTTAAAATACCAACATAGCAAGTATGTTGACATTTTAAGGGGGGGAATATATTACCCTTATTCATTTTGTCTTATGATTTTTGACCTATTTACATACCCCCTTTGCAGATGGTGTTGTGTGTAATGCCCCCTCAAGCATTGTTATCAATTCGTCCCTTGAGACATTAAACTTTATACACCCCTCGAGGTGAGTTTTGTTGCACCCACTGTGGTGAGTTTTTGCAAGATGGATTCAACATAATGGAACCTATTGGATCATGAACTTCACCCATTTTTAACATGGCCACATAGCATAACACAACTTGATTTCTAGTGGATCCATGTATTTTATAAGTGATTTTACATCCTTGTGAGAGCATAATTTTATTTTAACAACACATTCGATGGGTGACATTTGGTATTTTAGACAATTTAAGACTGAGGTCTCTTTGCCTTACCTTCTTGAATCTTTTTGTATTAACCTTTTTTTGTGTGTGTCTTTTTATGTGTCTTCTTTGTGTTTATATCATGTTTACATCATGTTTATTTTCATTTTTTCATCTTCATGTTCCATCATGTCATGTGTTTTCATTGTGTATGCTTCATGTGTTTTGACATGTATGTTTGTGTATGTTGTCTTGTTGCATATCATATGTGTGATCGTTCCTTTGTGCTTATGATGGCTTGCCATGAGATATTGGATCTTGGGGGATTATGCACCCCCTAGATTCTGTCATCCTATCTCTTCAAAATTTGGTCAATTAGATCCCTCTTGACATATTTTTCTACTTTAGTGTTAGTCTCACTGTAAGCTCATACTCTCACTAAAGTGGGGGATAAATGTAGCATAGAAAATTGTCACCCTTAACAATTTCATACTATGTTTTGGCCCCCTAATTTTTTTAATTTTTTCTAAACAAAAGTGGTGTACCACTGTAGTATTATATTATATTATATATAAATAAGATAGTACAAAAACTGGTTCTAAAGGGCATACTGGTAGGAAAGAACTAGTAAGAAAACCTCCAGTTATAGCCTAAATTTGTTCAAATGCATGACTAATCTACCCATTTTGAATGTTAAAAATTGACCCCCTTAATACTGACCCAAAAAACTAAAAGACCTATTACATCCTTTTTCATCATGTTAACAACCCCTGAGCTTGTAAGCTTCAAAACCCACTACATATCAAAATTTCATTATTAAAACCTGAAACTATGACCAAAAAACCAACTAAATATCACCTTTACATTTTTTTTGAGCCCCCAATCACTGAATTTTCATCTTGCAAATTGAATCCCTTATCTACCTATAGGCCATGCTCGAAGACTCTTCTTCCACGCACTAGAAATCTGTGTGTGTGAAAGAAAGAAACCGGCCTTGCATTCCTCATGGAAGAATTCGCCTGAGCTCTAGAATTATTTTGGTTGTGCATGTTTTGAACTTGAGTCTGAGCCTGAGTTGGTGAATTGACTCTAAGCTACAAATCTAGTCGTACCCCATTATTTGGAGGAGGAGAGAAATGGGTTCGAAGGTAAGCCAACGTGTAGAATTTCTCCCTAATTTCCAACTCCATAGCAGAACATATATACCTACGATTTCTTCACAATGCTCTAAGCAAAGTGTTTTCGTTATTGAATTGTATGGCCAATTTGAGGGAATCAAATAGCTCTTCAAACCCCAGATGTTTCTGCACATAGGCCCGTGGAAACAACCTTCCAAAACAACCTTCCCTTGAATAAAAATTATAGCTTTGCACCACTTGCAGAATTTTGTTAACCATTAAAAATTGAAAATTGATGTACTTTCGAGCTAGCTCCTCCAATTCATTCAGAGATTGAATTAGGTCGAGCACATTGGACAAGAAAAATTGAAATTACTTGCAAAGGAAAGATGATGCGACATGCCCTGGGACTAGTTACCTCAAGCCCTAGAATGATGTGAATACTATCTTCCACCCGAGCATTATCTAACTTGAATATTGTTCAAAGAATGTCTCTGGTAATGTACCCTTCAATCGATCTCTCCCAATGTTTTACCGGCAGCACTACTCACATATTCCATGGAAAAAATGCCATTTGATCACTATAAAACTCAAGAACCTTCTTTCTTTCTCAACTCCTCACCAACTCTTCAACAAATCTTTCTGCTTTATACTAAATACAAGATTTTTCATATTTTTTGTTTGGTATGAAGAAATGGCTATCTTTATTGACCTATTTAATCTAGATTCCAGGCTTGCTAAAACCAAAGATCGTGATGAAAAATACTGTAGAGGACTAAGAATTTAAGACAATGCAGTACCTTCCCATTTGAGGCTTGTGTGGTGGTTGTTTAAAACTAAAAATCATAATTTGGAAGTAACAAGTGTCTGAATGATGCAATATTTGACATGATCATTACTTAGTAAGTGAGGCCCTTTAAAACTAATGCATATCTTCCTTGAGGTGCTTGATGAGATTTATGGCTTTATAAAACATCATTACCTCATAACCCATCCCTTTACAATTGATGCATGTCGTCCTTAAGGTGCTTGATGAGATTTATGGCTCTATAAAACATCATTACCTTGAAACCCATGAAACAAATGATTTAAATGTTGCATATTACTCTACTTATATTGACCTTAGTGGCTCCACAAAGACCAATGCATCATGTTTGATTAAATCTTTAAGATGTGGGAATGCATTTAGCTGATTAATGTCATGTGAAATCTTAACCTCCTTACCCTCACAACCTAAATTTGTGAGATAATCAACTACCTTGTTACCTTCTCTATAAGTGTGTGTTATTAGAGAATCATGAAAGCCATCAATGATTACCCATATCCTTTGTAAAATATATTTTAGACTCCAATTATGAACCTTTCGTGTTTTACAAGAATTTATAACCAACATGAAATCTCCTTCTATATGTATTTTTGCAATTCCCAGATGCAAAGCCAATTCTAGCCCTGCTAACAATGCCTGAACTTCAGCAATATTGTTCATTCCATGAAGTAATTGGATAGAGGATGTTGCCAAGACTATCCCTACCGAGTCTCTAATACATATTCCTATGCCTGATTGAGCTAATTTAGATGTTCTATCAAAATTTAATTTGACAAATCCCTATTGAGGTGGAATCCACTTGATTAATCTTCTATCAAGTTTATTAGTATTATTTTTTAGAAGGCTACCATCGAAAGGAAATTTAATACTTTTCCAATTATTTAATAATGAACTATCCCAATTCGCGAACATTGAATTTGAGAACTTTTCCTTTTGTACACAAGTATTTACCCCTTATGATATGGCTTTTTCTATTTTGACCATTAACATTTCCACTGAAGATTTAGTTTTCCTAAAAATCTTAAATTACGTTACCACCAAATATTCCATATCACTATTGTCGAGACAATGTGCCAGATACAAGTGAAGAAAGAAGATTGAGCTTGTTTTTAATAAAATTCCAACACAAAATGGAAAAATTGCATTGAAGTAGAAAATGGTCAACTGTTTTGAGCTCTTGTTCGCATAATGGGCACTTGAAAGGATCTGCAATTTTCAATTTAAATAGTCTCTCACTTGTAAGTATATGTTTTTGTATGGCAAGCCAAGCAAAACTACCCACTTTAGGTAGAACTTTATTATTCCAACAAAATGTGAATGCTCGGTGAGGGAGAGAAAAAAGTTTTGATTGACTTATAATTGCATATTCTTCCTTGATAGAATAGGTTCCCAATTTTGAAGCTGCCCAAAAGAATCTATCTTGTTTTGTAGATAAGAAAACCAACCTTTCCTACAAAATTTTACAATAACTTTCAATTTTTTGCGAGGAGATAAGATTAGGTGGGGGGATTTTCCACACTATTTTCCTAGAGAGAGGATTCGATGATTCAATATAGTCTATTAATTTTTCACCCCATACTTGGGATAAGGATGTCCTTGCTTCTTGAAGCTCTTGTTTTTCAGCCAATGGAGCTTTCCCATTCCATGAATCTGACTAGAGGTTGACACTTCTTTCATCATTTACCTCCCATGAAGAGAATTTCAATATGATATTTTTGTTGTTTATTATGAAATTCCAAATAGTAGAACCCTTTAGAGGGTCTTCCATTGTTAGAATCCTTGTAGGGTTTTCATTATCTAGATATTTGACTTGCATTATTTTTTCCCACTTAGCTTCTGGATTTGTATACATTTTCCATACAAGCTTGGCTCCAAAAGCTTTGTTTCTCCATGAAATATTTTGAACACCTGCCCCCTATTTCTTACCTTTTTCCAATCCTCCTAGTGAAATTAGAGGTACTTTTTTGTGCTCATCTATGTTTCCTTTCTAGAGAAAAGATCTTATGATTTTTTCTATTTCAGATATTACAGATACTAGAGCTTTGAGCACAACTGGAAAATAATTTGGAATAGAAGCTAAAACTTATTTAATTAAAAGGATTCTACCTGATAATGATAACCATCTTGCTTTCCAAATCAAAATCCTTGCTTTGAGCCTATTAATTACCTTATCCCAGTATTGAGCTTTGTTTGAACCTTTGAAAAAAGGGATCTCTAAATAAGTACAAGGCAGCTCCACTTCCTAGAAACCCAACATCTTTACTATTTTATTTTTTAGCTCATCTCATGTATTTAGAATGTAGATCTTCGATTTTGAAAAATTAATTTTTTGGCCTAATGCTCATGAATACTTGCTAAGAACTTCTTTGACTTGTTTAGCTTCTTATATTGAAGATTTGTTGAATAGGAGGGTGTCATCCGCAAAACGGGAATGAGTAACTGAAATATTTGAATTTTCTATTTGCACTCCTTTCCATAAAATTTGATTATGCTTCAACAGAATGAACCTACTTAAATTTTATGTCATAATTATGAAGAGAAAGGGAGAAAGTGCATCACCTTGTCTAACTCCTTGAGAAGCATTGAAAAAACCCATTGGATTACCATTAATAAGCGGTGCCGAGAACTTGGTACCCAATAGCAAAGACATTATCCACCTTCACCACTGACAGCAGAAACCAAATTTTGATAAAACTTTGTTGATAAAATTCCAATCAACCTTGTCATAGGCCTTCATCATATCTAGCTTAATAATGAAGGATGGAAGTTTGGAAGTTGAAATTGTATGAAAAACTTCATGAGCTACAATTGCTCCTTCATAAGTCTTCCTTCCTGGAACAAAACCCCCTTGCTCATGAGAAATGATCCTTGGTATGAGCCCTTGAAGTCTGATATAGATTAATTTTGTGAAGATTTTGTATTTATTGTATTACATAATGAAATTGGTCTAAATTCTACAAACGTTTTAGGTTCTTTTACTTTTGGTAGAATTGTTATGTTGGTTACATTAAATTTATTAAGCATGGTTCCCATTCTCCTTGACTCTTCAATAGCCCATAGAAGCTCAAAGAATAAGAAATTCTAGCACTTCTGAAAGAATAAAGCAGTATACACATCTAGCCTTGGGGCTTCATCAGGAGGAAGTGAAAAGACTACAAATTTTAATTCCTCCAAGGTGAAGGGTCTCATAAGCAAACTATTATCTTTATTTGTTAGGAGGTGTGGTATTGTATTCAATAGCTCTTGCTGATCATTTATTATGTTGGGATCTATGTTTGTTAGAGCTGATAAGAGCTTTGGAAAAAACGTAACACCTTCATTGTTAATATTTGATTTCTTTGTTAGCCAGTTACATGAAGGCAATTCTTGAATAGACTGGATGGATTTTGAAGCCTTTTTAATCTATACAGATACATGGAAAAATTTAGTGTGCGATCACCCTCTTTTAACCATAATTGATGAGACTTCTTCCTCCAGTAGATCTCTTCACGTGCACATAATTCTTCCCATTCCGCTTGAAGGGTTTTATGTTTATCATGCAAGCAAACATCTAATCCATGTTGAATTATGTGTTCATGAACTACTAATAATTCTTTAAAAACTAATCATTTCTGCTAAAAGATGTATTTAAATTCTTGCTTGATCCAAATTCTTATTTGTTGCTTTACAAATTTCAAATTTTCTTGGAACTGGAACATTTTAGAACCTTGTTGAAATGGAGCATTTACCCACCATTCTTTCAGAAGATCCATAAACTAGGGATGTCTGAACCACATGCTTTCAAATTTAAAAGAATATTTCACTTGAGGATTAGAAATGTTTGCTATGGTTAAATTGATTACATAATGATTTGATCTAGGATATGGAAGAATTTGAGAATTTAAATTATGTGCTGAAAGAAACCAACTGGGAGAAACCAAAAAACTGTCTAACCTTTCTGCAATTTGGAGAAATCCTTTCCTCTTATTGGTCCAAGTAAAACTGTCTGACTGCGGTTGAATATCCCTTAATGCATTCAAAGTTATAAACTAACTGAAATATGTCATGACCTTTTATGGTGGGAAGATTCCTCCACGCTTTTCTTGAAGAGAAGTTATTGCATTAAAGTCCCTAGCTAAAATGATTTTCCCATTTTGGATCAAACTAATTTGTTTGGTGATTTCATCCCAAAGATTCTTCTTTTCAGAAGTTGACGTTGGACCATACACATTTATCAGCCAAAATTGAAGGTCAAAATTTGTCACTTCTACAAGCTACCAACAAGCCTCATTTTTATATGATGAAACATTTACCAGCTTTGGGTTCCACAAAATTGCTAGTCCTCCTAAAGCACCTTGAGCTAGAGAATGCATTGACTCCCATCTAGCCCACTTCTTTATTTAAGATTCAAATTTATCTGTTGAAGATTTTTTTTCTTGTAAAAGAAAAATTTCTACTCCATAAGCATCTATAAATTGCTTGATACAAGCACGCTTGTCAGGGGAATTTAAGCCCCTAACATTCCATGAAATAGTCCTCATTGTGTCTGAGGAGAGCAACAAGCTCTCCTCGATCTCTTGTTTGACATGGATTCCATAATAGCTTTTTGAACTCCTGCCTCAATTTGCTCCTTCATTTTTGTGAGATTTGATTTCCTATCTCTTTTCCCTAGAGATTTATTAACAATAGGCTACAATGGAGATTATGCTATCAAAAGATGTTCAATGCAGTTTGACCTTAAAACCTCTAGCCTTTCAGATTCAAAAAGATTTAACCTCTTGCAATTCTTCATTAGATGATTGGCTAAAGGATTCAAAGGGATTTTGATCACACAAAAATTCTGTTAATTCCCCTTGTATTGTAAAAACCTTTTCTCCTTCCTGGGAATTTGATGGAATGCTTCCTTCCCAAAAATCCTCTCCTACTACAATTTCATCAATCAAATTTGAACCAATCGAGAACAACATTTTTTTTGCCAGATACTCCAATTCCATATCCCTTGGTATCTTAGAAAATTTCAAATCAAGCCATTTGGCTTGGGCATTGGGGTAGATGCCACATGAGTGATCAATTGATTCTACTTTGAAACATCATTGAGAGACCAAGCAACCAAATAATCCTTTGTGCCTTGAAACATTAACTTTCTTACAATTTCATTTAGCTACTTTTCTAAACTTAACATTTCATTTGCGGTATAAAAATTGAGTGACAAGATGGAAAGAAGTTGCATAAAATTCCATGTTCTTTGTGGGACTTTAATTTGGATTAAATGGTTTTTCCTTACTTTTGGTTTTTTGAAAAACCCTACCATTGTTCCAGCTTCTTCTTGGTTTCTCTTTTGTATAATGATGCAGCTTAAATTGGCCTCTTGATCATTTGACATTGGCTGCATAATCCACTCCTAAACATTAATATCTCTTGGCTTTGAATATGATTTAACCCTATTATAGAGTTGAGAATCATTTTTTGAACTTGCCATATGACTAAATTTTTGGGAGGGATATCCTAACATACATTGAGAATGATAATGACCTACAATGTGACAATGTGTGCATACAATCTCAAGATTTTCACACACTATTTTTTTTATGCCAAGTGTCATACTTAGACACCAACTAATTTTTTTGTCAGAAATTCTTTATTCGTATCAAAGAGAGCACAAATTATGATGGGTTTTGAAGGGTTCTTAAAAAACTCCTTATCACGCATGAGGAAAATTCCCACTTTATTAGCTATTATTTCAATTAGATTTAACTCCCTATATTCAAGAGGAAGCTCTGGCATTTGGAACCAAAAAGGAACAAATCTAAAAGAAGAATCTTCAGGGTTAAAATTTGGGATCCAAGGTTGCATGCACAGTCCTGACCCTTGAAAGACCCATGATTTAATTTTAAATACTATGTCTTTCTGTAGTTTATTATCAAAAATAACTACAAATATGCCCTTTTCAAAGTTTAGATAAAAATCTTGTTGAACCCCTTCCCAATCACCATATATCAGTTCTTTTAATTTTGATAAGGGTAAGGTTAAATTCCAAAACTTACATATTATTGCTTTATCCCTTGTTGGTGTAAATAAGTATTTTACTTATTACACTTTACTTAAGCTTACTTAGGGAATGCATATCATTGTAGTTTGCACTTGTGACACCTATTTATTTGCATCTTGCATCTAGGTTTGTGCATAGGACACTTAGGGAAGTGTGTGTAGGATAAATTCCACTCTTTATGGTGCGATCTAGTTATCACCTTTTTATCTCCACTTTTCATGGCATGATAATTCCACCTTTCATGGAATTATCTAATATTTCTCTCTACCTACCCTACACATGATTGGGACACTTGTCTCATCCATGGCCCTTCATTGTTTCCCAGATTTCCTTTATAAGCAAGCCTTGTACATGCTTGTAAGTCCATCTTCATGTCTATCTTCATTTCTATCTTCATGCATATTGAGAATATAGTTATCATATTCTCTCATCTTGTCTCTCTCTTTTCTACTATGCTTAGTGTCTTGATCCTGTTGTTGCTTTTCATAATTTCTTACATCCCTTAAGTCTTTGATTTGCTCCTACAACATGCTTTATGAGACAGTCACTTTGAACACATCGCAAGCTCATGTCTAACAATATGTTGTCTTGTGAAAATTGAACTTGGATTTAGTATGATCTTCTCCCTTATTTGATTCCTTTTGCTTCCAAATTTTCCTAACTGGCCCTTTTTTCTTCAAACCCTTCTTTTTTTTAAGCTTCTCTTTTTTCTCCTTCTTTGATTTGTTTGCAGTATGAGGAAAAGTGTCTTCTTTATCCTTCTTTTGTGTTGGATTTTTCTTCTCTAGTTGTGGATTAAGGTGAGCCCCTTGATCATCTGATTCTAGATTGAAGGGAGCTCCTTGATTTTCTGCATTGTTCAATGGAGGACCCATTTGCTTCCCTGCCTCTTTGATCAGAGCATTTGGATTTGTTATTCTCTATTGCTTGTGAAAGCTAGGCCTCTTTGGGATTTGATGTGTATTTAGGACTAACCTTTCCTCTTGAGGCTTTTTATTTTTGGGTTGCCATATCTTGCGGCCTTTATTCTCCATCTGCAGATGTCGTTCACCCAAGTGTCTTGTTCATCTTTAAGGTTTCTGCTCCTAAATGATGTTAGGGATTTCTCTATCCTCTGCTCATAGGGAAGAGGGAATTTTGGATTGAAGGAAGTGCCAGAAGGGTTTAAAATATTTCCCTTCCCTTTAGATTTATAATCTACCTTTGCTTTTTCATAAAACTTATTTAGAAAATGGGGATCTTGCTCTAGTTTTCAAACAACCCTAAATTCATTTGTCTCTCTCAAAACACCCATGTCATCTTCATATAAATAAAAAATAGGTTGCTTACCATGCAATAGCCGCCTAGATGTATGATATGGTTTCCAATTGGGTTTGGTAAACCTATATCTAACCAATCCATTATATGGTTTTGCATGCCATTGGGGATTATTCACAGGCCCCTAATGATATGTATTTCTACTGTTGTAAGGTTGAAAACGATGCTGATCCCTGACATGCAAAGCCTAATCTCTGTCAAGAAAATGACCGTTAGATCTCCATCGGCCCCCTAAATTATTGAGCCTGATTTGATCCCCTAATTTCCTAAATTATGCATTCCAAGGCCAATTTTTACCATTTTTCATCAAATTGCAAGCATTGAATAAATACATTCATCTAATGCTTTGCCCCCAACATCTAAAAATATTGAAAATGGATCAAGGAAACATATTCCCAATGGGGGAAATATCTTGCTACCATGTTTCCCATGTCGGTGTTAGAATTGTAAGTCAAGGACACATCCCAACTTGAAATTCTTATAGATTTGGCCTCACATACCTAATTTGGATAAATCAAAAGGCTAAACTAACTTTATTGGACACCCTAAATTTAAAGTGAGCTCAACTTTGCACTAGAATGCTCTAATATGAACTTGTAATACAAATTCATAAAGATGAATGCCATAGAATTTGATATTTCTATCAAATTTTATTTATTCTCTAGGTCATCATTTGATGCAAGAGAAGAACATACTTAAGTTTTCAAGAAAATACTAGATCTAAATTTAATATCTCCAAAAAATACTAACCAAATGAACTTAACATTCTCTTATACCATGTAATATTTGGCTATGGAGATATCCACCCAAGATCTAGAAGTTTAATAGAAATAAAAAATAAATGAGAAGAACAATATGAAAAAAGAAAATTATATTCTTATTAGTGAATGAAAATAGAATGAAGATGGATTGATCAAGATTATAAAGATAACCCCTTAGTTAGGTTATAGGACATAATAACCCGACCAAAATAACCCTGGAAAAAATAACCCGGTCACAATAACCCAAGGACAAAATAACCTAGGGTCATAATAACCCAAGCGAAAATAACCCGTGGTTAGAATAACACATGGACAAAATATCCTTGTAAGAATATAGAGAAAGGAAAAAAAAAATTATAAATTTGACCACGGGTTTTTCTATCCACGGGTTATTTTGTCCATGGGTTACTCTGTCCATGGGTTATTATGACCTTGGGTTATTTTGTCCTTGGGTTATTATGATGAGGTTATTGTGTCTAGGGTTATTGCGGTTGAGTTATTATGTCCTGATACCCCTTAGTTATATAGGTTGAGGTTAGACATTGGATAACGTAATATTATGATAAGTTTCCTAGTCTTATGATATGAGACATGTATAGTATAACATAATGTTACAACAAGTGTCACAATCTTATGATATGAGACATAAAATGATAAGTATCCTATGTGTATCCTAAGTAAACTTAACTAGGCTAGTGTGAATAAGACTTAGGAGGTAAACCAGTTAAGTAATATCTCTATTCACATCAACACTAAGTTCTTAGTCACTAAAGATCTATTAAAAGGTGAATTATAATGAAGTGCATGACATGCATTAGCTGTCAATTTCATCCACTCAAGCACATCAATATTAAACATTTAAATGGAGTTTAAAGACTTTAATATTCATGCCAATAATCCTCTAGGGTTTCCATGGTTATTCATTACCATTAATTTTCTTAAAAGGGATTGTGACTACATGATCAAATTTCTTCTACCTTTAAGCAACAATCCACCATCACAACATAGTTCTAAGAGCACTTTTAACATTGGAAATGTGTGGGGGTTATGCTGCATTAATTGCAAGAGAGATTATTTATAGTGCAATTGGATTTCACACAACCTCTAAGGCACATTCTTAAGAGATATCATAAAATTCTACATAAAAAATGATCATATCTAATCCTATGGTAGATCTCTTGCTGATTTTATGGTGAATATGATATCCTTGTGTAAATTTAGGCCAACTTGTCAAGTGATATATATAGAGTGTTTGACAATATGGTAAGGGTTGGTCTTTGCTCATATTTTTAGACAAGCCATGAAAGTGTAAAGACTCATCCAAGACTTGCTACAAAAAAATTGTATACCAATGTTTGTGATTGTAATTCAATTTTATTTCTGTATGAGATTTTAGTGATTTTGTAAAAAAAATTACTAAATCAATATAAGACATTACTTCTATGTTTGAGTGTTTTAGGGAATTCAAAGAATTCCTCAGTTCACATTTTTTTTTCTTTATATTATTCTCTAGTTTGCATCTAAGGGGTGTTGTAAAACTTTGTTTTCTTTGTGTAGTTTATGCCAAGCTAAGAAACCTTCCTAGAGTGATATATGAAGCACTTGAGCTTATTATGGATTATTAAGTATAAGTGTATTGGGATAGAAGGTCATTTGAGATTCTAAGCTCTACAAGATAGGGCTAAGTCCATTAGACTCATCTAAATATTAGTGTTTTCTTAAATCATTGGAGTTTTATCTAGATTTAACTCTTTTTCTACAAGACTAGGCATTGATTTGATAGTTGAAGGTTGGCCATATCCAATCTATAAGGAGAAAAGAAATTTAATGAATAAATTATTTATTTTATTTTATTTTCTTCTTGTTCATGCCTAAACATTAAGGCTACAAAGGGTTTTATGGGAATGTGCAATAGTTCAAGAACCAGTACAAGAACCATTTCCTAGCATGCATGCATAATTTATCTATTTATTGCTATGTTAGATACTTATTTTATTTATACAATTGATAGGCTATCCCCCAACTCTTGCATAGTCTAAAGTGTAGGAGAGATCTAGTTTTCTCTCATTCATTGGTCCATCCAATCCTCTCAGTAATTCTGGTAATAGAAATTCACATCTCCTTGAAAACTACTAAATAATTCTGATCTAGTTATCACCCATATATCGAGTGGAATGAAAATCTTAATAATTTAAATAATTAAACCCAAAATTATATGTCATACGTCTAGAAGGTGTGGGTTTGAAAATTAAAAAATTAAACAATTTCAATACTGCCTTCAAGTCTGTCATTGCCCTTCCACTCTCACGCTGTCTGATTGCCACCATGACGACATGCTTCCAATAAAATAAAATAATTTAATAGATTCGAATAAGTCTTTATATCAATCCAGGAAAACCAATTGAAATTGATGTGACTGAAAGCATGACTTATGTCGCTTCTCACCATACAATCCCAATTTTGTCAAAAGGAAATATTTGAAGGGCGAGACTATTTGAAAGGGTCATTCACGTTCTGGCTACAGCAAATGGCGTATCTCGAAACAAAGAAACCTAATCCAACTCTCACGCAGCAGTGGATGGAAGGATTCGAGATATGTTTGTACTGCTTACCTACCGAAGTAAAAAATAGAGTTGTTTTCCCCATTTTAAACCTCATGTATGGCCCATCTAAAGTAGATGATATGGCGAAAGACTACAAACCTGAGAGAATGAACTTTCCATGAGACCACTTGCTCCCAAGCTCGGTTGAAAAAATCGTTGGCAATCTACGACCACAATAAATCCTGCATTCCGGTTATAATATTAGTTGCAGATTCTTCTATTTTGAAATATTCAGCACTAAGGGAAAGGGGTCTATAGTGGGTAGGGGTCCAATGGTGGGTATAGAAGTAGGCCTGAGTGGGTCCCATAGTGGGTAGGCTTAATATCCAATTGTAAAACACTAAATATCCAATTGCAAAACACTTTTATCCATAAAGTACACAAATTGACAAATCATGTGATGCCACATCAGCGCACCAATAATACATGACTTAGTGACCCACTATCGGTCTCACTTTTTTTTTGGGTCTTTTTGGATACCTTGACAAAAAGCATGCTGATGTGGCGTCATATTTGATGATGTCGTCTTAAAACCAATTTTTATAAGCAAGGGACTTGCCAAATCAGTTGTTGTACAAATTTGGGAGTGATTTGAAATTTTCACAGAGGACTTTAAGAAGCGCAAAGTTAGGGTGGCCCATTATAGGCCCCTCTCCCTTACTATTTTTACATCATCTCTAATGATTATGCAGCGAGGAGTTGACTGCATGTAAAGCTCAAATAAGGGAGTTTTCTCATAGGATTCTGAAGCTCCTTGTTTGGAGTTTAGGTGTGGACATATCCAACCAGTTTGACAAATCTCGGTGGGGCTTAATACATTTCTCAACATCTACAATAAATGGATTGAAGATATATATTATAGTCATAGTAATTAATGCAAAAAAATTCTAGAGATTTGTGGCAGAGCTTAACCAACACACTCTAAGCATAGACCGCTTAAGTGGCTCAGGTGGTGAAAAGACTTTAGAAATGTTTATTTCAAGCAAATGCAATTGCCAAGTGTGAAGCCTTACCAGCATAAAGGATAGAGGAATTTTGTCAGATATTGTAGTTGCTATTGCTCTAGTAGACATGCTTTCAAAAAGTGAAAGCATAGACAAGGAATGTTTGACAAAATGCCTCAAAGAAATGTGATCACATGGAATGTAGTAAGGGAGAGGGGCCTATAATGGGCCACCCTAACTTCGTGCTTCTCAAATTCCTATGTGAAAATTTCAAATCACTCCCAAATTTGTACAATAGCTTATTTGACAAGCCCCTTGCTTATAAAAATTGGTTTTAAGGCGACATCATTAAATATGATGCCACATCAGCATGCTTTTTGTCAAGGTATCCAAAAAAGGCCCAATAAAAAGGTGAGACCGATAGTGGGTCACTAAGTCATGTATTATTGGTGTGTTGATGTGGCATCACATGATTTGTCAGTTTGTGTACTTTATGGATAAAAGTGTTTTGTAATTGGATATTTAGTGTTTTACAATTGAATATTAAGCTTAGCCACTATGGGGCCCACTCAGGCCTACTTCTATACCCACCATTGGATCCCTACCCACTATGGGCCCCTTTCCCTTAATTGTAGGATGTGTGCAAAATGCAAGAATTCCTTCAAATTTTTGAATTAATGAAACACTACAGTCTCATGGAGGGGCTTCCTAAAAAGATTGGATGTCATTGATTTTTTTTTTAAGTATTTTAAAATGGTTGGTCTTATGAATTTTGTAATGCAACTTAAGTTTAAAAGTTTAAAATTTTAAATTATGTTGTCTCTCTTGATTAGTCTAGTAAAACAATACTTAAGTAATTTTGTTGTAATCTGACTCTGTGTAGTCAATTTTGAGTATAATTTTTTTCTAGTTTGGGAGGTTGGTTGGTTGTTGGGTGTTTGGTCCAAGACTTTTTGAGGTTTGGCGGCCATGATAAACTCTGACCTCACTCAGTCATGACATGTATTTTTTTTTGCAAAATCAATATAATCTACTTGCTTATATAAAAAAATAAATTAAAATCTAAAATTTATAGAAGTTGGTGGTTTCATGAATTTTATTATTTTGTATAAAAAAGTATAGAAATATAAAAATGATTAAAAGAATTAATTAGTACAAATTTAAAAACTTCAAATGATTGATAAGTGGCAGAAATTTTCTTAAGCTAGTGGGGGCAATTCTAGCCCCACCCCAAATGCACCTGCTTAAAATTATAAATTAAAAGGTAGGGCCCTCCTATTTAATAGAAAAATATTCTAATACCTCATTTGTCATTCTTTTGGCCTCATGGAACCCCATGTTCTAGAAAAATAGTTCTTGAAGCCCCTCCAAGGGACCGTAGTCTTAGAAGGATTTACCAGGACATTACTCTTTTATTTGGATCCTAAAAATGATGTGACTTTATCAACCATCTATATAGAAGTGGGCAAATGGTGTGAGGTTCAAATGATAAGGAGTTTAATGAAAGCTAAAAGAATTAAAAGATCCCTGGATGTAGTTGGATTGAAAGCCATAAAAAGGTACATACATTTTGCATAGGAGACAAATCATATTTGAACATTGAAGATTTATGCAAAATTTGAGAAATTGGCTTGGGAGATGAAGGTAGGAGGGTATTTTCCAGGTTCAAAATATTTACTTAGTGATGTGGAAAAGGAGGAAAAATAATTATTTCTCTACCATAATACTAAAAGGTTGGAAATTTCTTTTGGTTTGTTAGATATGCCCTCCAAGAATGACTATTAGAGTTAGGAAGAACCTCCAAGTATGTGTTGATTGCAACACTACAATAAAATTTATCTCATCAATTGCTCCAAGAGAAATTGTTATGAGAGATGTGAATTGTTTCCATGATTTTAAACATGGAGAACATTTTTATGGAGATCATTGGTGAGACTAAATGAAGTGATCTAAAAAATAGGTTTGCACTATAATAATGCGCACCATGTCATACCTAAACTCATATTGAAGGAGTAAAGTTTTTTTCTTTCTTTTAGAAACTTCTTTTGTTTTACGAATTTCGTATTATAGACTAACATTGGCCTCATAAAACTATATGCATAGGGAACAATGTAGACTAGTACTTATATATGCTATTAGATTATCTATCAAAGATTAATTTTATGATAAATGGATATTTTATTGAATTGTTTCCATAAAATCAACATACATATGATATGAAAAGTTTGAGGAGGAGGTGGAGAATGAGTAAAAGTTAAAAGGTGAGGAACACTTCAAGTAAATGGAAAGATGCTTGACTAGAGGGAAATGGGAGAGGGGTGCTCAAAATTACTCTTGAATTTTTATATTCTTCTTTTGTTTGGATTAATTATGTTATCATTTTTCTATGTTAGATTAACCACTTAATTACAACAATATGGTGGCCCCCTTCAAACAATGATATACATTTTCATTGATCCTTTTGAGAAATTGGAAAATTTCTACATGGTTCATACAATAACAAGATTCCCTTGTCATGACATGAAATTTTAAGTGGATCCACTTTGTCTTTGGATATATCATCAATGGAAAAAAGCATGAGGAGGTGGTATTGTACTTGACACCCTATAAGCCATTTAATCAAAGATCTAATAGCTTGTGAGAGTTAAGACAATTCCTATAAAGAAATTATCGTGGGTGCTTGTTGGTCATTAGATGTATATGATCTATGATTCTAATTATTTGATGAGCCAAGCTTACATGAAAATTCCTAGGTTGGATACCCATGAGTTCCTCAATTTAAAATTACTTCAAATTTGGCCTTTATTCTCTAGAATAAATAGTGAGAAAGGAGTACGCGTGCCAACAAAATCTAAAGTATGGGTAGGCTCAATCAAGCATTTTATTTACTGTCAATGAAAGGTTAATATATTGATAGGGAAGTTTTAGCTTAAATTTGAGTACTTAAGGTTGAGTGCCTAATGAAGTAAGGACAAGGATAACACAAAATATAACCTTAAGGATGCAAGTAGTCATGCCACCATTAAGGCTCTAGCCCTCCTGAAATGACAAAGGCAATTGTTGTAGGTTATAACTAAAATAAATCAAGATGGAACTTCCAATATCAAATTCAAATATGATCTTTGCACACCAACATAACAATAAAATATAGTAGCACGCACAAAATTCCAAAGAGAATCAAGTACCATGAGGAGTGACCAAGATTGTGATAGGTGGCATGTTGTTACAAGGAATTTTTTTGTCATTGGAATCAATGCCCATTTGGTGCAAGCCATGATGTTGACCATGACATTGTTTATTTCTTTTCTCTACATTTATTTCTTATAATCTAGCTTTAAATTTATTGAGCTCATATGAGTTGGCATGAGAATATTTATGTGTGAAGACTTGATATTTTAAAGTTTCGAGCCTAATGGCTACCATATTTATTTTCAAATTGAGCCTTTGATAATGATAAAATATACAATTTTATTTATCTTTTACATCATTATTAAGTGTTTATTCATTTTGAAACTTAAGCTATTATGGTTTTTTATTTTCCTTATTTTATTTGGTTCTCTCCCCCCCTTTGTTCTCCATTGCTATGTTTATAATAGAGTAAATCCATGCAATATAGGAAGTCATCCTCAAAAAATGTGTTAAGAAGAGTGAATGGGATCACTATGATAGCAAGAAAACTATAAGGTGGGATAGATATTAAAGTGTCAAAGGAAGGATAGAAAGTATACTAGAAGGGGAGGTAGCATATGTCAACTAGGGCTTGTGAGGAGATCGAGGTAGTAGGGAATAATAGTGGGATATAGAATTTAGATATGATTAGCATTGGTATTATGGTGGGGATAGTAAGGTATCACTATAATGGATGAAAACATGGTAGAAGTATCAAGTGTAAGAGGAACAATAAAAAAGGATTAGGAATGATAGAGGAAATGGTAGGGGGAGAAGAAGTATGGGTAAGTAATAAAGGTGAGAGAATAGAGGGAGCTAGGGTAATGTGAGGATATTAAGATTACATGGAATGTGAAATGAATGGGATGACACTCTATATGTTTGGGTTCAAGTCGGGTGTGGTGTGGGTAATATGGTTAAGTCAAGGCGGTAGAAGTATTTTGTGGGATAGAAGTAATGAAGGGTGGAGGAAGGGGAAAATATTGGACTAGGGAAGGCTAGAGAAAAGGTAGATATTATAGGTGGAGAATGGTTAAGAATCAATATGGGCTCATTAAGAAAGTTTAGGACCAATGGATGAGTTTTTATTAATCATGCTTTGAATAGCTAATTAGTTGAAATCTAGTCTTTAATTGTTTTTCAATCCAAATACTCAATTCCAAAATCACTAAAAATTATGAATTGTTTAGCCATGCATCTTTTTGGGAAGTCCTTGCTAAAAGATACTTAAGTGGGTCAATTTATGAAATAAGTTGAATGTGATGGTTAACCATTTAATGTTAGAGATTTTGTGAGGTGAAGACAATGTCCAAGCATGATTTTTTCATAGCTATGTAGTGGATTTCATATATGGTCCCAATATTTTTTTGATATAGTAGACTGCTCATTTATGGCCCTATTCATAATGATGTGGTAGAAGTGGTCCCAAGTTGACTAGTGTGGTGGAGATGTAAAATAATAATATGATTTTTTTCATGGGTTCCATCAATAGAGGCATCATATAAAGGTATTTTTTTATTTGACTAAAGAACTTCTAACAAGCCTAATCAAAATGAAAGCTAGTACTTTTCTTGAGGGGATAAGAAAATGGCTAACATTTATTGGATATTTTTTCAATGAACATATGAATAGCCTAAATATTTATTTGAGGCTATGAAATTTCTTAAGATTTAATAGTGGAGAGATTTCAATGATCATTATAACTTTAGTGGGATCCATCTCTATGCTATGTCTAGAGACAATTTGGAGATTGGTATCTTACCTAATGTGGCCCCAAAGAATCATTTATTCAAGTTGATGGATACCTTATATTCTTGTAGCCATCAAAATATTCTCTAGAGGAAATGTGGGTATTCATCCCTTCTTTTTTTATTTACTCAAGATGACATTTGCATAATATCCTATGATTTCATGTAGCATTTCATGTAATATTACTATCATAGCTCTTTGATAGGTAGCCCCAACATTTTTTAACACAAAATTACATGACCTAATAGAAAAAGGCACCCAAGAAGTCCAAAAAGTTATTTTATGTTAATCTTCAAAAGAAATCTATATTTAGTTGTAACCAAAAAATACATCCATGTCTATTAGAAGGAACCCTTGATTGGTCTATTGTGTGAATAAAGTTGAGAATTTTATCATGGCTATCAAAAAACACATTTTTGTGATAGATTATATAGATGAAATCTTGACACATTGCAAGTATCTTAATTGTTTACCCTCTCTCTATGGACTAGTTCATAAACCTACATCATCATATTGGAATAAACTTGTGTGGGATTTTAAGATTGACCATATCCTAGGAGTAATTGGTTTTAATGTTTATATTGACACCTGATGAGAGTCATTTAGCTTCCATTTTATGCCATCTTTTATCCTTTTTCATATTCCTTTATACCCATCTTCATATTCCATTTCCATACCATTTTACCACCTTTTGCTACATATGGTTAATTATATATAAGTAATATTTAATTTATTTTTTGGATAAAATATGTGAATAATAAATATTATATTGTATTTACTAATATTTTATATAATTATGTTGAGAAAATAATTCTAGCAGCATATTAATAAAGGTGGAGATAATAGACTTCATGATAGACTTCTTGTCACCTACACGCAAATTTCCTGCCACCTGCACACAGACTTCCTATCACCTGCACAATAGCAAATAATTTCAGCTATTAATTTAATTTTAAATAATTAGTTATTGTGCTAATAGAAAATAATATAATTTATACTCATATGGAACAAAATAGCATGCATTATTTGTTATTGTAACTAATAAAATTATGATGAACCGAGGAAAAATAAATAGCTACTTTTATGGCAAAACAAACTCCTATTTTTATGGTTAATTTTATTCCAAACCACAAGCCATAAATAATGCCATAAGAGGTGTAAAGAGAATAGGAGAAAATGCTATAAAATATGGCTGCAAAAAAAGTAATAGTTGGTGTGGAAAAGAATATGCATAATATTGGAAAAATAATGCAACAAAACTAAACATGGAAATAAGGGGAAGGGTGTGAGAATAGTAAAAAACTTGTAAGTTTGTTTCACACCTTATAAGGCAATGCAATAGCTATAAAGGAAGGTGAATTAGCATTTTGTAAAGGAGTAAAACATAAGAGAATAGAAAGGAAAAAATTATGGCAGTGTGAGTTATGAAATAAATGTAGCAACAATGTAACAACGGTGAGCATAATGTAGAAATAAAAATTGTAATATATTTTATTTTAATGAATATATGTTGTTCATGATTTGAGTGTTGTAGCAGCGTTTTAACCACCTTGCTAACTAGGAGGAAGGGTACACTCCTCATAAAGCCTGGTGATGTTTTTTGTGTATTTTTATTTAATTTGTTTATGTGATTAATGTTTTATTTTATTCCATGTGTGATTTGCAGATTGGAGTGATTTGGTTATGAATGGTATATAAAGATTTATGTTTTAGTTATTTGAGAAAACCAAAAGTATCTTTGTATTTAATTCTATGATTAAATTTTTTATTTGATAGCATTATGGTGATTTGGAAGATCACATAGAAAATAGAGTAGTTGTTAGACTATTCTTGTTGCATCGTTACAGAATGTAGAATTTTTGTATTAATTTAAATAAGTTTTTTTTATTTTATAGTTGCATTTCATCTATACTCAACTCACTACCTGCAACCCTTGTGCATATAGCCACAATTTTACACTCCTAGAATGGCATTTAGACCAAACTGAATCCTGTTATTAAACATTAAATGTTTCTCATTATTTACCCATAGTTTTGGCCTATCATTTTGGCATGGAATTGTAGAGGAAAGGTGTTAAAGACCTAGTAGCCTAGTGAGATGAGTTAGAAGTCCCAATGCATTTGGATGAAAGCTTGCACAACCTGCTAGCCTTGTCTAGGTCATTATTCCTAATTTGCATTGTTTTAAATCGTATAGATGCATGGTTTGTGTTTGTAGGTAGATCTTAGAAGATAAAATCATTTATATTCACACTAGTTGTTGGTAAAGAAGTAATTTTGAAGAAACAAGAAAAAAAACCATAAAAATGTGGCATTTTCAAGTAGTTCAAACACATCAATTTAAAATTTAAAAACCAAAGAAGAAATTGGTGGGGAAATCACACTGACCCAAGGTGATGTTTTTATATTTCCTCTGCCTAAAGAATACAACTTAGATTATCATGATCTCCCCTTACCATTATCACAAGCATCTACAAATCTTATTCCTATAACTAAGAAAGAACAAATAATTGATGAATTTTTAGAGGGATGATGGATCTTTGAAAATGAATCCATAGATGAATATTTGACCATTTGTTGTTCGATTTGTTGCAAGGAAGAAGATAAGTTCACATGCCAAGTTGTTCAAGAGGACATGGTGAAGGAGATAGATGCTATAAGTGATCCTCGACATGTGATAAAGGTGGAAGTGAACAAGTCTTCTTTGTAACTTAAGGACTTCACACATCAAATTGGGAAGGTCGAGGTATGCATAATGATTTTGAAATGTCTTATAATTCTTTTGGATTATAAAGATAATATGTTTCTTCACAAAATTCTTCTCCACCTAACATTTTTGGTGAATGGGGACAATCCCCATCTTATCAAAAATGTCATAATAAATGCTCACAACAACCACAACACCCATCATTACCATCTCCATTAAATACCCATCCTACTTTTAATCTTGACTCACTCTATATCCACAACAAATTGTACCATTTTCATTATCCCATTCATATCACCCACCATCCACTCCAACATATCCACCAAGGGAAATTGTAATTCCTAATAAATTATTATTATCAAATAAGGTGGTTCAATTTTTCTATAATAAAGAGATTTCAATGAACCCTTTACATTTCATTAATGTGCATGAAATTGGTTAATCATAATCACAATCTATTCACACAACTAAATGATGTGATTTTCGTCTAATTGAATTAGACCTGAACAATATGATCAATTAAAAGATAATCAATTTAGTTATTCGTATCTACTTAGTGAATCACAACTTTTAGAAAGAATTCACACACATAAAGAAACACTTCAATTGAGTCTAATTTTGTCGTTACACTTATAAATGTGTGTGTTGAAATTTATCATGCACTAAGAGGTGTTGCACTTAATACATTAATCATTCATGAATTGTTTGAGATAAAGAATGAACAACTACAAGATCTATATCATTTATAAATGTTTTCATATCCAAACATTTAGGTCTTTGGAGACCTATGGTAAAAATACCTATTTCTCACACACTTATTGATTTAGGTCCACTAACAATTAATTTATTAAGCACAAATATATGAGTTCAAATGCATTAATGACCCGCTACAAATGGATAATCATTCATTGAAGATCTAAGATATTAAATATGTCTTTTATTAATTGTTTGGATTATCCTAATACCCTCATGATTTTACAATGTGAAATTAAGTTGGGGGGGAATCTATTGAATTTTGGAAATCTTTGGTTGATTGTTCATTGAACAAGGCTCAAGGTATTCTTAAATATGTAGCTATATTTATTCATTCTTTGGATTATCTTAATTCTCTCATGCCTTTGCAATATGAAGTTAAGTATGGGTGGAATCCCTTGAATTTTGACAATTCTTGGTTGATTTCTAATAAAACCTCATTGATTGTTTCATTGGTGCTTCTAATAAAACCACCCGTATGATACTTGGACTAAATCACGGTTTGAATTATTGTGTTAATTGGACTTGAATTTATATTGTGTTTACACAAGCATTAATTGTAATTCATCTATTTTATTCAAATATTAATAACTATACCATTCATTTTACAAAAATGAATAATCTACTCATTAATGATGGAGTTATTAAATGGATTATGTTGTACAAATTTAACATTACTATACTTGATATTCTTGGTCTTGAGAATATGGTTGCATGTTTATTATCCATTTTTCCCAACATTTTTGTACTAGTTGATGAGGCTTCTCTACATGAGCATCCAAAAAAACATTTTTTTGGCCTTTCTAGTTGTATTGGGAACATCAAGTTTCTTTTGTGTTTCTCTCTTGGAGATCACAAGAGGATTGTTGGAAACAATCTGAACAACATTCATGGGTATAACTTCTCTTGATGACAAACCATGTGGAAGAAGTATTATGTGATCCATGAATCTTGTAGTACTATTTTCTTGAGCTACAAATTCAAAGACAACTTGAAAACATGATCAAGGAGCTTGAATACATTATAATGTAGACCATCACACTCCATCAAGATGAGTATCCACCTACCTCAAGTTGTATGGACACATTGGACAAGTTGAGAGACTACAATTGGTCTTTCACTATGCAACCTTGTCTTTGGTAAGAAATTTGTATTATTTACAACTACAATTTTTTTATATAGCCTTGGAAATAGTTATGGATATCTCTCATGCTTAAAAGGAAAGGATAGCATAGCCTCATGATATGTCGATATGATTGGTTTTAAGTTGGTCAGCATAGAACAATGTGTCTTTCAAGGATTGCAGCCATTGTGAGTAATTATTTCAACCAAGTGAGTGGGAATGTATTCCAAAGATCTATAGTCACCTTTCAAATATAATGGGATGAGCTAAATGAGATCAAGTTTGTTTATAGAGGTGGTTATGTGTTCCAGATTGTGCTCAATTTGTTATTGGTCATCATTTCAAGTACTACAAGCAATTGATTTTCACAATTAATTTTATTGAAGGGATTTAGATGGGAATCTAGGATTTAGATGGTATCATCTCATCATCCATATAAGAGTTTCATTTCTTTGGTCATTATATGCAGCTTTTGAAAAAAATGAAAAAATGAAAAAAAATCAATAAATTCTAATAATGAAAATGTTCAGGCGTTGTTAGACAACTACAATTTGAAAACCAATTTTTGGTAGATTGTAGTTGAATAAACTTCTTAGTGGTGAATATTGTTTTCATGATGCCACTAAATAGTAAGTTATTGAAAATTGGCTTGCCAGCGGCCACTTGTCATTATCAAAATAAATAAAAAATAAAAAATTGATAAAAAAGGGAAAAAAGGAGAAAAATGAAAAAAAAGACAAATTAGTTGTTTTCTTTCTATGGGCTAATCATTTTCTAGGTAAACTATGTTGCTTCAATGGTTGTTTGAGTGCCTCCTATCACCTCTTATAGCTCACGTGTGCTCTAGTTTTTTGTGGTCAATATGACTTTGATCACCTATATCACGAGTTACACATTTAGTTGAGGTGTTAGCAACAATGAAGAGATAATACAGGTTACCATCAGTATGTTCCATAATGCTTCAGTTTGATGGAGATATTTCATGTGTGGTGTGGTTGCATTCCTTGTCATGATTTTTGGTTCCTTCCTTGTTGGAGATTCACAGTTGGAGAGTTACATTAACTACCAGACCTTGGAATTAATGGACATGCAAGTTGGTAAAACAATCAATTTTATTTTTCATTATTTTATCTTTTAACTTTGTTAATATTTATTATTATATTAATCATATAAAGCAACATTCCCACCAACACTCTTCTTGTTTCCTGAGGACGATCAACCCTTTAAGTTGGGGGAAGGTTCATCGTCCTTATTACCCATCATTTCCTTTTTATTATCCCATCATAACATCCATATTTCACCCTTCATAATCATTTATATTATCTATCATTTCATCTAGCTCTCATATAGCTCATGAATGTGGAGATAATTTCTCATGATACTTCCTATATATAGCATTTCAAAATATAATGCTATGGAAAAATGACAAAAAAAAAAGAAAAATTTGAAAATTGAAAAATGAAGAAAAATTAAAAGGTTGGAGGATGTATGAATATTGAAAAACAAAAATGAAAAGAAAATTAGAAAACACAAGCAAAGCCATGAAGCTTTCTATTAAGAGGAGTGATAGCCAAATTGAAATAAAATGTGATTAACCATGAGATATAATAGTCAAGGGTGAAGAAGTCACAAGGCTACAAGTTCAAATCAAAACCTCCCTGAAATAAAATATTGCACAAGGACGCGCAATATGCTAAGTTGGAGGAATGATGAGAGTCATTCATGTTCCATTTTATGCCATCTTTTAGCCTTTCCAAATGCCTTTATACCCATCTTCATATTCCATTTCCATGCCATTTTACCACCTTTTACTACATATGGTTAAATATATATAAGTAATATTTAATTTAGTTTTTGGATAAAATAAGTGAATAATAAATATTAGATTGTATTTACTAATATTTTATGTCATTATGTTGAGAAAACAATTATAGCAACATATTAATAAAAGTGGAGATAATAGACTTCATGACAGACTTCCTATCACCTACACAACAACAAATAATTTCAGCTATTAACTTAATTTTAAATAATTAGTTATTGTGCTAACAACAAATAATATATTTTTATACTCATATGGAACAATGAAATAGCATGTATTATTTATTGTTTTAACTAATAAAATTATGATGAATGGAGGGAAAAAATAGCTATTTTTATGGCACAACAAACTCCAATTTTTATGGTTGATTTCATTCCAACCCACAAGCCATAGATAATGCCATAAGAGGTGGCAAGAGAATAGGAGAAAATGCTATAAAATAGGGCTGCAAAAAATGTAATAGTTGGTGTGGAAAAGAATATGCATAATATTGGAAAAATAATGCAACAAAATTAAATGTGGAAATAAGAGGAAGGGTGTGAGAATAGTAAACAACTTGTAAGTTTGTTCCATGCCTTATAAGGCAATGTAATAAGTTATAAAGAAGGGTGAATTAGCATTTTGTAAATGCGTACAACATAAGAGAATAGAAAGGAAAAAATATAGCAGCCTGGGTTATGAAGTAAAGGTAGCAATAATGTAATAGTGGTGAACATAATGCAGAAATAAAAAATATAATATATTTTATTTTAATGAATATATGTTGGTCATGATATGAGTGTTGTAGCAGAATTTTAACCACCTTGCTAACTAGGAGGAAGGTTCCACTCCTCATAAAGCCTAGTGATGTTTTTGTGTATTTTTATTTAAGTATTTTATGTGATTAATGTTTTAATATATTCCATGTCTGATTTGTAGATTGGAGTGATTTGATTATGAATGGTATATAAAGATTTATGTTTCAGTTATTTGAGAAATCCAAAAGCATCTTTGTATTTATTTCTCTAATAAAAAATTTATTTGATAGTATTTTGGTGATTTGGAAGATTGCACAGAAAATAGAGTAGTTGTTGAGTTATTCTTGTCGCGGTTTTCAGAATAGTGCAGATTTTTTGTACTAATTTAAATAAGTGTTTTTATTTTATGGTTGCATTTCATCTATACTTACCTCGCTACTTGTATCCCTTGTGCATATAGCCACAACATATTTTGCAAGTTTACACCCTTGGATTGATATTTTGACCAAACTGAATCTAGTTATTAAACATTAAATCTATTTCACTCTTTACCCTAGTTTTGACCTATCAACACCCAAATGGACACTCTTGGAATGGAATTCCCTCATGAAATTCATACCACACTCTAGGAGATGTATGAAGACTCAAATGGACCTCTATTCCTAGAGGATCCTATTATGTATTGTCCTGTTTCACTTGATTTGTTTCAATCATAGAATCAAAAAGTAGTTGGAGTGCTTGCTAAATGGGAAGTTATTGATTGTCGTGATGACATAGAGACTTCTAAAATGTCTCTTCTCCTCCTACAAATAATTCCATTAAGACTTCAATTTTTATGAATCTTAATCTATATTTAGAAGGTTCTTATTATTCATCTATGAGTCAACATCTTGAGGCTAAGGGCTCTAGTAATCCAACATTGGTACATTCATTTTATGTTCACACTTTGGAAAATTGTGTGGAAATATCATCAAGGGATTAGTAGTGTAGTTGAATGACATGCATTGAGTTCTTATCTCCATCTACTATTGATTCTAATGAGGCTAGGATTACTACATCCATGAATTCTAATGGTTCTAATGCAATAGTTTGTGTTCATTTTCTAGATAAAACTACTTGGGATGTTTACTTGATAAATATTGTAGGTTTATTTTGTGAGTCCTATCTTGTAGAATTTAAGGAAACTATTCAAGATATTCATCTTTTATTTGATGTTAAATCTTATTGGATTATGGAATCTTCTTTAGATGTTGTGGGGGAACCTTAAACCTTCTTGTTCCTTCTCTACATCATCATTTTCACACTTTGGTATTGGTGTGGAGATGTTTGAGTAGCATTTGGAAGAGGCATCATTGTCATTGCATTATGTTCTACACTTTCTTCCATTAGATTTGCATAGATTCATCAATGTGGCCTAGAACACCTATTAAAATATTATATAATCCCATGTCTCACCTTGTTCTATATAACCAAGGAGTTATCTTTGTATTCTTAACTCATTCTCACTGTATGCTTGCATCCTTTGATAGAATAACATTATTCTCTCATATTTTATTTTTCTTATGGTTTCATTGAAGCTCTTATACCTTGGGTGGCTACATCTTCAATACAATATTTTATGCTATAGAGAATTCTATACCAACTCTTACATTAAACAATCATGAAAAGGATAATCATAATAATATTGTAATTATGGTTGTAAGGACTTGTAATTTTATATTTTATTTATAATTATTTGTGAAGATATTTGTGCATGCCTATCTATAAGTCATGATATTGTCCATCCAAGTGTCATTCTTGCATATAAATTTATAAATAAATAATCTTTAAGGTATGTTTATTAAACATTTCTTTAAAAATCACATTTTTGTACATGTCATTTGTAATATAGTTTTTATATATATTATTTAGTAAAATATGTGTAACAAGTTTTTCTATGATAATTTTAGTTATTGATAGATGGTTCACTTCTCCCTAAAAAAATTAGTAGAATAATTTGATTAAGGAAATTATATTCCCTTGCCAAATATTAAACAACTTATCAAATATTTCATGTACCATGAAATCAATAAATCTAAGCTATTAATATAAAAGGTACATAAGCCTAATCTATTGTATGCCTTAAAATCACAACCATCATAAATATTCACTATTACACTAGTTATTTGTTAGTTCATGTTGGAAAAAACCTTAGGCAACTAGTACATGTTTGATGTAGTAGAATATATGTTTTGAACTTGGGTGCTTCCATCTTTCATATCATAATGTCCTCAAACCTGTCAATGATCTTGTCCAAATGGAGAAATAATTTTTTTTACAAATATTAAGACATTATAAGAAACCTTATATGATTAAGCAATAAAAAATATTAATAATTTGAATTAAACTAACCATCTTCATGAATTAAGACTATTTTGAATAAATTGAAATGTACTTGGGAAAAATAAACATATTGAATTTCCTTTATGTGGATGTAACCAAAATTCATGGTTTGAAAAAGAATCTAAGAATTCTTGGTGAAACATGAAAAATACTAGTATGAGATGACTAGAATAACAACACATATTTTTAGTCCCCTTGATCACAGTTGGCTTATGCCTAACTTTGACAACTTAGCCAAAGGGAACCCAACTCAAGTGGGTGGGGTTGGCATAATCAAGAACCATCATGGGAAGCTGGTGTTGGCTTATGTAGTTAACCTGGGCTTACAAAATTTTAACTTTGTGGAGCTAGTGGTTGTTTATCATAGGACCCGTATTTCCAGGAATGCTAAAGTGGCCAACGTGTAAATCGAAGGTGATTCTAGAAATACAATAATGTTGTTGAATGGGAAGGAAAACCCTTGTTGGTCCCTTCAAGATCCCATCCTCTCGGCACAAAATTTCTTAATGAATCTTGTTATTTGCATATTTTCTCATGTGTTCAAAGATGGCAATAAAGTGGTTGATGCTCTTGCAAATCTGGGAGCCTTCATGCAAAAAATTACTATTTGGGATGATCTTTCATTAAACTTGGAGTATGTCTAAGAGTTACTTTTAAATAATGAAAAAGTGCTTTAATATCCAGTTCAAGTTGAACTCATCAACTCAAATTGAAAATTAGCACAGATTATGTTTAAGGAAATATTTTCATCCACCAAATATTTTCATAAGTTACCTCCACCTTTTCTTTTTCATTTTTCTAGGTGTTTCTACAAATTTTCCTAGTGTTGCTTTGTTTGTAGTGAATGCAGTTATGGGAGGCAACCTTGTCTAGGATGGAAAGATTTTTAATAAAGGGGAAAAGATTAATCTATTGTAGAACGGGTTTAATAGAGGAAATCTTTTGGGTGTTTGGAGCATAATAGAACAGGTTTTGATGTGTTATATAACTGTGTAAGGTAGGTTTAAGCATTTTCATGCCCACCTATTACCAATGCTGAATCATTTTTGTTACAATGTTAAAATGAACTTCATATTTTGGATTATGTATTCCCTAGAGCATTCTATTAAGGTTGTCCAGGGTAAAGGGAAGAATTTACCACTTCACCAGGGGTTGATTTATAGATTGTTTTATTTTTAGGTGACCCTTTTCCCTTCACTAGCTTCTATAAATAAAAAATCTCTTGTGGTTAGAGACCCTGTTAAACCCTTGGAGGGTCCCTCCTCTACCTATAGAATAGATTTGATTCCATCCTCATCTCAAAGAATTACCAAGGCTAAAGGTAAATCCTCTACCACTAAGACCTCCACCTCGAGTTCTAAAAAAGTGTTTCATTTTCAAAATCCACTCAAATTTCCATTTCTAATACTAATAATCTGGATTATGAATCTTGGAAACCCACCCCAAGTGGCTCCCTTACTAGTTCCCTAGTTAATGAGGACTTCTCTGAAATCTCCAAATCCCCCCATCTAATAACCCTTCCAACCCCCATGGATTCCCCTAATCTTTGTGTAAATTTGGATAATTCCCCTGAAGAACCCTAATAGGATGATGATGCTAGTTGCACTAATTTTTCCCCCTTGAAGCCTAAAATTAATGACCTAATCGAGGTCATGAATGTCCAAAATTACATTCTAAAATGGTTGCTTGTGTAGCTTATCATGGTAAAAGATCAAATTCAACATTTTGAGGAAAAGGTGCTTAATTAGGAGGCATGGTTAAGTGAGGTGGATTATGAAGGTCATTAGGCCTTTTTGTCTTCCCTCAACAAGTCCTTAAACAAGTAGGCCAATTGAGAAAATGAAGATGAGCTCATGGTAGTGTTTGGTTCTATGGATGAGAGTGAGAAATTGTAGGAGGAGGTGGCTACCATTTGTAGCAACCAGGATAAAAACCTCTAGTGTTTGCAAAAAGTTGTCAACTATAGTAAGGAAACATTTAAAAACACCATGTTCAACATTCAGGTGTTCCAATAGGAACTCCACAACAACCATGGCAAAAGGGCCGGTGATGAATACCAAGAATTTGTGCACTATAAGAAGAAGGGTAAGAAAGGAGTGTTGGAAGCTTTGCAATATGAGCATGAAGTATGGATGGTCTGTGTTGGTTTTTCCTCTGTTGTCATTGATGTCAACATGGTGATAACTATATGGGAAGACTGCTTGGTTTACCAAAATTTGTTCTCTGTCGGTAATACCCTTTTGTGATTGATCAGTGTGTTGGTATTTTAGTCTAGAATTCACTGAAAGATCTAATATGACTCTAATCTCTCAACCATGTTTTCTTGGCTCATTCAGACAACTATATCTTAGATCTTGAGATGTATTTTGTTGTGAGAAAAAAATTATCTCTAAAAGAGTCTAACTCTATATTTTACTATTATTCTATGTATGGCATACTGTGTGCGACACTCTGCATTCTACTAAGGTGAATATTCTTATGTTGCAATTTTGATTGATAGTCTCTTTGTTGGTGGTATGATGGGAAATTAATGTGCTCTTAGATCCAGAAGGTGTTTGCTTTGAGAATTATGTTTTAGTCTTGGTCGACTCAACATATACAATTTATTATGAAGACTAGTTATGCTTTATGGATGTTAGCCAACTTGGTACAATGCTTAAATCATATATGGTGCTGACCTAATTGATGATCAAGACATTCTTGTATATATATAAGATGTTTTGAGGAATAGAAAAAGAGGTATGAGAAAGAGAAAGAAGGAGAAGTGAGAAGTGTGTGTGCAAAGGAGAAGAAAAGTGTAAGAGCCTAAATGCTTTATTAGTTGTGATTAGTACAGTTTTTTTGAGTAACCACTGTGTGAGGTAATACTTCATATTCTAAGCTTTAGTGGAACTGAACCCTGCACATTGAAGGTGTATTCTATCAGTTCAATATTTTTGAAGTGAGCCACTATCATTGTATCTTGGTAGTGAGCCATCTTTTGTACTCAGGCTGTGAGCCTTTTTAAGGATAGTGAGTCCTAGTAGTAAGCCCCATAATAATTTTTTTCCAGATATAATATATTGTGAGTTGATTGTCATTGTGGTTTATCCCTTTTTGGGTTTTCCATGTAAAAATATCAGTGTTCTTATGTATGGTTGCAATGACTTGTTTCTATGATCTCTCTTGTTGATTCAATCAAAATTAGAATAATGTTTAAATGGATTTTATTATGATTTTATGGAATACTAATTCACCCCCCCTCTCAATATTCTGGATGTTCAACAGTTGGTATCGGAACTTGTTCCCTCAGAAGAAGCCTAACATCTTAAGGGATGCCCCAAAATTTGAGTATAAGAATTTTTTTCCCTCGGAAGTAGTCTCTACCAAATGCTTAGAAGAAATGGAAGATCTAAAGGAAAAGTTGATAAAAATGCATGAGTATATTGAAAATTTGCAAAGTAAAAGTATTGAAGCATGCAATCTATTAGTTGAAGGAGAAGAAATTATCTCTAGCCTACTACAACTATTACATAATTTTTAGCTTTCAGCTAAAATCAAGTTTAGTGTTTATTCCTTTGTGTTGTTCGTTTAAACATTTAAAAGATAAACCATAAGTTTGCTAGGTTTAATATGCATGGAAAAAGATTGTCAAATGAAACAGATTACATTTTCATTCCAATGTTTCAATTACAACAAATGAGAAAAGAGAATCATATGTATAAAAATGTATTCTTTTATTGATAATCATGAAGTGTGCATGTCCCTCACAAGCCAAGGGACTAACTTTACTTATTCAATGAAAATAAAGAAACAATTTATACATGAATAAGTAAAACAAAATGTGCATATAAGAATGGAGACCAGTCATTGCCTGAGAATGACTGGTTTCTCTCTTGCCTTGCTGCTGCTGCCCCAAGTTGTTTGTATCCTTCCCAGCTTTGTAGTGCTCCTAGCTCCTGCATCTAGAAAAAAAATGATATTAGAGCAATGCTCTAAGTAATGAAAGATATCAATCCTTACATACACACCTACCTATGCATGTATAAACTAATCCATAAATGCATTAAATAAGCATGCAAACCTTGGATTCCCTAGAAAACAATTAAGTCATCAAGCGCATCCAAAATATGTGTCTATTTTTCTAACTTGTTTGCTTCATGTGCAGGTTTAGGACAAGTCTGGTTACTATTCTGATTTAGATGAAATACAAAATGTGGGGTAAATGTGGCTCCCACGAGGGTAGAGCTCAACATGCTTTGAAAGAAAAAGGAAATTGAGCAACTTGATAAAAGATATACCTATTATTAATGCATTAAATCAATATAGAATCACACCAATTGATCAACTTTCATTATCAGATTCAAAAGATGCATCAAGTTCAATTATGCATCTCTTAAACAATGAGAGAGAAATCTAGAGTATTTTCTGGTCCCTCTCACCTTGACCCTATTAGACAACCACACATCACATAGGACGATGGACTTTTAGGCCACCGACATAGGGGACATGTGTCTTCCCACTAGGATCAAAGTGGGAAGATAGTTTATGTGTTACACATGATCAAAAAGGAAACAAATGTTTTGAAGATCAGGTAGCAAACTCATGAGGGAAAAAATAGCTATAGTGGAAACCATGAAGGTTGGGGCACAATTAGGACAACAAAAAATCATGATACATCTCATAGAGGGACATCAACAGTGAAAAGATCTCAATAGCTGGAAGCGGGAAGAGAGCAATTTCCAATAGGATGGGCAGTACCATCATCTTAGGTACCACTACCAAAAGACAATAAATGATATCCCTTGTGCCTGTATGCATAGAGGCCCTAAATCATGCTTTGAGTAAGGTGCATTCATGGAATCTTTTGGTGAAAACAACGAGCAACCTCACATGCCTCAATCAAATCACACTAGACATGAGATCTTCATGAATATGACATTGTTATATAATGACAACCTTGTGGATGATGACAAAATGTAGGTGGCCATTTGAACAAGATGGCATTGTCTCCTCATGTGCAAAAGGAAAAGAAATTCAAGAAACATCAACTCTAGTTGACACAGATAATGTGCCCATACAAAGCAGAATGGTAATTGGGGAAGACAAGGATAAAAGGTAAAGGGAAGTCATTTTTTATGAAGTTGCCATTACAAGAAGTCAATGACAACACTGAAGATGTGATCAGGATACAATTGCTATGCACATAATAGAGGTTGTGAAACAAAATATTGCAGTTTTATCATTGAAAGGAAGATATAACAAAGTTGCAAGATCATATTGAGATAAAGATACCTTTACCATCAATGTCAAGAGCTTTAGAATTTTCATCTAGTTCTACATGACATAGATGTAGCCCCTAAAGATCAAATTGCAATTTTAAAGAGAAACATGAAGGATAAAAGCTCATGGAATTATGTTGCTACACCTCCATGTGCATGAGCATGTTTTGGGTTTTACAACTACATTTGTTTGAATACATTTGTTGTATGGCCCACATATTGATCTTGACATGTTTCAAACATTGGTGGACTCACAATGTTGGTGTCAAATGTTGTCAAGAAGTGTATCTTGATGTTGTTATTAGTTGTTATATGACTTTGTGTTTCATTCATATGTTCATATTTGAAAAGTAGAAGAATTAGAAGCTAAAATTTTGAAAGAGTAATAAAAGACAGTGTTATGCATCATAAGTAGCCACCAAGCTATGAAGCAGTGAAAGAAAAGTATTGACCTTGAAAGGCCTCCCGAGGAGTATTCAGATGATCTTAATACATGAATAGAAATGACCAATGGAATACAGTGTGACAAGACAATTAGCTTGTGAAAAGAAAGCAACCACTTCATGAATGTCAATAATAGTGTTTCAAGGACGAAGATGAACATTACCCTCTTAGCAAACATTACAATCACCTTGCTGGATATGTACAGTGACAATCATGGTGCCAAAGTTTCATATAGTGGTGTTTTGTTAGGGTGTTTGAAGCATCAAAAGGGGTTACCATGAGTGTTTAGCAACATGAGGAGGTATCACCAAAAGGACAAAGTATGGTACTCTTAAAAGGTAAATGTCAAATGCAGGATTTTCTTCACAATGACAAGCCCACTTTGGGGTTTCAGTTTTCAAGGACATTCTACAGGAAAATAAGTGTATTTACAAAAACCAATTTGGATGCTCACAAAAAAAACAAATTTTTGCTACAAATTGGAGCTTTCAATTGTACCCACTCTGTACAATGGCTTTGAATCATTTTTCAACAAAATATGAGGTTTTCTTTCAAATTAAAAAGACCCATCTGGGTTTATCATGAGAGGCCAATGTACAAGGATTAAACAATGGAGAAAAAAGAATAGGAATGACAAAATGAAAGCTCATTTCATGCATTATTACAGGTCGTGGCTAAATAGATCTCTTTTTTTGTAAATATGGAAGACCCACCTGGCTACAGATTGAAGAAAAAGGAAGGTATAACACAAAACCCATTTGCATTTCTACAAAAAATATAAGTTTCTTCAAAAAACCAAGAAACCCCACTTGGTTTCTTTTGCAAAACAAAGTTGCAAATTCAAAAATATATGTGCTACAAAAAAACCCACTTAGGGGTTTTGCAATTAGATTGCAAAAGGAACAAAAATTGTGAAATATAGAGGAAACCCAGTTTAAAAATGGAGGCCAAGCTCATAGGCCATCTTTCTTCTTCTACATATCAAAAACCCATCTAGGTTGTTAAGAAATTTACTAATACAGAAGAGAATCAAAAAGACATTTTGGGGTTTTCAAATGAAGCAAATCCACACATGAAAAATACACTATTTTTTGTCCATGGCTGCGGCCAAGAAAATTTTTTCTTCATGAAAGGAAAATGTAAACAATAATGGAGTGTCTTCATTAACAAATGCAGAAAGGAAACAAGCTTCTCATGCTTTATCATCAAGGTAGAAACAAAATATGGGCTTCTTTTGCTCAAAATCTAAAGATGGAGTTGCTAAAAGCTTACCAGATATTTGTTTTTTTCCTTCAACTTAAAAGCATTTTAATGGCCTCCATTTGAGCTTCATGAGTTTCTCGTAACGACTGTGAATAAAGTGAAACAACAATAGAAAGAGAAAAATGATACAGATGGGTCAGAAATATGTCCATGGCCATGGCCTATAGCCCATAAATGGCCTCTAAAATGGTGGTAAAATGTAGATTTTGTGCAACAAAAACCATTTACATGTTGTTCAAGGTGGTTTCTTAAAAAAAAAGCACAAAACCAGTGTCGAACCTCCTTTTTTTTTCTATGTTTGCTCAAACCCCATGGCGGAAACATCTATTTTCTAGATTTTTCAATGACAAAATGATGGTGTATTCCCATTGTTTTGGTGTTTTGATGATTAGGGTTTGAACCTATTAGTTTCCAATGAGATTTTCTTCCCATGTTTAAAAAATTGAAAGCATGTGTTAATACCAATGGGAGCCGAAACATATGTTCATTCACTTAGGAATTTTATGCCTTAAGGTTTTTCCCCTTATTTCAAAAAATTTCCAAGTCCTCAAACAATACAACATATGGAGTGTGCAAGGTTACATATGATATGCCTTTGATTTTTGGTGCAGGAGCACCTATTTAATCACATGCCTCCATGACGCCATATTGAGTTATTTGTTCCATTTTTATGTTTTTATATTTTAATAAGGCCCAAGAGGCCACCTTTGTGGTGTTATAAGTCCTAGGATGTTGTTCATTTCTCATATATTGTAAAAATTGTCAAAAGTGCAAAATTAGGTAGATGAAATGTCATTAAGGTGTTTTTTCAACACACTAATCGAAAGGTGGTTGAAAATAGTTGGTTTTGGTTGAAAATGTATAAATAAACCCTTCAAAACTCGAATTGGGGGTTAGAGACATCATTTTTTAAGATTGATGAATGGAAACCTCAAATGTTGTGCATTTTCTGATTTTCACATTGTTTCTAGATTGAAGTTGTGATTTGTACGGCCTGGTATGGACTTAAATAATGGAGTATCATATATGGATGGAAAGATATCTATTTCTAGTTTCCAATTATTTTTGTCTCATTGAATTTTATTAAGTTTTGTGGAAGATATGATTATTTTGGTGAGACTGCCTATTCTAACAATATTGTGCAGAATTTACAGCTAAAGAAGTGTGATGGTATGAAATATAAAGTCTATATTTTGGATCTAAAACCAATTGGATTTTGTTTCCATGTGAATATAATTTCATTTTCTTCAATTCTCATCAAAATTCATTAAGATTTGAATAAGTTATGAACATTTTTGTGAGGGCAGGTTTGAACCCTACCTAGGGTTTGCAGTTTGGGAAAAATACAATAACTTTCATTTCCACTGTTGGATCTTCATAAGAATTGGAAGAAAAGTCTATAACTATGTTTTCTTCAATCTCACTAGACCGATTTTCATCATTATTTGTTTTGTAGAAGTTATTAATGACTTTTCATGGCAATAAATTGTGGGCTGCCATAGTTATGTTTCCAATGTGATATACAATTCCAAATAGTATGTGTTATACAAAGATTATTTTGGATTATTATTAAAGGTTTGTGAGATGTGTTGTGAATCCTCCTAGCTCTGCATCAAATTGGTATCAGAGCCTAGAAATGATATGGGCTGGTGAAGTTTGTTGGTTTTGTGTTGGTGTTTGTGGTTGTGTGTTGTGTAGGTTGAGGAAGGAACCTGATTGCCTAGGTGTGGCAAAGTGAAGTGGAAGCAAGGAGAGACTTGCTTGTGGAGATGGATTTTTTTAGAAGATTGGAAATATGTTTGCAGGCTGAGGATTCATGAATGAAGAAGGAAAGAGAGGAAAAAGAGTTGAGAAAGATGGAGAGAAAGAAGGCAAGACAAATAGAGTTTGAGAAAGCCATGGAAGAGATAAGCCAAAGGTTGGAAAGATTAGACAAAGAACACCAAATTCTTAAGAAATCACTAAGGAGTTGGCATATACCAATTTCCAAGGGGTTAAGATGGCCTATAAAGAAGATTATGAAGAAGCAAAGAAAACAAAGCAAGGCAGCCAATTCAGTCAAAGATGAAGAAGAAGACTTATGGGCACAATATGCAGCTATTGAAGAAGAATGGAATAGTAAGGTTGGTGATGGAAAAGTCACACAAGAGGAAGAGGAACTCATCAAGATAGAAGAAGAAAATGACAATGAGGTTTCAAGTGAATTGGTGTCAATTTTGGATAATTTGGTTATGGGTGAAGCGGAATTTGAAATACAAGAAGACAAGGAGGAGACCTCAAGGTCTCTATATTTTGTTTCTAATTTTTCCTTGGACTATGTATGTGTAGGTTATGAAGGACAAAGTGAAGTGTTTGATAATATGATAGAGTTTTGGGACTTCCAAGTTGCAGGGATGCTTGAAAGGAGAAGGAATAAGAAGAAGAAAATGAGGAAAGGACCAAAGATGGTTGCAAAGACAAAGGAAAAGGTGCAAAGTAACTGGAAGACCCGAAAGAAGACAATTCAAAGGGGCTTGAATTCTTTTTCCCTCAAGAGTTTGGTGCAGGAGCACCTATTTGATCACATACCTCCATGAGACCATATTGAGTTATTTGTTCCATTTTTATGTTTTGATATTGTAATAAGGCCCAAGAGGCCACCTTTGTGGTGTTATAAGTCCTAGGATGTTGTTCATTTCTCATATATTGTAAAAATTGTCAAAAGTGCAAAATTAGGTAGATGAAATGTCATTAAGGTGTTTTGTCAACACACTAATCGAAAGGTAGTTGAAAATAGTTGGTTTTGGTTGAAAATTTATAAATAAACCCTCCAAAACTTGAATTGGGGGTTAGAGACATCATTTTTGAAGATTGATGAATGGAAACCTCAAATGTTGTGCATTTTCTGATTTTCACATTGTTTCTAGATTGAAGTTGTGATTTGTACGGCCTGGTATGGACTCAAATAATGGAGTATCATATATTGATGGAAAGATATCTGTTTCTAGTTTCCAATTATTTTTGTCTCATTGAATTTTATTAAGTTTTGTGGAAGATATGATTATTTTGGTGAGACTGCCTATTCTAACAATATTGTGCAGAATTTACAGTCTAAAGAAGTGTGATGGTATGGAATATAAATTATATATTTTGGATTTAAAACTAATTGGATTTTGTTTCCATGTGAATCTACTTTCATTTGCTTCAATTCTCATCAAAATTCATTAAGATTTGAATAAGTTATGAACAATTTTGTGAGGGCAGGTCTGAACCCTACCTAGGGTTTACAGTTTGGGAAAAATACAATAACTTTCATTTCCACCGTTGGATCTTCATAAGAATTGGAGGAAAATTCTGTAACTATGTTTTCTTCAATCTCACTGGACCGATTTTCTTCATTATTTTTTTTGTAGAAGTTATTAATGACTGTTTATGGCAATAAATTGTGGGCCGCCATAGTTATGTTTCCAATGTGATATACAATTCCAAATAGCATGTGTTATACAAAGATTATTTTGGATTATTATTAAAGGTTTATGAGATGTGTTGTGAATCCTCCTAGCTCTGCATCAATTTTTTACCATGCATCATGTGACTTGGAATATGCTTTCCAAGAAGTATGGAGGTCGGCCATATTGGCCAAGTTTTTTTTGAGATTTTATGATGCCTTTGCAAATCAGAGTGTTGACCACATATAGCCTTACAATGCAAAGTGAAGAAGAGGTGAGATAACCATGTGCCTTATTGACCTTATTAATTATTTTAAAAGCATTTTTTTCATTTCATTATTGCTTTTTCTTTTGTTTCAAAAACATTGAAATATCATTTGAGTGATTTTGATAATCACTTTGACATTTTCACTTGCAAATGAAATGTAATACATATTGATAGTGGGGCCCCTTATTTTGTGCTTTGAAATGTAAAATGACTTGATTAAGTGATGTTTTATGAATCACTTAATCAAGGTTATTATCTTTAATTCATTTTGGAATCTTGTGCTTTCAAAACACACATATTGCATGAGGAGAGTGTGGGTCAATACTTGTGTGAAGACCAATGATGACTTGCAGACATGAGGGGTGTGTGAGAGGTTGTTTTGACTGACTTTAGAGGAAAGAGGGCTATTTGGAGGCATTTTTGTCACATTTTTAGTGTGACTATTGACTTGGATTAACTTTGCTTCATGTGGAGGACAATTTGGGGGGTTTCTAGAAGGTTATTTTTGGCCTCTTTTGTTGCATTTGACCAAAACCTTCTAGATGGACATGTGTGAGGAATTTTTGGTGAGTTTTTTCTTAAGTATGTTCATTTTTGAGCATTTTGGGAGTTCTTTCTTTCCAGCAGTAGGATAGTTTTGTTTCTTGGCGCTATTTTTCATGGAGCGGTATTGTAACTCATGTGGACTTATGATACAGTAAGCACTTTGAATTAATAAAGTAGAGCATTTTTACCTTCTCATTTCATGTTTTTCATGTATGTTGTTAATGATTGATTAGTTTGTCTTGTGAAAATCTATCTTTCCTTACAAACTTGTCTCATGTTTAGGCATTTGTTTAGCAGAAGATGTATGTTTATAGGTTATAAGTTGTGTTGTTAGTTGTGAAACCATGTTTCCTTTTAAAAGCACTGTTTATAGACCTCCTTATAAATTATTTATGTAAAATACATTGGAAAGTGAGTTGTGTGAATCAAGTTTTATGATATTAATTTGAATGTGATAGGCTATTCATAGGTCTAAGTTGTTTTGGTGCATCACCTTAGTTATTTTCAGTATTAGGTTCATTTTCATGCAATCCTTACCCTTTATCCCAAAAATTAGTAGTTAGGTGACATCAAAAGGGGAAGTCGACCCATAATCCAGAGGTCTACTTTTGAATAGGACACCCACAACCTAAAAGTAGTCCCATGTTACATCCAAACCTGCTAAGTTCGTTCACAGCTTGGCATTAGGGTGCAAATTTGGATCCCTAACAACAACAATTGGATGAGAAGAAAAGAACTGAAGAATGTCAAGAAATTGAAATTCAAAGGAAGATAGATGAATGCTTAAATCTAGAAGAAGCAAAAAATTTTGAGATCTAATTTGGAAAAGCCAATAATTTTTGAAGAAAAATTTAAGATAAGCTTAGTGAAGCTTGATGAATTGGTTACTTCTCAAAGATCAATGATGGATAAAAGTGGTATAGGGTTTGAGAAAGGTTAGATTTCTAAAGTGAAGGAATCTACTGGTAAGGATACTTGGTACAAAGATAGACAAATCAAGGATCCTAGAAGCAATCCCGAAAAAACTCTTGTCAAGCATTATGATTCTAAAAGGTACTTATCTTTCAATGGTGTTTGTTACTCCTACAAGAAGTTTGGTCATAAAGAAAATGACTGCAAAATTAAAATGAATGATTCTTTATTCAACAAATGTTCTAAGTGCAAGAAGAATGGATATAAGGTTGGTGCATTCAATAAAAGGGAAAATGTGAAGAAGAATACTATTTTTTGTAAGTGCAACAATCCAGTACATCCTGGCAGTATCAGTAGAAGAATATCTATCCGATGAAGAAGAATGATCAAATAATTGATCCAGAAGAAGCGAGAAAAGAAATTAAAATGATTTGGAGAAAGAAATCAGAATCATCAGTTTTATCTGTACCAACCTCTAGTGCAGATATTCTTGTCAATTTCTAAGAAAAAGCAGTGGTTAAGGGGGAGAAATCATCAAAAAATATAATGAACCCCCTCATCGGTACTTGTGTCATATCATGAAAGAAGTAGATTTAATGTGGTAAGGAAATTAAGAAAGTTTTCAGTCATATGTGTGAAGCATAAAATCTACAGAATTTGAAAGGATGAAGGAATACACAATCTTTGAGGCAATCTACCTACAAGTTGAAGAATTTATTGCAAAATCATTCGAAATGAAAGGAATAAATTCAGATAATTCTAAAGGCTTATGTATCTTTGTCGAAGCGTGCAAAGGAAGTTTAGAAGGAAATTCATAGTTTCATGGTTTAAAGAAGTCAAGCAGATTCAAAGTGAGCTTCGGAAGTAGGATATCTACACATTTCTTGTTGGCATTTTCAGAGGTATTCCTGCTTGCACAATCTTTCATTTTTAATTTTATGCATATTTCAAAGGTTGTGGATAGTGTGCATAAAGTGCAAATAAATTTGAGAAGATATTTTGAAGGATCTATCATAAGACTCTATTGTTCCATTCTCTCGCATCTCTCTAAGAGTGTTTCCCATAGAAGATATCTATGCATTTTTTTCAATATGGTATAAGAGATGTCATTAGTTTAGTTGAGCATGCTTTGGGAAAGTGAATTGAAAGAAAACCATGATGCTTGCAAAGTGTTAGTTGAAAAAAAGTTGGATGTTTGGAGGAAAGTTCCTTTGTTTGAACTTGAGAAGAAGTACATTTGAATAGTGTTGAGCAGAATTCATGATGAATCTTTATGGATTGATGAAGCATATTTGATTACTAGAGAAGCTATTAGAGATATAATTGGTTTGTGTTCCTCCGAACTAGTTCCCAAAAGGAAAGCTATGGATGAGAAAGAGATATTTGAGGTTACTAGTGTGAATCTTGAGGGAAAAGAGATTTATTTAAGATTGATTGTTGATTTGGTAATATAGTATGCTGCTATGGTCATTGGTCACAAAGTTTGTATCCCTAACAATGACCTTATAGTTTCTACTGTTGTTGTGCATATTGCTATTGATATGGTTAAAAGAGGTATGGAATATGACTTGTATGAATTGCTTTGTATACATCTTTTGAAGAATTTAAGGGAAATCAAGAAGAATAAGAAGAATACATTTTGGTATGGAAATTTGGTTTTCTATTTACTCTTTTACTTTTGAAAGAGTTATCGATAATAGGAAGGATAGAATGGTCAAATTCAAAGCTTATTGCCTATCAAATTAGGAACTTCATGATAAATCTTGGTAGCTTGGATGCAAAAGAGTCTTCCCCTTGCTACATTCTTTGGAACATTTCAAATGAGGATGAATAGAAGGTCTAGGATTCCAGTAAGTGTTGTTGAAAGGTACTCTAGAAGCATAAATTTTCTTGTGTCTATATATTTTTGTCACGTGGAAGCAGTTGAATCAAGGTTAAGTTCAATATTTGAATTGAAATATGAAGTTTTAGAGGCTAAAGTTGATAACTATGCTAAAATTCTCTTGGAAAGCCCTAAGAATCTTGGTGTAGAAGGAACCTCCAGTAGTGTGACTAGAATAGGGAAGAAGAGGAAGAGTGTTGTTAAGAAAGAAGTTGTAGAAGGAAGTGAGCTTGAACATGAGCATGAAAGAATAAATATTCAGAGAGCTTTGGAAGAATTGCATAAGGTTATTCCTGGTGCTAATTTTGATTCATTTATTTCTATTGTGGAAAATCTTTGTGGCATGATTGATTCTTTAAAGGTTTACATCAACGGACTTGAAGTGTCTGCTGGAATTAGGTCTAATGAAGGAAATTTAGAAGATATCAAAGAGAAATGTGTGATTGCACACAATCAAGTGATGAAGTAATTGGAGTGTGTACAAGGTTGTGAAGAAGAGGCACATAAATTACTTTCTTTTTTCCTGGATTGGTCTAGTTGTACACTATACACTGGATATAAGAAATGAGATAAGGCTAAGTGAGTGCTAGTTGAGCACTTAGGTAGATACATATATGTTGTTAGAAGATAAATAAAATCATAGGTGGTCCTACATTGTTCAACTTCAGGAAAAATTATGTTCTCTATGGGATCAAAGGATAGATGTTATCAAGAAGTTTGTGGCACTCAGAGACATGATTAAACTCAGGCATACTACTATTTCTAGTGATCTTGGCTATATTGGTGAGTTATCATAGATCAATATTAGTCCCAATACTTTAGAAGATGGTGTAGAGTCTTTAATTAAGCTTGCAAAAGGTTCATGGGAAGAAGGTAAAGCATTGTGGAAGGCTATCTTGGAGAGTCTCATAGGTTCTTCTTCAAGTTAATTCAATTTTGTGTTCATATATTTTTTGGCTACATTCTTGATATGTACATATATACCCATTCCCCTTCCTTTGTCATTGATGTCAAAGGGGGAGAGATGAAGAGATGGAGAGATAGAGAGTCAGAGGAAAAATATTTTTTGAAGAACAATTTTGATAGGGGGAGTATTCAAAGTATTTAGTTTTAGTTGCTGGAAAATGTTTTTGTCATGCATGTCGCCATCAATGCCAAAGGGGGAGATTGTTGGAAGCCTTGCAACATGAGAATGAAGTATGGATGGTCTGTGTTGGTTTTTCCTATGTTGTCATTGATGTCAAAATGGTGATACCTATATGGGAATACTACTTGGTTTACTGAAAGTTGTTCTCTGTCGATAATACCCATTTGTGATGGATAAATGTGTTGGTATTTGAGTCCAGAATTCACTGTAAGATCTGATATGACTCTAATATCTTAACCATTTTTTCTTGGTTTATTTAGAAAACTATATCTTGGACCTTGAGATATCTTTTGTTGTGAGCATAAATTTATCTCTGACAGAGTCTAACTTTGTATTTTATTGGTGTTCTATGTATGGCATACTGTGTGGGAGATTTCGCATTTTACTAAGGTGAATATTCTTATGTTGCGATTTTGATAATTGATAGTCTCTTTGCTGGTGGTATGATGGGAAATTAATGTGCTCTCAGATCTAGAAGGTGTTTTCTTTGAGAATTATGTGTTGGTTTGGAGAATTATGTTTTAGTCTTCCCTGACTCAATGCATACAATATATTATGAAGACTAGTTATTCTTTATGGATGTTAGCCGACTAAGTACAATGCTTAAATCATATATGGTGCTGACCTAATTAATGATCAAGATATTCTTGTATATATATAAGATTTTTTGAGGAATAAAAAAAAGAGGTATGTGAAAGAGTAAGAAGGAGAAGTGAGAAGTGTGTGTGTGAAGGGGAAGAAAAGTGTGAGAGCCTAAATGCTTTATTAGTTGTGATCAGTATAGTTTTATTGAGCGACTACTATGTGAGGTAGTACTTCATATTCTAAGCTTCAGTGGAATTGAGCCATGCACATTGAAGGTGTATTCTATTAGTTCAATCTTTTGGAAGTGAGCCACTATCATTGTATCTTGGCAGTGAGCCATATTTTGTACTCAAGTTGTGAGCCTTTTTTAAGGACAGTGAGTCCTGGCAATGAGCCCCATAATATTTTATATTTGGATATAATATATTGTGAGTTAACCCTCACTGTGGTTTTTCTATTTTTGGGGTTTCCATGTAAAAATCTTGGTGTTCTTGTGTATGGTTGCCTTGACTTGTTTCTATGATCTCTCTTGCTGATTCAGTCAAAATTAGAATAATGTTTAAATCAATTTTATTATGGTTTTATGGATTACTGATTCACCCCCCCTCTCAGTATTTCAGATGTTCAACAAGGAGGAAATTCTACTTCACCCAAGACTTAGGAGGATCAACTTGCAAAAAAGAAGACTCTATCCTTTGAAGAAAAACTAGATTTTTTGGAAAATGAATGGAAATCCATTAATTGCCCTAAGTTGTTGGGAAAATAGTAGCCATTATGATCCCTAGTTGGTTCTTTCCTATGTTATTATTTTTCCTACTTTTGTTGGTATCTATGTAGCTAGTTTTTTTTTTCTTTCTGGGTGTCTCATGTCTCATGAGTGCCCCTGTTTCGCCTCTATGGTCATTTTTTAATTGGGTATGGGACCTTCTCAACATTAATCTAATCAAAACAACTCACATTTTTAATTTATGAATATCAACATTATTCATTGATAATTAATGAAAATAATGAGTGTTAAATGCACCATTAGAAATAATAGTACACATGTATAACTATAATTGCAAGAATATCTAAATATGTATAATGAGGTAAGGGAATTAACAATTTCAATTTATTCCAAAGGGAGATGTTTGTTATATAGTGTTATGATTGGGATATTTATTCAAATATTTGCATGCCCATTGTATTTCTTATTTAATTATATACCCAATTTTATGGGAATGCCTCAATGACATGTGGCATGCTCTTATTTTAAGCTTGGTTCATGGCTATACTCATATTAACATCCATTTCACCCCTACTTTCATAATTTTCCATGCAGTCATCATCTGCTCATTTTTATTACCCCTTTATTCACACTTCCATTTATTCTCTCCCTAGCTCAATGTTATCATTTTACCCTAAAGTTCATTTTTAGTGAAAAACAAGGAGAATTTTGTATTACACATCCATCTATATAATGTATCCTATTGGTAGTCATTACACCTCTTAATTGAAAGTTCTAGTAAATGAATTTATCATATTTAATTATTAATTTTTTTATAGTAACATCTCAATAAAGGTTTTAAGATACATATATTAGCATTCAAGTGAATAATCTAGAACCAAGTCTACAACAATTTCAAACTTATTAACCATCTTCAACCTATCATCTAGGAGATAGGTTTTGATTCAAATCAAGGTAAATAATGTAGCCACATGAACACTAGAATATATAAGGAATTCTTTAAATATTTACATAAAGTTAGATGATAGTCATTAGTGATCCATTTAGCATGTTAATTTTTTCCCAAATTAGTGTCTTCCACTATAATATGAGATATGAAATAAACTTAAAATTAATAATACTAAATATTATTTTAATCATAAATGCATAAAATTAATATGTCTAGATTTATAAAAATCAACTTGGTACTAAATCACAACCCATAACTTAAATAATATATCATCCATTGTTGCACACTAGGACCATGTATCCTTTAAGATTCAATAGCTATATCCATATGTGTTTTATGGAAGTTGATCCATCATTGGCATATCCCAATTGCATATTGAAGTCAAAATAAATAACTTCATATACCAAATAAAATCAAAATAAATATCTATAAGATGTTGTACATTATTATTATTTACACATTTAATTAAATTATTTTCAAATTAGGTTATGATAGTAATAAACTCTATGATAAATAAATTACTTGATCAAGGCCTCCCTAAAGGGAATGAACTCATCAAGTGTTCCATAAGCATCAAAATATCATTGACAACAATAATTATTATAATCAATTTGGCATAGTGTAATATTGTTGCTATAAATCTAGACTCATATAATACACACACATAATTAAAATAGTATTTCATGGAAATGCCTAAAGAAACTTAGTTTCTTCACAATTGCCTCATACTCAATTTAAAAGATAAACAACCATAAGTTTTCAACAATTTTAAATGTGAATCACTAATTTGAGGCTAAATTGATGAGCATGTATGTCATGAATGATAGATTGAATAATTTTATTGTAATTTTGATTATGTTCCTTTCCAATCTTCTATAAAATATTATTGGGTTGATTCTTATGCAAAATTAATATAAAATTTGATATTAACTATCCAAATAATTTAGATATGGTTGTATTACTTGGCCAATTGTTTAATTTCATTTTTCTGGTTATATTGTAAGATTTAAATCCATTATTGTTATTTCTTAAATATTTTTTCTCCATTCACTTGACATCCTAAAAGAAAAAATTATCAAAACAATTAAGATTTGATACTTTAATTGAATTATCTTTCTATTTTAGAAAAGTTTGTTAGGGCTTACTTATTGATTCCCTCTAACAACATCCAAATATTTGTCTTGTCCAAATATTTGGTTTAATTTTAATGCTTCCCACTTGACTACTCTAAATCTCCATGGGTATCTCATAACATATTCCACCTATATGAAATAGAGATTTATGATATCATCTAGTTGTTAACACATATTATAAACTTGAATAATCATATAATAATAAAAGGAGAGTTTGTATACTTGTCTCTGGTAGAATATGGGTTTTGTCTTTTAATTCATGACTCTTTTTTAGGTGCTTGTTGTTGAACACACAACAATACTAAGAGGGCGGTGAGTGAATCAATACTTAAACAATTTATTTCATTCAACAACAATTAACCAATTCAAACATGATGAGAAAAAGAACACAAAATACACACACCGTAACACCAGATTTACGTGAAAAACCTAAAAAGGGAAAAACCAAAGTGAGAAAGCTAATTAGATCTACTATCCAAATCAAGCCTCACAAATATAACAACAAGATTTTTATGGTCTTTAACCAAAGGAATTTTACTACTCCATACTCATTAGAACTCTCACTAAAAAGGTTCTCTATCTCAACATACAATTGGATTATTCCAATACATCAATTACCTCCAACTCACTACCTTTGGTAAATATAAATACTTCAAAAAGATATGTTGCTTACAACTCACTCCCTTCAACAAACTTACTCATTTATAGGCTCATATTCCACTTTGTAGTCTTCACATTCGCTGTTGATCTCTCAAAATCAATCTTTGGTGTATTTCATCATTAAAATATATTTTTTGGAGTAGTATTCACACATTTTCTACTTAAAATAATTACAAAAAACTTTCACACATATTTCTTCATCTTCTAAAAAAACAATCTTCGATTTATACCATCTGCATCCTTCAAAAAGGTTCTCCAAGTCAACTTCAAACAAGAAATATAAGATATACAATATTTGCAATAAAGATGGCTTCAAAAATATTTTTGATAGAAAGAAAACTTATGCAGTCCAAGAAGAGAGATATCCAAGACCCATCCTTCATGAAACTTATTTTCAAAATTAGCACACACATCTAGACACTTGGTGCAATCAACTCAATATGACAAGTTGGTCCGAAAAATAAGAAAACTATCAAAATATCAACTCCAAACTTGGTGATACTGGAGATACCAAGGAAAAAATTGTGGACCACTTCAAAAAATAGATATAGCATGTAGAAATGCTTATGTGCACTCCTTTTGTTATATCCAATTAATGCATGCTAGTACAAACACTTCATACTCAAGAAACAATGATTCTAAACATTGCTATGAAGGAAATGATCACAAGCCATCTTGTAGAGCCACTTGAAATCCCACTTAGCTTCCATCATATGTTACAAGGCCTATGTACACCTTCTTGAACCAAAATATGCTAACATAGATGAATTAGACACCAAAAAACCAACCTACAATGTTGTAATATAGAAAACACACTGTCATCTATAGAACAACATTGGTGAACCAAAAACATTTAAAAATTGGACTAAGAAGACATATAATCTTCATAAACGTAACTTCAAAATCTTTAGGTAAATCACTAAAATGAGGTAAAATGTAGATAAATACAATTCACTTCTTACCATACATTCACTAGGACTTAGCAAATTCAAATATTGAAAACTCTAGAATACTTTGTAGAACTTATGTATGGATACATGGAATATGCATATCTTCCAATTGTGTAGAGCTACTCTTCCAACCAAAAAAGAAAAAATTATGTTGAGGAATGTGGAGCATCTAACATAGTTCTTGTGTATACAACTCTATGCCTTAGAAAAAAATAAACTTTTTAAACCAAGGCTTTGACACCCAACCATAAAATTTGACTAATGATGCATAATGGTGTACTAGTGCTAACATATAATTATGAACTTAAATAGATAGGATAATCTTTCATCTCTTTTCCATACAACCATGAACAATTCACAATGCATATGATATCTTCAAGGGTTAAGATCAATGACAACACCAATAAAGGTTGACATCAATGACAACTCACTATCCATACATTTTCCAACAATCTCTCCCTTTTTCATTGATGGAAACACTTACTGTATCTTATCTTATCTCTTCCCCTTTGTCATCAAGGGAAAATAACAAGTGGTCTTCACAAAATATATGAACTCCCATATCTATACCCACTTTTTATAATCTACTCCCCCTTACTCCAAAGAGATTTTCTATATATACATAGAATTCTTGAACACTTATTTACTCCACATTTTTACATAGCAAAAAGTTACAAAAACACATATTAAAACACATACTTAGCTCTACTTGGAGGGAATAATGTTATTGGATATTGACTTTAGTTAAGTTAAGGAATTGTCCCATTGCAATAGTGTAGTAGTGATCTAGATTTGGTTCACTAGATTGACATGAATATCTTCTAATTCTTCCAAGGAGGGTGGAATATGATTCTTTTGTTCCACTCCTTTTGCTCCTACCAAAAGACTTGTTAAAGATTCCAACTTTATGTTCACAACCTCCCTCAACTGTTTCACTTGAATTTTTATCTACTCCCTTTGATCTTGCACTTGCTATAGGGTGATCCCACAATAGTGGTTTACACTTTTTGGGACATCTTGATTTTTGGTAAAATCATATAATTTTTAAAAATATAATAATTTAAGCAATAAAAAGTTCTATTTAAAGGCTTCCAATTGAATAGGGTTTGATCAAACCACCTTAGATCAAACCCCCTTGGATAGAACCATGCTAGCTTTAAACCATACCTATAATGGAGTCTCCTTTACACCTATCAAAATGTTGATAAAAACCATTTTTGATTTACCTTTTGGGGGATCAAATGAATTCATTTAAAAATTATTTTTTGTAAGTATGTATTCCTTATTATAAGCTTCCCAAAAAGTATAATTTTAAATATATTTAAATTGATTATTATATTTATTTTTTATTTCTTGTGAATGTAGGTTTTTCACCAAAAATCAAGCTCCATGTTCTGCACATGTGAAAAAATAGTAGATTATCAAAAAAATTTGAAAAATATGTATGTTCTAGGTATTGATGTCCTTGATCCAACAAAAAAAATGAATTTCAATTCATACAAAAAAGTTATGTTGTATATAGTCTGCTTATGTCTAAATTGTAATTGGTTTGACTTCAAAACTTAATTAAAAAAATATTTGATAAAACACTATGAAACCAAATGAACATGCTAGATATCATGATTACAAATTTAAATTAGAAAAAAATAGAATTTTATCCTTCATAGAAAAAAAGTCATGTTGTTTACAATGAGCATCACTCTTTAAAAATGGTGTTTACTATTAAAAACTAGTTTTCAAAGGAGATGGAAAAAGAAATGCAATCTAATTCCAAAAAAATTAAAAATATATATTTAGAATCCACAAACAAAATTTCACAAATCACTAGTTTGCATAATCTTCAAATTCCTCATGGTATAGCAGCTATAGGTGCCTGAAAGTGAAAATTTAGTTAAAAAAAATCAATTCAATGTTAAGTTTGGCCAAAAAGTGTAAACCACTAGTGTGGGATCACCCTATAGCTAGGAGTGAAGTTTTTCAACTTGTGCCCTGATGGCACCATCATTGTCCTTCATTGGATCATAAGTAGTAGCCATATTTGTGATATGCACTTCTATAGGATTGATGTGATCCTTAACGGATTTGGTTATAGTTGGCCATTGTAGATAGAAAAGATATAATACCTTCGCCTCTTCCATACACTTTTGAATGCATTCAATGTAAGTTTTTAACTTCTCATGTTCCTTTTCACATTTTATGGAGGCCTAAACTAGTCTACTATTTTGAATTTTCTCCTCAACTTGCTTCTCCAAATAAGTAGAGTGTTCCTTAACGGAATCCATCAATTATTTTATATGTTGAGTAGGTGGCAAAGTGGAATCCCTTTTCGCATTAGAAATTTCAGCTTCTAGGATCTTTATCACCTCCTGCAATATTTTTGTGCTATCAACCTATTTCAACAATATCTCTTCTCTTGCCAAAGAGTGAAATATATCACCAAGTTGTAATTTTTGCAACAGTGATATATTTGTCATCGAATTTCCCATCAAACATAGGAAACTATAGCAATTGCAGAGCAATTGTAGGTTGAATCCGCTTCTTGTGTGCAAGGAACTCTTTAATAGAGTCAATGGGGGATGCATAAATAGACGCCCTTGGAGTCTCTTATCCATGGGCTCCGAAAATGGATGTGTCTTATTTCATTTTATGGTCCTATTGACTAGTGCTCTCCAAAGGAGTACTATTATACATAACATGCTCTTCAATAGGTTTTTCTTGCTCTTCTATCTCCACTTTTGTTTCTTGTGGAATAACATCATTCTAAGGGGACATATGTGGCAGTTTCACATCTTCAACATTTTCATTTTCACAATGATTTTCCTTGTCACTTCTTCAGTCTCCTAAACTTTATCCATGTCATCCTTATTCATACTCATGAGAGTATCTACTCTCTACTTTTATCTCAATTCTTGAGCTTGTTTCCAAAGGATTTTATCTTTCTCTTTTTTAGACATGGAAGATCCAATTTTTTCAATTGTTTCCTTCTTTAGATCATCATCCATCTCAATTTCTTTCTCTCATTTATCCCTTAGGACTTGAGCAAGGCTCTCCAAACCAATCTTAAGGATTTTACTGACAGCCACATTTTTCATTTATCATATACATTATTATCACTCTTTTAATTGTTATTTGGTCCTCAAGAGGGACATTTGGATGCAGTGTGGTAGTTTCTACTAATAGACCATTACATCTAGCTATAGAGCCTCATGTGGAGGAGGTGGCAAAGGAGTTTTCTTTCTTTTCTTCTCCTTTTGTTTCCCTTTAGGCTTGGAAGTACCTTCCTCACCCTTTTCTTCTTATTTCTCTTCTATTTCTTTTGTCTTAGCCTTCTTTCTCTTTTATTTCTTCTTAGCCCTATGATGTTTCTTCTCATCAACTTTGGTCTCAAATGTAACTCTTTTCTTTATAGTAGCTTTAGTGGATTTGGCAGCATGCAAAGGAGCAATAGCAATAGATGTTGATTTGCTTGATCTTATAGGAAATTCTTCACAATAATTTCCTCAAGATCTGAGGTAATTTTATTAGGAGCTTGGGAAAAGGTTCTTGGTTTCATCTTTGAGTGTCACAGAATTCCCATCTTCTCAAACATCTTATCCACTATCTTCTCACTAGTCTCTTATTCCTTTTTCTAAATAATCTTATCCACTATTTCTTTGTAAGTCCCAAACCTTTCTACTACAAGATCCTTGGACTTTCTCAGTAGAATTTCTACATATGCTTTAACTTCATCAGTATAAACCTCATTGGGAAATTAGGGAATCTAGGGTGTCTTAGGTTCCATAACTTCAATGTAACAATGATATTTGTCAACTAGAAATGTTATTTTATCTTTGTACCTTCTTACCAAATCAAATGGAATCCTTTCCCTATCTTGCATTATTTCTTGGAAGTTCTTGAAAAATCCCCAATATATAGCACTACAAGCTTGAGTGTCATTGAACCCTCTCATGTGGTTCCTGATCTATAAGGAAACTAAAGGATTGTTTCCAGATATTTCCTTTGAAACTTGGTAAGTGTAGAAGATGGGGACCAACTACACCAAGGCTCTAGGACATGGAGATCCAAGAGCGGAGGGCTTCCCTAATCTACCTCAATTTGGATAAGAGCTTTTATGTCAAGGATAGAGAATGAAGAGCACTCTCAAGTGCTTTTTTCAGTCTACTAACCTGAGAGATTTGATGGGGCTAAATGAGAAAGTTTTTGGAACAAAAAATGTACCTTAGATAGCTCTATTCTTGAGGACAATAACACAAGTCAAGAATGATAGTGTGGCATACTAGTTTCACTCTAGGGTGCTAGCATCTGTATGAACAAAAAATATAAAGTATAGTGAGAGTCACAAAAAACCTACTAGCTACTTAGCGGTTGAAGTTTAAAATACTAATTGGAATGATAATAAAATAAATAAATAAATTAACTAGAAAAGTTATATAGAGGGTGACAAAGATGAAGGTGATGAAAATTAACTTATGAAGAATCCAATTCGCCAACAAGCTCCACATGAACATGTACCTACACACACCCAAGAGAGGAAAAATGTTGGGGCCATATAGGGGTTTTCCACATTCAAACCACCACTTTGGTGTTTCCACCTCCATGGATAGCTAGAAAAGCCATGATAGATGAAATGTGATAAAGAAAATAATAGAAATGATATTGAACAATAATAATAACACTATGCTACATAAATCAAGTGACAATAACACCTTCTCAATTGAGGTTCCCTCAAGCACATAGAGGAGGATGCAAGCTTGGTAAGGTCTAAATTGCCACAACAATGAAGAAGTAGTCCCTTGGGACACCAAGTCACAATTCCAATGGTGGAAAAAGTGCAACAAGATGTGGAGAGGATGTGTAGGAGCTCAAGAATTTTGAAGCCAAAATCAAGCCTACATGTGAGATTGTGTAGAAGTTAGAAGAGGAAGGAATGAAGGAGAAAGATATGCATTTGAAGATGAAAAGGGAGGGAAAGAGCCATTCTTGGGTTGATAGAAAGGAACAACTTGACATTACACTTGATTTCCAATGGAGAACATAACGTCTCTAGGGATTCCATAGGCAAGAATCTATCAGGGATGAAAACACACTGCACAGACATCCATTTGTTGTGTGTGTGTCCCTGACAAAAAATCCCCCACTAACACAAAGGAAAAGCACCAAGTGGATGTACTACAAGTAGGTGATGTGGAAGTTCTTAGTCGGGTTTGATTTTCTAAGGTGGAGGGGTGTAAAATGGGAATTAGCAAGAGGGGTGTAAATTCATTCCTATACATTTTTCCCCCAGTTTAGTGAGCATGATTGCCAAAAAATGTTTGGTAAAGTAGATTGAAGAGTTTAGAAGTGTATACTTGAACCGTTGAGGAAGCAGACTGCAATTTGGCGAGCTTGAAAGCATAGGGCAGGAAAATAATTCCATAGGTACTCTCTTGAGGAGGATTGAACAAAGGACTTTATAGATCCTCAAAGCTATAGAGTTGATCAAAGTGCATCAAAGGCTCATAGACCAACAATGGAAAAATCCTCCAGGATGCAAGCACTTCACAAATCCTCAAACCTACAAAGAAGGTTCCTCCTAGGTAATCTCTCTTGAAGGAAGCCCGATGGGAGGGGACTCCATAGATTAAAATTGGAAAGTAGCTTCATAGGCGCACCTACAAAGCAACATGTTAATCTATAGATAAAATATATTAGAAAATAAAAAGAAACCAAATAGGAAAAAAAGCAAGCAAACAATCATGCAAATAGTCAAAAAATTGAGGGAAGAGCTTTCAAAGGGATCCCTCAAGAGCCCTTTAAAATAAAAGGGGTCCACTTAAGGGAAGCTCAATGGGTCCTCGGATGAAGGTTTTTTCAAATTCTTTCTTTGCAAACCCATGATGAAGGAAAAATATTTTGCTAGGGGTCCTTTTTGAGGAATGTGATTTTTGAAAAATATTTTTAAAAATATTTTCAAGAAAATATTTGTTTGCCACCAAATGCATTTTTTGAAAATCAAAGTGTCATGATAGCCCCCCCTTAGGAAGGTGTGTGTTGAACGTAGAGGCACGTGGCATCCTAAAGAGAGAAAAGAAAGAATGAAAAAGTGATGTTGTTGCTCATGGAACATAGCAATATGTAATCATGGTATTGTTGTCGCACACATGAGGGACACCACATGAGCACCAAAACATCATGAAGCAAGAAATAAAGATAAGAGAACAAAAAATGAAAGGAGTAATAACATTACAAACAAGGGGCACAGGGGTGGTTTGATATTTTAGGGCCAGAACTGCACATAAATATAGATAAGTATAATAATAGTATATAAATGAACTCTCATCAACCCCCTACTATATCAAACCCTATGAAGAATGCACGAGAAGACAAAATAAAAATAAAAAATTGGGTCAACATGGAAGGGAAGCCTAAATTCCCCCAACACTTTGCATCATCCCCAATTGTCGAAAATCAATACACATAACAAAGGAAGAATGATGTAATAAATAGAGGAATTTTTATGACACAATAACACTCCTATATCCAAGCACCTACAAGGGTGACAAGGGTCATCCAAGAACACGTAACACAAAAATGAGGGAACACAAACACACACACATACACAATATAATCTATAGATAAAAAAGAGGCACCCCCTAGTCCTCATCAACCAAGTGTTCATTGGCCTCCCAATATAGATCATTATAAGGGGAAGGTGGATGAGATTGTAATGGAAGAATATCAAGGGGGGAACCTTCGGACCCTCCTGCAATAAGAGCCAAGGAAGAAGGCCCCTCAAGGTCTTCACCACTCGGTTCTTGTGGGGTGAATGTCAGTGACTTCATGAAAATCATTGATAAGGTTGAGACCTCGTCCACAGAATTAAACATGCACTTCACATGAGTGTCATGTGTTAACTCAATGGATGAGAGAGGTGACACTCAAGATTCACTGTTAGGCTCACCGAGTGACTTGGGAGTAGTGAAAAGCTTTGGGGATGTTGAGACTTCCTCCATCACTAAGATGGAACATGACAATGCAGAACCACCCTCCAAAGAAGGTGAACCCCTCTTTCGACCCCCATTGCTAGTGGGGTCATCCTCCATCTTTCACTTCGTCAAAGGATGTGAGATCCCAATAGACAAGGTAGAAGGTGTGGAGGAAGAGGAGAAAACCACAGTAGACACCATTGAGGTATTCGACATATCCATGAACTTTGAAAATGGTGGGATGTCTGAGAGGGACATCAGGAGGGGTGACTCAATTGAAGGAGAAATAAAAACCTATACCCTCTTTAGGTGAGGGTCATTTACACTTGTAGTAGGAGCCAAAAGTAGCATCAAAGCTAAAGGAACTAAAGCAGAGGGGATAGGAGAGGAGGATACATCAGAAGGTTTCAGAGTAGAAACTGCCAACTCCCCTTCCTCTGCAAGGTGGCCTACTCAATGACCAAAGCCTTTCTTTGACTCTTGCGCTCATGCACAAGGTGATTCTTGTGACTCCGAGAGCTATAAGTTGGAAGCTAAGATGGAACTATGGACTCATTTTCAACCATCAGAGTGTCCATCACAACCATTTTTTATGGAGGGAGGGACTCCTAGATAGGAATATGAGGGAGAGGTTGAGAAGAGGTTAGAATAATAGCAAGGGGACTCAACTCTAATTCCTTAGCAGTGGGCCTCTTCCCATTCAGTTCCTTAAGGGTAGGATTAGTAGGAGGCACCATGGGTAAGATAGGAAGTTTGAACGCTAGACACTTGGGCTTTCACTAAGTTGGCACCATTGGGTTCTCTAGCAAATTCCTAGGAGTAGAAGATGATGGTGTCACAGTAGGGCGAGAGGAAGTGATAGGAAGAACAATGGAAGAGGAGGAGGAATAACCATGAGTACACTTCTCTTCCTCCCTTCTCCAAGCCAAAGTGACATTGTTGTCAGCCTTCAGGCAAGCCCTATGCGAAAATGACATAGGGAGAGGGAGGGTATCTCACTTTAGGAATTATTCCCCCACTCTTGTACTTCACATAGGTTTCATACAAGAGGTTCATCGTAGGAGGAAGCATACCAACAGGCGCAAGCCAGAATTGATCCAACGAGTAGCCACCATGCATAATCGGTGGTTTATAGCCGGTGTCATGGACTACATTCATTATACCCTAATGGATGAATTTGAAACATTTATGCACCATCAAGGGAATTGCATTCATAGAGACCAACCAAGGGATACCCAATTTCACCTTGAAGAGTTTAGACCTCGAGATTATGTCAAAAAGTAATTTTATGGATTTAGGTCCAACTAAGATTGACAAGGTGATGCAACCAGTGTACATATGGTACTCCTATATTTTTCATACCCATCTTACTGCAAAAATTTAATCATCATAGTCTCCTCAATGATGACATTCACCAAGCACATTGATTCAACAAGAACACCTATTATAGTGTTTCCATTGATTCGTACAGGGATGTATAAGGGAGATAGATCTCTATTATAGTTCATTGGAAAGTCCTACAAGGTGAAAGTTATGCTAGGCAATCCACTCACAAGTTGCACAGATGGGATAGGCAGATGTAAGAAGGAGGCCATTTCTTCATACACTAAACATAACTTTATGGATCCCCTAAGGGTTTTTGCAAGTAGACAGTGACCCAACTAAGGTTTCATTCCATGGTGCCTATGGAACCTTCCAACTACACCACTAGGGGTCATAGTTTGGGTTGCAAGGCTAGACACTTCACAACACTCACACCCACAACACTCCTAGGATATGAGGAAAGGGTCTTTCAACACTACTAAATGGGACCAAAATGGTTCACATTGGGTTCACCAAAATGTAGAAGAGGGGGACCAACCACACCAAGGCTCTAGGTCACAAAGAGCCAAGAGCAGAGGGATGCCCTAATCTACATCAAGTTGGATAAGAGCTTTTAGGTGAAGGATAGAGAATGAAGAGCACTCTCAAGTACTTCTTTTGTCACTCTACTAACCTGAAAGATTTGATGGGGCTAAATGAGGAAGTTTTTAGAACCCAAATTCTACCTTGGACATCTCTCTACTTGAGCACAACAATGCAAGTCAAGGATAACAATGCGACATGCTAGCGTCTCTCTGGGGTGCTAGCATTTGTATGATGAGAAAGTATAAAGTACAATAAAAGTTAAAAAAAACCTACTAACTACTTAGTAGTTGAAGTTTAAAATACTAACTAGAATGATAATAAACAGAACAAATAAGTAACTAGAAAAGTAATATAGAGGGTGACAAATATGAAGGTGATAAAGATTAACTTACGAAGAATCTAGTTCACCAGCAAGCTCCACACGAAAATGTACCTACACACACCCAAGAGAGGAAAAGTGTTGGGGTTGTATAGGGATTTGTTGTAGTCAAACCCCCACTTTGATGTTTCCACTTCCATGGACAACCAAAAAATACATGAGATATGAAATGTGATAAAGAAAACAATAGAAAGGATACCAGACAATAACAATAACACTATGCTAAGTAAATCAAGTGACAATACCACCTTCTTAATCGAGGTGCACTCAAGCACGTAGAGGAGGATGAAAGCTTGGTAAGGTCTATGTTGTCGCAACAATGAAGAAGTAGTCCCTCGAGACACCAAGTCATAATTCTAGTGGTGGAAAAAGTGCAACAAGACGTAGAGAGGATGTGTAGGAGCTCAAGAATCGTGAAGCCAAAATCAAGCCATCATGTGAGATTTTGTAGAAGTATGAAGAAGAAGGAATGAAGGAATGAAGGAGAAAGATATGCATTTGAAGATGAAAAGGGAGGGAAAGAGCTATTCTTGGGTCAACAGGAAGGTGAAGAGGCATTACACTTCACTGCCAATGGAGAATGTAACGTCTCTGTGGATTCTAGAGGTAGGAATATGTCAGGGACGACAACGCGCCACACAAACATATGTGTGTCACACGTGTCCTTAATAGAAATTCCCCCACTGACACAAAGGAAAAGTGCTAATTAGATGTATTTTAGGTAGGTGATGTGGAATTTCTTATCTAGGTTTGATTTTCTAAGGTGGAGGCATGTAAAAGGGGAATTTTCAAGAAGGGTACAAATTCACTCATATATAGTAAGTCATTTAGAAAATAAAATGCACAAAAAATTATTAGAGACCCAAACCTAAAGTTGTATCATGTCTCTTTTGTTCTCTTCGGGTTATCAAACAAATTCTCTCTCATCAAATCACATAAATCAAAGTCTTTTCCTTGACCATCTAGTATGATGTATGAATTACAATACTAGTACCAAATCCCTCTTTGTTAATGAAATACATTTTATAAGAAATTACCATAGATGTATTCTTAACACTTGGATCAATGATATCACCTATGCTCAATGTTCTCTTGTAAAAATTTTCTCTAGTCAAATCAGTAACCTTCTCATTTTTCATAGCCTTCATCACTAAAACTAGTTTGGTTGCACATAACCCCATTATAGCTCTAATTGAATATTTGGTAATTCTGTAGGGTTTGTCTAAATACATGAATTCATCATCAATTATACTTAAAATGATTCTCACCCATTCAATTTTATCATAGAAATGAGGAAAATATTTTCAGCTATATTATAAGCCCTTAGCTAGCATATTTGTGTATTCTGGTTTATACCTAACATAATCATCATCCAACAAGTTGTGCCTCAAATCCTTAAAATTTGTATGATCAATTTCATTCATGGGAGCATGAATATATATTCTTACATCCTTAGCATACACAATGTCGGCTATAACCCTTGAAAATGCACCATCTTTATCTACCTCTATAGCCTTGAACAATAATCTTATGTTTTTTCCTAGGTTTATTAGTGACAAATACCAATTTTAGAGTAGCCATTGAAATTCCTTTTCAGATTTGAAACAAGGATTTTAAGAGAAAACTGAGAAATAACTTTGTGAGAAGTCATTGAGATTCCACTGGAATTTGAATTTGCAAGATGCTTTTGATGCCTTCTCCTTCTCTTGAGCTTCATAAAAAAATTATTTTGATTCAAATGAGTTGTTATTATACAATTTGAAGCATAAAATATTTGCATTTTCCCTAACTTTCCTCAATCAATGCAATTGGTACTTATTAGGTAAGCAGCTACCAAAGTACACTTTATCTTTACATTGATGCACAATCATTCCATGGACCTCTGCAAGTAAGAACTGTGCTTCAGACATTTGTTCTATAGACACCATCTCACTCAATAATCACCTTCTTTAGACTATCTTATTTCAGGTCACCTTTCATGTTGTAATGAACATCTTACTCTCTTTAGGGGACATAGAGACTTTTCAGAAGAAAAACTCCCCATGAGATAATGTTCTATCTCAATCAAGTATGAAATATTATGCACAATGCACAAGTGTTGTGTCATTCCTAACTTCCACATCTTGCTCTTGTTTCTTTCTCAAGACCTTTACACTTTCTTTCTTCTTCTCTATCTTCTTATGTTGAGTTTGTGGCTTAACAAAACCACTTTTGTAGAATTTTTCTTTATGCCCAAAGTTATTGCACTTATAACAAACAATTTTATGTTTAGGGGATAAGCCATTTCTCCTTATTTTGGTTTTACAATCAACAACCCTATGTCCAAACTTATTGCATGCATAGAAATACCCATAAAATGAATGAGTGACTACAACATTATGTATTTGATGCAAAAAGGAGTTCCTTATCACATAATCATTCCTTCTTTCCTTACTTCTAGAATAATTAGTCTTATGACCAAACTTATTGCAATAATAATAATAACCATGAAAGGATTGAGAGAACCTAGAATTATAAAATTATTTAGGAGGATACCTCTTGAATTTGTTCTTCTATTTTCTAAATTTTATGAAATCATCATGCAACTTCTTTATTTCTTCTTTGACATCTTTAGAATCTTCAGAAAATTCCTTTTCCTTCTTCTTTTTAGCAAAATCAGTCTTTGAGTTTTGACCTTCTTCATATCCAATCCCACCTTTAATTTTTACAAATCTTTGAGATTTGATTATCTCATCAAGAATATTAGAGCTCCTCTTAAGCTTTAGGCCTTTATCTATTTTATCTTTTTCTTTCTTCAATTCTTTCCTTACCAAAACAATTTCTTCTTTAAGTTTGGAGCACTACACTAATTTTTCATCCAACTTATTATTCAAGTAATTTTCAACCCTCTTTCCTTCTTCAACTTGTACTTTCAATTTGATGATTATCTCTTTTTATTCTATGAGTTTGATCTTCAATTCTCCACTTTCTCTTATTGCAATATCTAGATCTTCTAGTGCGGAAATAAGTTCTCCTTCAAATTCCATTCACAATAGTTTGCATTAATGTATTCCATATCTTCATGCTTCTTGACTTCTAGAGGATTCTTTTCTTTTTACATTGCTTCAATCCCCATGTGTTCCTTCACAAGATCTACCTTAGTTGTTTGGGTCTATCAAGGCACTTGGATCTAATACCAATTGTTGAACACACAATGGTAGTAAGGGGGGAGAATCAATACTTAAATAATTTATTTCATCCAACAACAATTAACCAATTAAAACATGATGATAAGAACATAAAAAGTGTACTCCATAACACCATAATTTACATGGAAAACCCAACAAGGGAAAAACCATGATGAGTGAGCTACTTGGATCTAATATCCAAATCTAGCCTCACAAATATAACAAATTTTACAACATGATTGTTATGGTACTCCTTGCTCATTCAACTTTCACTATAGTGGTTCATTACCTCAACATACAATTGGATTATTTCAATACATCAGTTACCTCTAGCACACTACCTTTGGTAAATACAACTGCTTCAAAAAGATATGTTACTTACAACTCACTACTTACAACAAATTTACTCATTTACAGGCTCATATTCCACTTGGTAGTCTTCACATTCATTGTTGATCTCTCAAAGATCATATTTGGCACATTTCATCATCAAAAGATATTCAACAGAGTGTTATTCGTACATTGTCTACTTAAAAAATTACAAGAAACTTGCACACATATGTCGTCATCTTCTCAAAACTTTTATCTTCTATTTATACCATCCACATCCTTCAAAAAGGTTCTCCAAGTAAGCTTCAAACAAGAAATATAATCTGATATACAATATTTGCAATGAAGTTGGATTCAAACATATTTGCAATAGAAAGAAAATTTATGCGGTCCAAGAAGAGAGATATCCTAGACTCGTCCTTCATGAAATTTATCTTCAAAATTTGTGCACACATCTAGACACTTGGTGCAATCAACTCAATATCACAAGTGGACCTGAAAAGCAAGAAAACTATCAAAACATCAACTCTAGACCAAGGCAGTATTAGTAAGACCAAGAAACACTTTGTGGACAAATTCAAAAAACTAATATAGCATGTAGAAACACTTCTATTCACTCCTTTTGTTATATCTAATCAATACATGTTGGCACAAATGCTTCAACTCAAGAAATAATGATTTTGAACACTATTGTGAAGGAAATGATCACAATCCATCTTGTGGAGCCACTTGAGAGCCCAATGAGCTTCCATCATACAATATAAGGAATTTTTACACCTTCTTAAACCAAAATATACTAACACAAACTAATTAGACACCAATACAGACTGATTAGACACCAATAGACCAACCTACAAGGTTATCAAAATATAGACAACACACTATCATCTACAAAACCGCGGGTGGTGAACCAAAAATGTTTGAAACTTGGAATAAGTAAAAATATCATTTTCATAAAGTTAAATTTAGAACCATAAGGTAAATCATTGAAATGTGGTAAAATGCAGAGACATACAATTCGCTTCTGACCATACATTCACCAGTACTTAGTAAATTCAAATATTGACAACCCCATAATACTTTGTGGTAGAACTTATGCATGGACACATGGAATATGCATACCTTCTAACTGTGTAGAGATACTCTTCAAATCACAAAATAAATTTTTCATCTACTAAGGAATTTGGAGCATCTAGTAGAGCTCCTATGTAGCTAACTCTATGCCTAGGATAGATTTGAAATTTTTCAACCAAGGCTTTTGACACCCAACCATGAACTTTGATTGATAATGCACAATGGTGTACCGGGATAAAATATTATTGTGAACTTCAATAGATAGGAAAAACTTACATCTCTTTTACATACAAACATGAAGAATGCACAATGTATATGATATCTACAAGGGTTGACATTAATAACAACACCAACATCAATGACAAAAAAAACATCAATGAAAAAACACTATCCACACATTTTCCAACACTTTTATTAGATATCTAGAGGTGAATGCTTTAGACTTTCATGATATTATTTCTTGGAAAAGAACCCTTAGAAGCTAGATACAAACCCAACATGGTTCTTATTTTTCTTTTAGATTATTTTGCAAGGAAAACTGATTTCTCTTTTTGGTCCTTAAAGTTATGAATAAAAATCGGTTGGATACATCTATTTAATAAAAAACATCTCCAGAAAAAGAGAAAAAAAATCTTTATGTCCATATTTTCCCATTGCTTGACTTGAAAAATAATATGAATACTTTCATAGAAAATTAATTGGTACTTGGAAGCATTGGGTGTTCATTCACACAAAAAATTAGAAATCCTAATATAGTAGTGTTTGTTAGTGTAATTAATTAATTAATTAATTATTACACTAGCATAAGTTAACTTAGGTCTTGCATTTAATTAATTAAGTCCTAGGTTGCATTATTAGATAAATCATAAATAAATGGGATAATATTCCCTTCCTTGTTTGGTGGGATAAGATTCCCTCTAGAACTTATCTCAACATTTAATAATCATCTAGATAGGGTTCACATGTTGTCACATGTTGTTAGATCAAGACACATGGCAACATCTCTTGCATCTTAGGTTTTCTCTCATGCCTATATAATCAGGCATCTTGTACATTTGTAATCATGTCATATTCAATTTGGCATCCTTGCATCTTAATGATAGCATGATATTTCTGCCATTTCTCTCTTGTGGAAGTTTTGTCTTGCAGGTGATTCTGGGGTGTTTGAGGAGTTCACCTAAACTCCTACAATGTTGAGATCAAATAATGTAGTTTTCTTTCCTTGAGAAATTCCTTTTTTCACTCCAATATCTAATATTGTAGCAAGCATAACATAGATGTGATTAGTGATTGTAGTGTAGAAGGAGATAAAAATAACATATTCATTCATCCTACCATAAGCTCATAATCCACTCACCAAGTTGTTCCTATTTTTTCTTCATATACCCGTAAAATGATATCTTTTAATACATCTATAACAAACTTCATACATTGGTCAACAATTGTAACTCACTCTTACAACTCTTTTTTATGTCATATTTTTACATTTCCAATTTGAGAGGCCCAATGTCTAGAAGCCACAACTTTTGAGCTAAGAGGTTAACTTGGAGAATTTTTTAAAAATGTAAATATCTAAGATGTCTACATCACACACATATATTAATTGATTCTTTGAAGAACACCTAAAATATTGAGAAGGGGGGGTAAATCAGTATTCCATAAAATTCATTAACTTAAAATTTCATTACAAAGCATTTGATTACACTTGTAGAAGAAGGAAAGGAACAATTAAAGCATGAAACACAACACTCAACACAAGAACACTAGATTTACATTGAAAACCCTTGAAAGGGAAAAATCATGGTGAGGATTAGCTCACAATGTATCATAGCTAGTTACAATAGATTACAAGATGCTCACTACTTCAGGGGCTCATTACTCAGAGGAATCACTATCCAAAAAATAGGAGGGCTCACTTCCTAAGGGGCTCACTACCTAGAAGACTCACTGCCTAGAAAATAGGAGGGATCAATGCCCAAGGAAGATCACTTCTTCTAGAATTACAAAATATATACAAAAGGGTGGCTCACTGCTAGAATTTGAATTTCTTACAATGTATCTACTATATGTTGAAGATACAGTTCTAGTTAGGCTTAGAAAACTAACTTAACACATTTCTTTCCTCACTGTCACAAGATCACCACTATCACATTTCACACTTCACTACACACCTCACATCTCTTATGTCATACTACACACACTGAATTGACCTTCTATATATATGTATATATTCCACAAATAATCATATCATCAATTAGGGTGGCCTAATTAGATGAAATGTGTGACACCATAAACTTCTGACTCAAAACTCTATCATACATACCTTGCAAAGTAATCAAAGCATATTCTTCACCAAGATAGGTCAACATGACCTGTAGATATTCCTATGATTTCTTTCCATACACAATTTAGTTGCACACAACCCCAAAACCCTTAGGTTGACACTGCACAACAAAAATGGTGAAGCAAAAATTGAATGAACCAATTGTTTTGTTGTAAATTTGGTCGTCATTGATGTCAAAAGAGGATATCTATGTGATATTTTGCATGTGAGATTGATGGCATGATGCTATGGAGAACAAAGATAGAATTGGTGCGAAAGGATGAAGAGATGAGAATGATGTTGCAATATTGCAATGTTGCTCAAAAAGTTGTAATTTTGTCATGGAATTGCAAAGGTGGCCTCCAATTGTCTGAGATCAAATTAGTATGCAGATTTGATATGGGTTTTTTGAGAGCTTTTGAGAAAAGTGTTTTGCTAGTCTTGAGAGTGTGTGATGAAGTTAGAAATGATTTATGTGTGTTCTCAATCAAATTTAGGGTTTGGAAGATAAACCCTAAAGGTTACAATCATGGTGTCGAACAACATCTCTATTTTGATGTTGACTGTCTGTTTGAGGTTTCTAGTTGCTTAAGTAATAACTTAATCCATTGAGGTTGTCTGGGAAACTGGCCCCTTTCCTAGTAATAATGGATTGAAAAATATTTTTCAACTATAGTGCTTCCTAAGTCAATAACGAAATATTTATCCTCAACTTGATTGACAGCTATGGTTGAGGCTTGAAGATCGACGACCTCCCCACTTCCCTATTGCTTTTGTGGTGGGTCCCTATCTAGCCCCATAGGATAGCAGGCAATGATGGAGATCAAACATAGCAGATTATCTGATCCCTATAGTGTATATGATGGGGCCAAATAAAGAGGAAGTAAACAAGAATGGATGGTGATGTGTAGACAAGTGGTAGAGAATAAATGATTGATACAAAAATTTGCATCTTTGTTGTGAGTTGCATGGTGCTGACAAAGGAAAAAGATTGTGTTAGCCTACCAACCCATTGAAGATTTGGTGGGCCCACGTCTAGCTTCGTAGGATAGCCGACTTGTGATGTGTGTCTTAGAGGACCCCATGCTTAGTAAGCTACATACCAAGGTGATTGAGAGTGATCATTAAACAAATCCTTAAGCAGATGCTTCAAGTTGGTGATAAACACAAAAGGAAGATTACAAGTTGTCCTTATGATGAAGAATAGAGTAATTGAGTGTATGCTAAAGAGGTGTGTTCTGAGTCTCTTGAGGCAGATAGAGAATGAACTAAAGAAAAAGAGAGGAAAGAACTACTATGTGTGTGCATGATCGTTGAGGTGGAAAAATAATGCACTAATAGAAAAGGTGCAATAGAGCTAAGTAGTGTATCAGTGAGTCTTTAGGGGAAAATAGATAATACACTAAAAGAAAGAGGGAGACTGTAGAGGAGGTGTGGTTGAGTAGAACCCAAAAAAAGTGGAAAGTCTTAATAAGGGTTTATCTCCAAGTATAGGATAAAGGAGGTGTAGAGCGAAGAACTAGGTTGTAGAGGCTATGCCAAGGAGTTGAGTAGTTGCAAATTAAGTTGCAACATTGAATTTTGTTCTAGTGAACAAATTGTAATATCTTATTTTGTAAATTTGATTGGTGGGTGCCATCAGATATCTAGGTAGGTGCTCAGAGTAGGGAGTGGGTGGTTCCTTGGTGTAGGTGATCCTAAAACCAAGGGATTAGTGTCTCCTTAGGGTTGGTTCCCTTATACATTGTAACAAAACTTTTGATTGTGAGGCTAGATCAGGATAGTAGCTCCTAGTAGCATTTCTCATTGTGGTTTTTCTCATCTTGAGTTTTCAACGTATATATGGTGTTATATTTTTTTAAATGTGCATGTTTAAATCTTTGTATATTTTTCTTTAATCTTATCTAAAAAAACTAAAAACAAAATCATTTAATTAAGATATTTTACAACTATATTTTAAGTTATCTACTGATTCACCTAGTGCAGGTGCACCTTGTTCACAAAATGCCTTCAAAAGGAAAAATTGTAAAATTTGAATTTTTAATGTAAAAGGGTCATGTGGGGTCACATTTAATATATTTAAAGTATTAAATAGGTCTTTAGGGGAGTTAATTGTGTTAATTTGCAAAAAATACTATTTTGTTGCACAAATTGTAAAAGTTTCCAAACTTGTAAAATGCAAAAAAAGGAAAGAATGTGAAGGGACAAAGGGAAAAATGGAAGTTTTGAATGATGGAGATGAAGGGGAAGTTACAAAAACTGATTGGAAACATCTATAAAATAATTTTTAAGGCGAGAAAATGATCATCCATTGTATTCTTGAAGAAATATTATCAATAAAAGCACCATGTCCATAAATTTCAGTGTTTCTTTCTATTTTGTAATTTTTTGTACGGCCTGTACAATAGTTTTAGGCCCTGATCTTTGTAGTTTCAAGTAGTATAAAGAACCAAATTTCATTTGAGTCCATTTAGAGGGAAATCTATTGATTTTATCATCAGTTAGAGTACATTCTTTGTAGTTCGACTAGTAACCCTCAAAATTGGGGTTTTGAGAGTCTAGATAGTAATTTATGACTACTCCATCGATTTAGATACTATGGATTGGTGTATTAGGTTAGTTTTAGGTTGTGTATGGTGTGTGTGTGTGTGTTGATATGTGTAGGGAAATTTGAGAATACAGGTTGAAGGCTACTGTCCCTACAGAAATACAATGTTTTTCCTCACAAAAAGCATGGCTCCAAGGTGGAATTTGATGCAAAAACATATGTGAAGGTTGGGAGTTGGTTTCTATAGTTTTATTCAGACCTTTTGGGATATTTTTGAAGCAGAGGATGAGTAAAATAATGTTTGGAAGGTTGATTTCCCTTAAACCCCTATTTTGCTCGTGTTAAAATGGCTTGAAATGAGGGTTTTGGTAATTGATGCTATAATTGGACTTTTAATCTATAAAAGTGGCTGATTTGAAGGTTTTGAGACTTGAATCAATGCTTCCAAAGGTTAATTAACAATTTGGATTTGTTTTATTGTTAGTTGCTTCACAAAAGTGACCTAATTAAGTGCATTTCCAATGGTACAGTCATGTTTTCAAGAATTCTTTTCAAAACAAGTGTTATTGATTTTGAAGTATATTAAAATTGAGCAAAATGGGTCCCTAAAAATTTTCATAGTCTATGGTGGATCAATGGGGTTTAAATATTGATACACAATTTAGGGGTTTGGTGACCTACTAGAGAAATGGAGGGTTGAATGCCGAGAAAGTGGAAATCTATTAAAATAGTGATTTGATTGTTGGAGTTTGATTTAATACTTCCTAATTAAATTTTTCAAAGATGTCTCAATATTTGGATAGAGTTTAGAAGGGATAATTTGTTGTTTTGATGGTTTGTTGATTCTTAGCCAAGTAGGAATAAGGTTATTGGTGTGCATGGGTTTGTAAGCTTGAAAAATTAGAGTTGTATGGCTATTTATCTGGTTTGTTTCAGTTTAAACATGATGATTACAATGCCTTGGAAGACTAGTAAAAGGTTCTGAAAAAAGTTAGAGTGAATGTTGTCTTTTTGCCTAATGAAACTAGTTGAAACTTGGTGAGTAGTAGATGGTTTGGCTGGTTCAGAATTGATAATGGTGATTTTAGATTTGGTTCAATCATTTTGATGTTGGTTAAGATGTTTTTGAATCTAATAATGACTTGGAAAACTAATGTGGTGATCTAGCTTATTGGTAGCCTTGTAATTTTAAGTAAATTTGATGAATTTTATTGAAATGATAAGTGAGTTTTTAATGGATTTTGATTAAAAGATAAGTGAATTTGTTGGTTGGTCTTCTTAGTTGTTGTTTGGGTTAGAAGTACCCTTGATGTTTGGTTGTTTTTGGTAGATGCTCTACATCAATTGGTATCTAGCTAATTCCGATGATTTGTTGAATTGGTAGTTTGTTGAGTTGTTGGTTGGTTGTAGGTGCTTGATCCATCTAAGTTGCAGAGAGAGTTTGGCATTTGTCATTGTGGTTGGTACAAGTTAAGAAAGAACCTGGTTGTTGGTTGCCAAGAGACTAGGTAGAAAAAAGAGGAGACACCTAGGTGAGCTAAAGAAGTTTGTTGAGTTTGTGTGGTGAGGAAATAAGAAAATGGATACCTGTCTGAAGAAGCACTTGAGGTTGCAACCTGAAGAGTACTCCACTAATGGGAGTAGATGAGAAGATGAAAAGATGATTGGTCAAAGAAGGTCAAGGATGAATTGTGAAAAATAGGAAAAGTTTCTTGGAAAAGAACAGTGGAAGGATAGTCCTGTGTCCTTTGGTTTAGGAATAGTTAGTGGGAAGTTGAGAGTGGTGAAAGGGAAGTCCCATATCCTTTTGAAAGAGAAGATGATTGTGAACCTGATAGGTAGAGAAGAGAGATGGCAAAAGACAAGTGAAGACAAGTGAAGATGGTGATGAAGAAAAAGTGAAGGATTCAAGAGAAAGAAAGAAGAAGCAGTCCAAGACAAATTTGAAGTTGATTTGTAGGTGAAAGAATAAGCCATGTTGATACAACATGTGTTCCAAGGGACTTGGAAAGTTTTTGTTGATTAGTTGTATGGTGCAGGTGCACCTTGTTCATAGAATGCCTTTGAAAGGAAAAATTGCAAATTTTGAATTTTCAATGTAAAAGGGTCATGTGGGGTCACATTTTATATTTAAAGTCTTAAATAGGACTTTAGGGGGGTTAATTATGTTAATTTGCAAAAAATGCTATTTTGTTGCACAAATTGTAAAAGTTTCCAAACTTGTAAAATGCAAAAAGGAAAGAATGTGAAGGGCCAAAGGGAAAAATGGAAGGTTTGAACAATGGAAATGAAGGGGAAGTTACAAAAACTGATTGGAAACATCCATAAATGCATTTGTAAGGTGAGAAAATGATCATCCATTGTATTCTTGAAGAAATATTATCAATAAAGCACCCTGTCTATAAATTTTAGTGTTTCTATTTTGTCAGTTTTTGTACAGCTTGTATGGTAGTTTTAGGCCTTGATCTTTGTAGTTTCAAGTAGCACAGATAACTAGCTTTCATTTGAGTCCATTTAGAGGGAAATCTATTGAGTTTATCATCAGTTAGAGTACATTCTTTGTAGTTTGGCCAGTAACCCTCAAAATTGGGGTTTTGAGAGTCTAGATAGTAATTTATGACTACTCCACCAATTTAGATACTATGGATCAATGGAGTAGGTTAGTTTTAGGTTGTGTATGGTGTGTGTGTGTGTGTTGATATGTGCAAGGAAAGTTGAGAATACAGGTTGAAGGATGATGTCCCTACATAGATAAAATGTTTTTCCTCACAAAAAGCATGGCTCCAAGGTGGAATTTGATGCAAAAACATATGTGAAGGTTGGGAGTTAGTTTCTATAGTTTTTTTAGACCTTTTGGGAGATGTTTGAAGCAGAGGATAAGTAAAATAATGTTTGGAAGGTTGATTTCCCTTAAACCCCTATTTTGCTTGTGTTAGAATGGTTTGAAATGAGGGTTTTGATAATTGATGCTATAATGGGACTTTTAATCTATAAAAGTGGTTTATTTGAAGGTTTTGAGACTTGAATCAATTCTTCCCAATTCTAATTAATGATTTGGAGTTGTTTTGTTGTTAGTTTCTTCACAAAAGTAGCCTAATTGAGTGCATTTCCAATGATACAGTCATGTTTTCAAGCATTCTTTTCAAAACAAGTGTTATTTATTTTGAAGTAAGTTAAAATTGAGCAAAATGGGTCCCTAAAAATGTTCATAGTCTGTGGTGGATCAATGGGGTTTAATTGTTGATACCCGATTTAAGGGTTTGGTGACCTACTAGAGAAATGGAGGGTTGAGTGCTGAGAAAGTGGAAATCTATTAATATAGTGATTTGAGTGTTGGAGTTTGATTTAATACTACATAATTAAAGTTTTTTAAAGATGTCTCAATACTTGGACATAGTTTAGAATGGATAATTTATTGTTTTGATGGTATTTTTCTTCTTAGCCAAGTGGGAATAAGGTTCTTGGTGTGCATGGGTTTGTAAGCTTGAAAAATTAGAGTTGTATGGTTGTTTATCTAGTTTGTTTCAGTTTAAACATGATGATTACAATGCCTTGGAAGACTGGTAAAAGGTTTTGAAACAAGTTAGAGTGAATGTTGTCCTTTTTCCTAATGAAACAAGTTGAAACTTGGTGAGTAGTAGATGGTTTGGCTGGTTCAAAATTGCTAATGGTGATTTTAGATTTGGTTCAATCATTTTGATGTTGGTTAAGATGTTTTTGAATCTGATAATGACCTAGAAAACTGATGTGGTAATCTAGCTTATTGGTATCCTTGTAATTTCAAGTAAATTTGATGAATTTTATTGAAATGATAAGTGAGTTTTTGATGGATTTTGATGAAAAGATAAGTGAATTTTTTGGTTGGTCTTATCAATTGTTTTTTGGGTCAGAAGTACCCTTGATGGTTGGTTGTTTTTTGTAGATGCTCTACATCATCAACCCCCTATCAGTAGATCATTATGTTCCAACAATTGGTATTCAAGCCCAGTTTCCCTTGGAGAAACTTAATCAACTTGAGTAGATCTTGGTTTAGTGAACATAATGGTTGAACAAGAAGTTTCCTCTACAAAAAAACACCTAGGTTTGATGGTTTAGATTATGCCTTCTAGAGTATTATGATGGAGACATACTTAAGGTCGCTAGGGTTTGATGTTTGGATGTTAGTTAAGAATAATTATATTTCTCCTACTACTCCTCCCACTGATGCTGCAAGAAAGAAGGATTATGAGAACAATGCCAAAGAAAATCCTACTATTCTATGTGGTTTGACTAGTTCAGTTTTTGTCAAAGTCATGCATTGCCAAACTACACATGATATCTAGGAAAAGGTAAGAGGAATCTATGAAGGATATGACAAGTTAAAGTTGGACAAGATGAAAATCCTAAGAGCCATATTTGAAGGTCTAAAGATGAGTGAAGAGGAAAAGATTGCTTAATATCTTCTTAGAGTTGATGAGATAGTAAAATCTATCATAGGATTTGGAGAGAAATTAAAAGACAATGTCATTGTACAAAAGTCTTAAGATCCATGATTTCCAAATATGATCCCAAGATTTCTGCAATAGAGTAAGGAAGAGAGGTAGATAAACTCACCCATGATGAGTTTTGGAACACAACAATCTACTGAGAGGGGGGTGAATTAGTAGATATTAAAAATTTATCCTTTAAAACCTTTTGTGCAAACTGACTTCTTATAACAACTTAATGTGCAAATTGAAATATGAGACATAGAAATTCAAACAAGCACACAATCAAGCAACACATAACCTAAGATATATGTAGAAAAACCAAGACGGGAAAAACCATGGTGAGAAATGCTGCTAGGAGCTATTGTCATAATCCTTCCTCACAAAGAAATCTTCTATTACAACTTTTAAGGGCACCAACCCTAAGGAGACACCAATCCCCTATTTTGAGAACCAAATCAGTTATCTGATGGCACCAACCAATCATATTTACAACATAAAGGATTATTACAATTTGTTCATCAAGAACATAAATCTATGTTACAACTTACTCTACAACTGCTCAAGTCTCTATTGCTACCACAACAACTCTCTTCTCTACTCTACACCCCACTATTTTTCTCTACTCTTCTCCTCTTTCATTTGTGCATTCTCTGTCCACCTCAATGAGCTCAAAATCCTCTCTTTACAATGCACGCTCACAACACTTCTTCAACTTACACTTCCCATAAACTAATCTATTTTGTGTTGTTACACATCATCAATGATTGCCTTAGGATTCTCTACCATGTACAAATCATCTGTTAGGGTTCCAGGATATCTTCTTCACTGCCATACTTCTACATTGAGCCACACAAAATTTAATTCTATTGTAGATATTTTTTTCTTCATTGTCTCTCTATCAAACCCTAGGATCAGATATACAATTAATACAAACTTTTGATTATTCAATTTGATCTCAATCCCATCCACTGCAGCAATTTTTTCCACTGTTATATGCATCAAATCTTCAGTACATTTGTCGTAGATGTAGGTAGAGAATTTAATTTTCACCTCTTTGTCAGATATCTGTTGAATTCCTTGTTCACATCAACTTAGCCATTTATGATCTTCATGTTCAAATCTGGGCCATTGATCACCTGTTTTCATGCCACAATCTTATGACTCCAATTCAATTCTTCATCTTTAAAACTTGATTGTTAGATAAATTATCTTTAAATATCCATCATCAATCTTTTCTTTCATGACCATCATGCATCATTGCTTCATTTATGGCTTCAATTTCCATACTTGCAATGTGAATATGCTTAGAGATCACTATAAGATTAATCGCCCTTTAGATCTGCATCTTTGATCATACATCATGCATTGTTGTTACACATACGCCTTTATTTCTTTGTTGACAATATGAATGGACATAACAATCACCATTGGATCATTTTTTTATCCAATCAACACTATACCCCACTACATCGCTAGCAAAGGACACCAGACCATAGAATCCTAGAAGCCTACTGCCAATTGTTCACCTTAGATGTCACCTTCCACTTCCATCTTATGTTCATCACTTGTCACGAGAAGCATCCCATCACTTTGTTTCACAAAAACAATGTGAAGTGATCAAGAGATATGTTGCCATATGTCTGCCAGACCCACCAAATGCTTTGTCCTCCAATTGATCAAAACATTGATTGATCTCCACCATTCCCCACTCCCTTGCAAGGCATAGACAGGGTCCCACCATAGGTTTCATGGGCTAGCAGGTACCATTGATTGTCCTTGGCTTGATCACTATCATTGATCAAATCCCATCGCTCATCACTAAACTATAAGCCGACTTCAAGGAGTTTTATGTGATGCATGGAACCTTAGTGATAGCCATTAGATATGTAACTATTGAGTGTGCACTATCCAATTTCCAAAAGGATACATAAGTAACACCAACCGAAAGATTAATTAAAGGGGTCAGTCCCCCACATTGTAGTAGGCTTAAGTTATGACTTAAGCAACCTACAACCTGCTACAGCTAATCAACAATGAAATAGAAGAACTATTTGTGCACCATGACTTTAAACCCTCAGGGTTTATCTACAAAATCCTAATTCAGCCAAAGAGCATAATTAATTCAATTTTGATGAATTCTTGCATCCTTTGGATTCACGCTTCACCTTTATGAGAAGCTCTAAAAACACCCATATCAAATATGGTCTCTAATTTTTATTTTAGACATTGGAAGAATTCTCTACAACATCATGACAATAATGAAACACATTGAGCAACTTTTGCAATTGTCACCACTTCTTCTAGAACCAGATCCAAACTCTCTTTAAACATTAATAAGAAATTTTGACATCAATTCCAACACTCTCTTCTTATAGGATCAATTCCATCGCACATCTAATCCCCTTTTTTATTTCAATGACAAAAATATGCCAAAAGTCTCCCCCTTTGTCATTGATGGAAAAACTAAATGCTCATCCTTCAATTTATGGTCTGATACCAATTATAAATAGTAACATTAGTGTTCTATACCAATTGAACCATTTAAGAAATTCACTCCCCCTTTGACATGCATCTCTTCTCATCTGCATTTTGCACATATTTCTACCATGCTCCTATTTTGAGAATTTTCTCACATTTTCTCCCTTTTGAAATCAATGGAAAAGGGTAGAATTTCCTTGAAAACATACTCCCTCTTTGACAAGAAATTCAAAGAGAATGTGGGGATCCTTGACAAGGAAATCATCAAGTCATTAGAAATTAGTTTTCCTAACTTGATCTCATTCTCCATTCCTAGGGATAAATAAAGCACCAATTAAGCCTCCCCCTAGATTCATTCCCTATCACTAATATTTAGTGATATGTTGTGGGAGCTATCACTCCCAACTTCTACCTCAAATATTCAAATTGTTCTTTAGGAAGAGGCTTGGTGAAAATATCAGCCATCTTTTCTTTTGTTGGGACATATTCCAAGCTAACCTCCTTGTCTGCAACCTTCTCCCTGATGAAGTGATGCTTGATGGATATGTGCTTTGTTCTAGAGTGCATCACTAGATTCTTTGAAATTTTTATGGTACTTGAATTATCACAAAGAATTGAGATAGGTTCTGTGTACTCAATCTTTATGTCCTTAAGCATCTACTTCATCCAGAGGACCTGAGTACAACATGATGTTGTAGCTACATATTCTTCTTTTTTAGTTGTGTGAGATAAGGGAGATTTGTTGCTCATGAGTCTCTTCATTATCAAGAGAATACTAGGGAGTGAACTTACCTTAACCACCTCAATACTAGTTGAATGAAGAAATTGCAAAGAAAATATACACAAACTAATTATCATAAAAGATGGATTCATAACTTGAGAGATCAAAGCTTCTAGATTCCTACCTCCGAAGGGAGAGATCTTGGCCAAAATACTATAGCATGGAATTAGGATGCTAGCATGGTGCATTGGATTCCAAAAGACGTGTTGGAATCCTAAGCAACAGAGAACTCAAAACTTAAAAAAGAAAACTAGAACTTCACAATCTAACATAGATCTGAGGCCGGTTCAACATAATGACATGATAGAAAATAAAAGTTGAAAGAAAGCACAAGGAGAGTTAAGAAGGAGCTTACAAAAAACCAATAATTCGAACCCTTCCTCTAACCTCCTCTCTAGCAACTTGTATACAAGACAAATGAGGAAAAATGTTGGGGTTGTTTCAGGGCTTGCCACAGTTGAACCCCTATTTTGGTCTTCCCACCTCCATGGATAGCCAAATAGATAGAGAGGGTAATCAAAATGAACAAAAGGAAGTGGTGAAAACAATCCCCTCTTTAGGAGGAGAACCCACACCACCAAGTAGTAAATGAGGAAAGAGATCTAATCTATTCACAAATAGAAAAGAACGAGAGATCATTACAAATAGGCCTTGCCCCCCCCCTCTTGAACACATGGACACACCATTGAATTCTTGATAGAGAGCATTGGTTGTTGGAGGGACCTTAGTTTGATAGATCTTTTCTTGTAGAAGTGCTATTTCCAAGAGTAGAAAGAGCTAAGAAGTGAAGTGAAGTTGAGGAGAAGAGTCTTGAATGAATGAGAAAACCCCCCAAAATGAGAGAAAAATGGGGTTTTTGCATGCAAGGGTAGAAAGAGTTGTTACACCCAAGAGCCTAAATACAAAGATACATGTCAAGAGCTAGGATTCAAGATTCCTCATTTCAAACTCAGAAAACCACCAGGACACTAGCATACTGCACAGACATCTATGTGCTACACATGAATTTAAAATGCTAGTTTTCGGGAAACAATTTGATGGACTGCTATTGCTTCACCATTGGTCCACATGGAGTCGGAATCATGAAATTTTGACCCATGGGGTTTTTGTCATAAATGAGTTTAGGTGTCATAAATTCTAGGCAAAGTGGTCAAATGTGAAGTTGCCCCTAGGTGCAATTTTACAACATTATATTTTTCCCCCACTTTAGTGGGCTCTAGTTTGGAAAAATTGGCCATAAGTAGAAAAGTAAAATTCCACCCAAAATTTGTAGTTTTATAGATTTGCATGCCAAAAGAGGTATTGTAGAGGTCACAGAGGTCAATCTTGTTAGTACTAAAGATGCCCCTAGCAATTAAACTCAGCGAGAAGTGAAACATCTATCATGAAAAGTCACACCAAATTTTGTTCTACAACACTCAATTTTAGGTCAATCCCAAAAATTGAAAGAAGCTACAATGGCGAGAAGGATGATCAAGAAAAAATTCAATGATTTGGAAGAAAAATATGTTAAAGAGGTGACTATATGCCCCCTCTTGAGTTTCCCCCCAACTAGCTGGGGTAAAATCAGGAGAAATCAGGGAGCCACATACTCTAGGAAAAATGGGCCTCAGGGTACCTATATATACCTAGGTGGGACCCTAGAAGGGTCATTTCACTATTCATCGCAAAGATTTTGTTGAATTTTGTGAGAGAAAAGTCAACAAAATATTGAGGAAATGAGAGTATGAGGCACCCAAGTTGGACCAGCTATGTTCATACATAGCTCAGGGTCTCGAGGTGGACTAGGTAGGTTTCAAAACCTCTCGATTTACATATTTTTGATGATTTTTAGCAAGTTTAAGGTTTCGAACAACGCAAGCATCCTAGATGCATGCACATGTGCTCCATGTGCACTAGCACCTAGGATCAATGCTTTCATCCTTAGGATGCATTGTCATCCTGCCACCATCAATGGTAGATCAGGACATTGGTGCAACACACAGACATCTATGCAGTGCACACATGTCCCTTTGTATTTTTAATTTAATTTTGTCTCAGCAGGCTATGTATTGACTCAAAAAATTTCCTTTCACAGAACTACCCAAGATCAAGGAGAATCCTAGTGGGCGGATACTTTACCTACTCAAAGGGAAGAGGGACCATTTATCCGATGATGAGGTCACACACCTATAGCGTGTTGGTTTCTCATACGTTTATACTATGCCAAAGATGTTATACCATGAAAATATGTTGATGGCACTCATGGAGAGGTGGAATTCCACCACATTGAGCTTCCAATTACTGACTGGAGAGATGACCGTGACACTGGAGGATGTCTAATGCATCCTTGGTCTTCCCATCTACATCTAGTTGGTGGAGCTAGATGACATGCACTTGACACAAGAGAAATTAGAGGGTGTCTAATACTGCTTCAGTTGGATGAATGGAAGGGACGAGATTGGGCACATTTATACTTGATCATTCAAGGAGGCTCGAACCATTGTAACTCTACTGCATCGAGTCATGGTGGTCATCGTGGCCACACAGGTCACTATAGACAAGTGAGGCTCTCACCTACATAGAGGCCTTGTCCATACAATTTGTGATATGGTGGAGCATTGGATGGTGTTTGCATGGGGGTATATAATGCTTGCACATCTATATTAGGAGCTTAGGAGGTATGTCCATTACGAATACCAGAGCCTCACTATATGTACAATCCTTTAGGTTTGGGATTTTGTACATATCACTTGCACAAGGCTAGAGGGCTATCCCTAAGTGTGGGATTATAAAATGCCATGGATCACTGGTACAAGCTTGTGTGGCAGTGGAGACATGGTGACCTACAGTCTTGGTAGCTACAGTATGACACATCAATGCCATATCAAATTAGATGGATACCCCATTAGTTGTTCTAGTGGGTTGATGATGGAAAGTTCCTTCAAAACTTGTAGCATGACCATTTCATTCTTGGTCACATATATTTTGTGATCATTCCATACTACTAGAGCCAGGTCATGTGGTAGCACAATCGGATTTAGAACATTCCCCCTTCCATCCCCACATACACTTGAGCTATTCAGAGTGCTACATAAGCAAGGGATCATCCACATCATACCATATCAGACATCCACCTATCAAATGATGAGGTTGACCATAAGGATCTATCGATGATGGGCATGATGGATAATGTCGGCATGTCTAGAGACTTTTCAGTGTGGGGGGAGGCAAATTATCCAACACCAATGTTTTCGATGGATGTCCCCATTAGGGGATCTTGGCCTATAGGGGGATGTGTCTCGATAGCCACTAAGGTAGAGATGAAGGGGTCAAGGTAGTAGGTGAGAATAGGAGTAGCAGTAGGAGGAGCAGAAGCAGGCCAAGGAGGTCAGAGTAGTGTCACTGAGGCCGAGGCAATGGTGGAGAATGTTATCTCCTCCACGAGCCACTCCAGCCTCATCGGAAGCACCAGTACTACCCCTCATCCCAATAGTAGCCTTGGAAGAACCCAAGGTAGCTCCTAATGCTGTTGGTGTGGGGCCTAGTGCCCCGCCTCCCCTGGACCCATACTGACATCCAGGGTATCCAGGTATGATAGTTGATATCATGCTATTTCATTTCAATAATTTTAGTTCTTTCACCTCATATATATGTATATTATGTTTTGTTTTTTCGTATCTATACATATCATGGTATTGATATACATTTTATTTCTATGTTTGTAGTGGACACATAGGGATGGATTGGGTTTTTTGCTCAGTACATATCAAAGGTGTCCCTTGTCATGTCTATCTAGGGGGCAGTCCTAGACTCTTACCAGCCAGCTTTAGTGGGACTTCACATCCATCTTTTCAATTCGATAGCCCACCTAAGGACTTCCTATAAGGAGGGGTAGGTAGAGATAGTGTGGAATCATGGATGCTACCACACTTTGAGGGTATTATGATCAACTTTTGGGGAAGCTATGGATGGATTTCATAGAGCAAGATGTGACTATGATGAGGGTTGATGGTTCCAACCAAGCATGTGACACCCTACAGAGCCATCTTGATGACCTTGTGGGGTAGCTAGCAGTGGTGATCCCAACAGGTGACCAACAGCTACAACAGGAGCTCATCTAGGCCCGCATGCAAATATGCTCCCTCTAGGGAGAGATCAGGGGGATGCACGCAGTGATGTCTATCTCACATTCACACCACACTCAATCCATCTCGACTATGCAACCTTGACCCTAGCCGCAACAACATCCATAGCTAGAGGGCTCCAAGAGCCATTTTCCCGAGGCATAAACAAACTTTTTTGTACATCATTTTTGTAGTCTTGACACATATTTTGTAGATCATTTTTTATGTAGAAACTGATACATATATACAACAACCACTCATTTTTTAATGATAGTGGCATGATACATGTACATTACATTTGATATTTATATATATATACATGAGATACTAATTTTGACACTATGGAATTCTTTATTTGATATGTATGTTCCTTACCTTCATGTATGTTGATGCTATGGATTTTATATGTATGGATGTATGCTTAGATAAGATGTTATCATAATTTAATGAAAACACATGAATGCATGTTAATTAAATACAATGATGATCTAATTTCCTAAAAATATGTAATGTAATGTGTAGATACACAACATAATAAAACACACGTGTGTATGTCTCTCTCTCACACACATGGTTACATCATAACACAAAATTTTCACAATGTGTTAATGAAGGAATGTCAACATACACAACGTTAAAACCCTTTAAAGAGTGAACATTGCACATATGACACATTAGACACTACACATAGTGTATCTATGGAAAATTAGATGGTGTTAGCTTATTAGATAATAAACATCAAAAATCCAAAGAGGCTATCAAGAACAATGGAAAATAAAAACAAAGAACGATTATACCTTCCTTTCCTTCCATGCTTCACCTTCATAGCACCTTCTTACTTGTTAGATGTTGTTGCCCTCAGATTGGACGTGCGAGCAATCTGCAAATGTCTAAGTCCTACACCAAGCTTTGAAGGATTTATGTAATGTCTAAATGCCTATTCCTATGACAATATGCTAAAATGAAATAATGACTACTAATGCAAAATGACTATAATGCCTACTAAATTAAAAATGAAGTTGTCGGGATCCCGAAATTATGAGCAAAATTGTCTTTTATAGAAAACATAATTTTGAGTGGACGAATGAGATTGAATTCTAAGAAAGACCTAGAACGAGAGGTCTAGATTAAATATGAGAATCCCTAATTAGGGTTAGGGCGAAATCCTTAATCGAATGGTCAAAATAATGTCTCAGATAATCAGATCGATGGTGGACAATAAATGAGGAAATTATTTAAAGAAATAAATATTTTTGAAAATCAAGAAGATAAAGACTGCCTGGTTTGTGAGATTCAAAAAATCAAGAAGATAAGATTTGAACTGAAGATCAGATTTGAAAAATCAAGAATCTGCCCGATTAGTTGATTTTTGGAAGAATAATATCCTTTTGAATTTAATTAATTCAAAATGATGATTTTGTGAGAATAAATAATCTTTTTCAGATTATTTACCAATATGGACTGACAGTTAAGAAAGTGATGATATTTTAAATAATTTCATTTATTTAAAATGAGAGGAATATTAATTTTGATAATTAAATAATTAAATATAATTATTTAATTTAGTAGATAAGATTAATTAATTAAATAAATTAATCAATTCATTTAATTATGACAATTAGTGACATATTAAATAAATAAATGTAATTCATTTATTTAATAATCAGGAAGAATTAATGAATAAGGATAATTAAACAAATTTAGAACTTTATTTAATTATAGGGAGACTTAGAGAATTAGTGACGTATTTAATAAATAAATGGAATTTATTTATTTAATAATCATGAAGAATAAAAGGACATGAATTAATTAAATAATTATGAATTATTTAATCAATAGTTGAATGTGGACCAAGGACATAATTAAATGTCATAATTATGTTATGACGAAAGTGGTAAAAATGAAGCTTATAGGCCTAGGTCATTTTTAGGTGTCTACATTTTGCCCCTCTTTGTCATAATGTCGCATGTCGCATTGTGACAAAGAAAATAAGTCAAATTCATGCCCTAGTGCAAAATAAGATGAGGAATAATGATGAGGAGGGTTGCGGTATGCCCCCTCGAGAGGACAGACAGGTTCCAAGAACACGGGTGTGCTCTCGAAATTAATGAGAAGACTAGAATATGAAGAGAAAAAGAAATGTTAGTGCAAAAGATATGGATGATGATATGGATGCAATGCCTATATGAGATAGGTGAGAGAAGATGTCACGACTAAAGAAGATGCATGTTAGTTCCTAGACAAAATCCTTCAAAACTTTAGCATAAGACTTTAATTATTATTTCTCTTAATCATCATTGGGCAGTAAAAATGACACAAATGGACAACAAACACCATGATATGATGTAGACCAAGGTGTGCAAGGTCATCCTCTTGAAAAGTAGACAGTCACAGACAAGGAATGTCTTAACTCATACTAAGGGCAAAGTTGCCCTAGTCTTTTTGTCAAGACAATCCACAAGCAGAAAAAGACAAGGACAAATCATGAAACGTCATTGCTCCTCTAAATCCTATTGCCAGGACATCCTTGAGGAACTAGCAACATGACTATCTGAAAGAACAAAAGATAAAGCCATTATCATGATACGTCATTTTTCTAAATCCTTTTGTTGAGATCTCGCTGAGAAACTAGTAACATGAGTGTCAAAAGACAAAACAAATGTCATGATACATCGCTGCTTCTCTAAATCTCGATGTCAGGATCTCGCTAAAAAACTAGTAACATGATTGTCAAAAGACAAGACAAACTTCATGATACGTTGTTGCTTTTCTAAATCCTCGTGTCAGGATCTCGCTGAAAAGCTACTAACATGATTGTCAAAAGATAGGACAAAATTAATGATACGTCGCTGCTTTTCTAAATCCTGGTGTCAGGATCTCGCTGAAAATCTAGTAACATGATTGTCAAAAGACAAGACAAACTTCATGATATGTTGCTGCTTTTCTAAATCCTGGTGTCAGGATCTCGTTGAAAAGCTAGTAACATGATAAAAAGCAAAAAAACAAATGCCAAGTATTTGCCAAGTGTGTCTGGATGTCAAGTTTTAATGATGTCGAGATGATGAATGTTGAAGTTTGCCATATTCAAGGACACATCCTAAATAATGTCGATGTCTAGGAAGGACACATCCTAAAACACCAATGTCAAAGTTTTGTTCTTCAGAAGGACACATCTCAAAGAACGGTGATGTCAAGAGGAATGATCCTTAAGTGTCAAAAAGGATCCCTCGAAAATGTCAAATGATAGGGACAATGCCTAGGAAGGACACATCCTAAGGCATAAATGACTGAGGTTATTCTTCAAAAGGACACATCTGAAAGGTAACCAAAAATTGATAGTTTGACTGGTTGCGATAATTTGACTTGTGTTGACTGAATTCAACTTGTTTTGATTGAGTTTGACTTGTGTTGACCATATGATGATAATATACCATGGTGATACGATTGTCATGTTGAATGAATGATTGTTGTACTTTATTTTAGGAGTTTTCCCATTTGGAGAAATGATCTATCCCGACTAGCAGAATTTTGACATGTGTGCCAATGTGATGCCATGAACCCTAAAGGACTGACCTAGTGCGGCCTCGAGGGCTCATTGACAGATGGCCTTGCCTACGTCATGCACTCAGAGACCTCGTAGTTCAACACGACCAATGACATTGTTTTGATGACAAAAGATTGAGTCATGATTTATTTTAACACACCTAAAAGGACTGACCTAATGTCTCGGTGACTCAAATGTGAGTCTTGCCTACGTAGCAAATGCGTAGAGACAATGTAGTTTGGAAAAATGACAAAGACTGATTGACCTGACTAACTTTGACAAGAGATGACACTGCGTTTGCGTTCTTTGAGTAGTCTGATGTTTTGTTTGTGGTTTTCTTCAGGACGTTTTATGATTTTTAGGTCTTTTTTAAGACTTTTTTACGATGTTTTTTGTCTTTTTTTAGGACTTTTTGCCAATGTTTTTATATTTTTTCAGGACTTTTTATGATGTTTTTGGTTTTTTTTTTTTAGGACTTTTGTGATGTTTTTGGTCTTTTGTCTTTTTTCAGGACATTTTATGATGTTTTTGGATTTTGACATTTAAGAGGATCATGACAAATGCATATGACTGATGCCTACACATGAGAATCCAAGGAAAAACATGATTGTGCCCCTAGTCAAGATGAATACCAATTGACAGGTGATGACAATGTTGTTTGACGTGGGAAGGACGCATCCCAAAACAACATGAGGATGATGACGATAATGTGATGAAAGTATGGAGGTCTACAGCCGGGCCAGGAATGCAGTCAAGCAAAATTTTGGATAATGTGCTTGTATGGATTAGACTCATTGCATTTGGAATGACTTGGTTAGGACTAGATGGGATGATGATTATCTTTAGACCGTTTGACAAGGGAAAGCCAAGATAGGTGACCGGCATGAAAGGATAGGGGTGACCTTGGTAAAGGACGAGAGACATGAGACTAAGGGAATTGTCATATGAATTTCAAGGACTACGTTGCACAAGGACAATAAGACTATGACAATCAATGACGTGATGTTTCATGAATCGTGTATGACCAAAGGATAGACATGTCAAGAGTTTTCCCAAAGCATGATTTATGTGTGCCAGTTTTATGTCAAGACCAAGGTAAGTGGAAAATGTATGAAAATGATATGAATGAAATGGTCGGATGTCAATGTCAAGAGGAAGGCCTAGGAGATGAGACGACTTGCCCCCAAGTATAAAATTCCACATAGACGATTTATTTTACACATGATGCCTGTTTGCCAGGTTTTCACCATTGGATGAAATTTTTCTCTTAACTATTTTCTTGACTTTTTTATTTTTTTGGTGTCACCAAGACGCCTGTTTGCCAGGTTTTCATCAGGGTGACGATTTTTTTATTTTTTTATTTTTTGGATAGCCTAGATGCTTTAGATTACCACTGACTGTTCTGAATCCATTGACGGTGCCGATGTAGAGACTGGTGTCATGATATGCCAATAATGACCTTGTTGAAGGAATTGTTTTGTCAGGATCGTAGCACTTGTATACAACTGATCAATGTCATTGTGATCCTTTCTGATACTAGAGTTGGCCTTATCAGAATACGCACATCGCAATAGAGTGTCATGAGAGTCCTTGTGGTAAAGAGTTGCTGCCATGATGTGATGGATTTGTGACATAGGATTTTTGGACTTTAGGCGAGATGTAGGATTATGACAGATGATGGTGGACGTGGAAAGGTTGTTTGGGAGTTTGGATGAATCATTTTATATTTTCCAAACTTGGGATGGTGGATGACGGATTTTGGAATTTTCATTGGGTTGATGTTTAGAACCAACACTTCTATATGCCTTGCTTGATGACCATTTTGAAGGAGGTGGACGTCTGTTATATGTGGGAGTCCTCTTTGCTTGTGGCTCCACATTGTGATTGACTTTTGTATTTGACTTGGTGTCTTTGTTTGATCCACTTTTCTTTGGGATCCATTTTAATTTCATTTTTTCACTTGTCCTTTTGTCTGATTCAATGGCATTTGACATTTGATTTTTGACTTTGTAAGAGTTTTGTTTTTGTTGGTTCGAAAGGGAAGGTTGAAAATGACGATTTATGGTGCGAATGGAGGGAGTGTTGGCAGCAATCTTATGACAAGGATTTCTCATGGACTCCATTTTGACGTTTGTATCTGACAAAGTTGCCCCCAGTATCGAGGAGGTATCACTGACATCATTTGATTTGCTAACTGAGGAATAGCCAAGACCTTGATGTCTGTAATTTTCCTAGAGCTGTATTGGTTCTAGAATGCCTTGTTCATGTATGCCTAATCCTTTGCCTTGATATTGCATGATTTGACATATTTTTTTGGCGATGGGGTATTTGTTGTTTTGAAAGCAAGATGCCAACCCATCATTAGGTATGTCGATACTGTCACTTGTAATATTTTCATCTGTAAGAAAACCTACTCTGACAAAGATAGATGACCCTAGTTGATAAAGTGTCTTAGCTTCATTGTCATGATGGACATATTCCTGACTGATATCTTTGGTATGATCATGCAACATGTCAGGTTCAAATAATTTTGTTGGTGCTTCCAAGGCAATGTCGAAGCCATCCTTATTTTTAGTGTCATAGAGCCCAATGGTTTTAGCTATAGCTTGATCATATGCAAGCATGTTCCTAGTGGGAGATTCTTGATCTGGAGGAATATCATCTATGTGTCCCATGAAGGCAAGTGTCTCATCGTGGGGAGTGGATGTTGATGAATCATGGATAGGACTAGGTGGAGGTGAATTTGAAATATCTTTCTCATGGATGGGTATATGATCAGATTTCTCATGGATAGGATCTTCATCATTATGGATATCATCTTGATCATAAAAATGATATAGATTATGGATAGGTTGGACAAAAATGATATGACATTGATTAGGAATAGGGATTGATGTTTCCACATGCTTGAGAGTAGACTCTTGACATAACTCTTGGGTTGCTTGAATGGAAGTGGAAGGGGATTTCTCATGGAGAGACTTGACATGTTCTTGATGGTCAACATAGGAGCATGAAAGAGGGTGACTTGGACTTGTGAAGGGAGACTCTTGAAGTGGCTCAAGGGGTTGTGGATGACATGGTTGACTTGAAGGACTTGGCATGATGTTTGAGGACTCTTTTGTATGTTCAAGTATATGTGTTGAATGACATGGAGACAATTGATTCCTTTCTTGTAGCCCTTGGGTCACATCCTTTATAGGTGGATGGGTGGATTTAGATAATGCCATCAATTTATTTTTTAAATATCTAAATGTAGGGCATTGATTTGATGGAGGATTAGCTGATGGTGGGGGTAATGAAGATTTTGATTGGTTAGAAGGTAAAGAGGCCAATGAATTAGGACTTGGAAATGGTGGCTTGTGGATAGGCATTTGATTAGATGGTGGTAAGGGTGCATGAACTGGATTGGTGTTCCCCTTGTCAAAGGTGGCATTAAGACTTAAAGGCTCTTGATTTTGTTGCCAAGGTGAACTTGGGATCCTATGTTCTTGTTGTGATATGGGTGGACATGTTGATGTGGCTTGTGAGGGGGTGACTTGAAAAGGATTAATGACCAAAGGACTAGGATAGGATGTGGGAACTTGGACTGGACTAGTATATGAAGGACTAGGATAGGACATGGGGACTTGGACTGGAGTAGCATGTGAGGTACAAGGATAGGACATGGAGTCTTGGACTAAATTAATTATTGAATGGAAAGGATATGACATGGAGACTTGGACTGGATCGGTATGTTATGATGTGGGGACTTGACATGAGTTGGTAGATGGTTGATAAGGCATGTAGACTTGGACGGGATTGATAGGTGAAGGGTCAGAATATGACATGGAGGTTTGGAATGGACTAGTGGATGGTTGGCTTCCCTTGTCAAAGTTAGGATAAGGGTGAGTAATGGATGCTTGTTGTGGACTAATGTCATGAATGGTATTAAGTGAATTTTGGTAGTGAGGGTAGATGGATGGAGGACTAGGACTCATGGATTGTTGGTATGAAGGACATTGATTGTCAGTTTGGAGGAATTGTCTCCTAACGTCTAAGGCTTGTTGGTATTGACCTCTACAGAGTAATTGGTATTCAACTTTACTAGCAAGCCTATCAATATGTTGGTGAAGGGAAGACAAGGTGGTGGATATCATGATGTTAAATGCAAAGTGATAATGACGTTTGTCTAAGGGAAATGACCAATGCAAGGTGATAAAATTGTCAAGAAAGGATGCCAAATGCCAAGATGACAATGAAGATGTTGACTAAGGAAAATGACCAATGCCAAGTCTAGATGCCAAATGAGGACTATGATGGACAATGCAAAGTCTAAGTTCAAAATGAGGACTGAGACTATTTTTTTTTATGTTTTTTTGAAAAGTTTGAGTTGTCTAAGGTCGATTGTTTGTGTCCAGATTTGTGATTGTTGTGTATATTGTTTGAAACTCCAGAAAACACTTGAAAAGCATGATGTTTTACTGTAATCAAGCACACATCAGATAAGCACAATCCTAGGTTAGGCCAGGACAATATTTGCTAGATTCCTCGTGGGTTTCCCCAACCGCATATCTGTAGCGTGTGAATTCAAAAGCTTGGATGCATGGGCTCCCCCTTATAGTGCACTCTCTTCTTAGGCCAACCAAGCTTCCAACAACCATGAAAATCCCATGGTGGATTGATCACCTCTACTACAAATTGCGAAAGTGTGGATGCCTTCACACCGACCGGTGTTGCGCTAGCACATAGAAGGTTTTTGGCTTACTACACAAAGGTTTTTAGTTCGGGACCCTCGTTCGAGTGGCCATACATGGGGCAAGAGATTAATCACCATTAAGGTGGCACTCCAGCCTGAAGAGGTTAAGCTTAACAGGGTTTAAGGGAGTACAACTCTATCCATATGACACACCCGCACTCGCAATCTTAGGTTTTCCCTTAAGATTTACATTTATATACCAGTCGGGGGTAGCTTGGCCTTAGCTCCGTTGCTAGTTTGAGTTGCGTTGGGGGTGATGAAATCCCCAGGCAGGCCCAATTTCTAGAGTTGGTAATCGTTTCTCTTACACCTAAGATCACCCAAAAGCGTGAGGGGAGAGGATACTCCGATATACCAAATCGTTAGGTAAGAACAAATAAAAACGAGTCTGGGTTTTTGATCACCAAGTTTTCACAAGGTGAGAGCATACTCCCCTATCGTTTTACAAACACATTCAGAAATGGAAAACAAGGTTCATTTTAATTGCACCAAAACTAAAATGTGAGTTACACTACTAAAAATGCAAACACATTGTTTTGCTGTTTGGCCTTTGACAAGTGAACCTACAAGACAATCCGTTAGTAGTTTGAATGTTTGTTTTTGACTATCGATCTGCAAAAAAATTAGTAAGATGCATCCTTTTTTGTCCACTTGATCCAATGTGTCCTTTGAAGTGTTTATTTTCTGCACATGCACAAAACCAACAACAAACCCTAACAAGATAATCAATCACTACTATTAGAGGGTTAGCTAGTCGAGAAAAATCTGATTTTTAGAAAAAAAAATTGATAGAAAAATGAAAAATACAGAAAATAAATCCTATCTAAAATCTCAAGAGGTTTCCAAAAAATTAAATAAATCAGAAAAATTTGTTGTTTTGCACCTGAAATTAATTTTTTATGAAAAATCATAAAAAAATAATAAAAAATACAAAACAGCTCTAAATAAGCCAATCTTTGTTAAACACCAATTTCAAAAAATCTATTTTTTGACTAATAATTGCACATCCAAATTTAAAAACTAAAGAGTAGACCCCTATTAAAATTAAGATATCTTTCGAGAAATGTAAACATATCTAAAAAATTCGATAATTTTCTCTTGAAATTAAATTTTCATGAAAAAAAGCACAAAAATTATAAAAAATTAAAAATAGAGCAAAAAAATCTAATTTTTGGAATGAAAGCGTGTGATGCTGTCCCCAAGCTGTAAAAAAAAAATTGTGAGAAAATACATAGCCGTTTGAAAGTTATGGTCGAATCTTTGGAAAGTAGGGCTTTGTCCACAATGATGCCAAACCTGCAACAAAAAGCAAACAAGCCCTGCAACAAGAAGAAACCAACTCCAAAAATTCCTCTTTATTTATCTAAATATGTCGGGTTCACCAAATGTATCTATGGAAAATTAGATGGTGTTAGCTTATTAGATAATAAACATCAAAAATCCAAAGAGACTATCAAGAACAATGGAAAATCAAAACAAAGAACGATTATACCTTCCTTTCCTTCCATGCTTCACCTTCATAGCACCTTCTTACTTGTTGGATGTTGTTGCCCTCAGATTGGACGTGCGAGCAATCTACAAATGTTTAAGTCCTACACCAAGCTTTGAAAGATTTATGTAATGTCTAAATGCCTATGCCTATGACAATATGCTAAAATGAAATAATGACTACTAATGCCAAATGACTATAATGCCTACTAAATTAAAAATGAAGTTGTCGGGATCCCAAAATTATGAGCAAAATTTTCTTTTATAGAAAACACAATTTTGAGTGGACGGATGAGATTGAATTCTAAGAAAGACCTAGAACGAGAGGTCTAGATTAAATATGAGAATCCCTAATTAGGGTTAGGGCAAAATCCTTAATCGAACGGTCAAAATAATGTCTCAGATAATCAGATCGACGGTGGAGAATAAATGAAGAAATTAATTAAAGAAATAAGGATTTTCGAAAATCAAGAAGATAAAGACTGCCTGATTTGTGAGATTTGAAAAATCAAGAAGATAAGATTTGAACTGAAGATCAGATTTGAAAAATCAAGAATCTGCCCGATTAGTTGATTTTTGGAAGAATAATATCCTTTTGAATTTAATTAATTCAAAATGATGATTTTGTGAGCAATAAATAATATTTTTCAGATTATTTACCAATATGGACTGACAGTTAAGAAAGTGATGACATTTTAAATAATTTCATTTATTTAAAATGAGAGGAATATTAATTTTGATAATTAAATAATTAAATATAATTATTTAATTTAGCAGATAAGATTAATTAATTAAATAAATTAATTAATTCATTTAATTATGACAATTAGTGACATATTAAATAAATAAATGTAATTCATTTATTTAATAATCAGGAAGAATTAATGAATAAGGATAATTAAACAAATTTAGAACTTTATTTAATTATAGGGAGACTTAGAGAATTAGTGACGTATTTAATAAATAAATAGAATTTATTTATTTAATAATCATGAAGAATAAAAGGACATGAATTGATTAAATAATTATGAATTATTTAATCAATAGTCGAATGTGGACCAAGGACATAATTAAATGTCATAATTATGTTATGACGAAAGTGGTAAAAATGAAGCTTATAGGCCTAGGTCATTTTTAGGTGTCTACACATAGTATCGACAAAGATGCATTGCATTAACAGGTTCTTTTAGAGGAGTCCCATCCATAGATGATAACCCATAAGCACTCAAGCCATACACGAAGATGACAATGTAAGGGCCTAACCAATTAGGACTAATTTCTCTAATTCTCATAGAGAACCAAGTCACCTATCTGGAAATTTTTATGGAGTACACTTTAATTATATTGTCTAGACAACAATTGTTGATAAGCTTTAAGATGGTCGAGGGCTTGTAATTGGCGCTCATCAAGCATCTCTAGTTGATAAAAATGATTAGCTCGATAAGTCTCGTCATCAATTAACCCTTTAAGGAAAACCCACAAAGACAATATTTCTAACTCTAAAGGCATAATGGCTTTGACACAATACATGAGGTTGTAAGGAATTGTTCTTGTCACCGTACGAACACTTGTGCGATAGGCCCAAAAATCATATGTTATTTGAACATGCCAATCCCTACCATGTTTATTTACTATTTTGTAAAGAATGAGCTCAAGAGTCTTGTTAGACACTTCTGCTTGACCATTAGATTGAGGATAATATGGTGTATAAAATCTATGCTGAATGTGAAACTTCTCCAAGAATTGCTTTACTTGTTCTTGAATGACATACCATTGTCAGAGACAAGAGTAGAAGGAAACTCAAAATGAGAAATGATGTTGTTTATAAGAAAGCTACAAATAGCATCAACATTTGTAGATTGAAGCAAGATGGCTTCAACCCACTTCGTGAAGTAATCTATAGCAGTAATGATAAAGGTGTGTCCTTTAGAAGGAGGTGATATCTTTCCTATAATATCCAACCCCCATTTTATGAAAGGCCAAGGAGAGGTCTAGTTTTGTAACCCTTGTGCAGGAGCATGAATAAGACGACTATGTTGTTGACATTGCAGGAACTTTTTAACAAAATCAAAAGAGTCTTGTTCCATCATTTTCCAAAAGTACCCCATGTGGATCAATTTTCACATCAAGGATTTCCCATTGAAGTTTCCACCCCCAGAACCCAAATGGGCTTCCTTAAGGGAAAGGGGTATTTCTACTTTAGTGAGACATTAGAGAAGAAATCCATTGTAATATCTTTTATAGAGAACATCTGATAAGACAACGTAATGGATTGAAAGCTTTTGTATGCAAGTATGGTCATTTTTCATCGCATCATCAAGAAATTTCCTAGTCTTTAGATAGTTGTAGATGTTAGAAAAACATTCTCTCGAGCCTACATGAGAATACACAAGAGCATTGGATTCAATTTGATTGAAAACAACAGGAGATCGAAGGACCTAAACTACAAAGTTGTATTATTTTGTATCCTCATCCGAAGGTACTAGGGAGGCAACACTCGCCATTGCATCTGCATGTTGATTTTCTCTCCTAGGAACAATATATATTGTGAAGGAGGAGAATCAATTAAGGAAAGATAAAGCAAGGTCTTGATAATAAAACAACTTACTTTGCTTAGCTTGATAGGTTCCTATAATCTGGTTCACAATAAGCATTGAGTCACCATGTATAAAGACATGTTTTATCTTTAGCATGATTACGACATGCAACCAACAATGAGGGCTTCGTACTCGATGATGTTGCTGGTACAAGGGAAGTCCAATCGAAAGGAGAGAGGCGTCATCTTACCTTCAAGTGAGATTAGAACCATGACTACTTTGGATCTATTCTGACATCTCAACCCATCGAAATACATCTTTCATATGAGATCATGATCGATCATGAAAATTTTCTCATTAGGGAATAAGTCCAAACATAGGAAGGAGCGAGATGAAGGAGCGTATTCCAATTGATCAAAAATTGCTTGACCCTTTATCAATTTCTAAAAAACAAACTTTATGTCAAACTCATAAAGTGACATTACCCACTTTTCTAACCTCCCAGAAAGGTTAGCACTACAAAACAAATGCTTTAGAAGGTCACTTTTCACAATGACATGTGTTTCAGCATGAAGAAGGTAGCGACTTAGCTTCTGTATTGAAAAGATGAGAGAAAGGCATTGCTTCTCCATGGATGAATAATGAGTTTCATAATCAACTAGGACATGACTAATGTAGTAGACTACTCTCTCTTTCCCGACATCATCATACTGAGCGAGCAAGGTTACCAAAGCGGATGGTGATGTGGCAAGGTAAAGTAGAAAGGGTTTATCTTTCATAGCCAACATCAATATGGGAGGATTGGCCAAATAAGTTTTTACTGATTTTGTAGTGTAGGAAAGTGTATCCCTCTACATTTTCACAATTGTTTGGGCCCTCCCTGCTAAAATTGGACTTCTTTATGCCTTATTTGGCATTATTTTGCATCCACAAGCCTTAATCAATGCATCTTTCTGAGGATAATCCCGACATATATCAATTAACCAATAAAAAAATAATGATTTTGGATTGTATGGCCTAGATTTAGTGATCTAGGACTCATACACCACCTTGGCCATATGGGTCCCAACTAGGTTTTGGGGCCTCAATCTGAATTTAACATTAAACTCAACATTTCTTGAAAATTGTATCCCAAGCTTAGCCTAATGGGACTCATATGTCCCAACTAGAGTATCAATCTTGCTTAGCTTAGACCTAATTTAAATTCAAATTCTTGGTAGGATTTTATTCTCCTAGATCTGATGTTGGCTCGTAGTGTTGTAATTTTGAGAAATTTGGCATAAACAAGTATAAATATAAGGTTATTTCGCTCATTTTTCACCTAGCAAGTTGATGAAGCATTCTTATAGAAAATTTGTGATGTAGTGTTTCATGATTCAGGCAAGCATTCAAATCAATATCCATATCATTCAAGAAATATTCAAGATCCACATTCATGCTAGCCATTTCATACATGTTTTTAGCATCTTATTCAAGGGTTTGGTGAGTTGCAACATTGCATATTTATTCATTCATCATTCCTCATTTCTATTTCATTTCATTTCAAGGTTTGATTACCAAAAATGGGTTTAACTAAGGAAAACCCCTATCCACTAAGAAAACAAAAAAAATTCCTCTCTTTTATGTATTATTTGTAGATATAGGTTGAAGATCCATTGAATAGCGAAATTTGAGAAAAGTTGTCAAGTTGCAAATTTGTCAAAGTTGTCACCTTACTTGCAAGATCATGGAAAGTCACCTACAAGTTGCATTTTAGTGATTCAGACTCAAAGATTTGGTAGGAAGAAAGCTACAAGAAGTCATTAGAGGATATTAGAGTTTTGGATCAACCCTGATAGTAGGACTAAATCACAACTTGTGGCATATGAGTCCTAGTATACCTAAATTCAAAAATTTCCAGCAGATTTTGATTTAGCGGTTCTAGATTCTAGTTTATGTTAGAAACCCTAATTTGGGACTGAATCACCCAACCTAGCATATGAGTCCTAGTATGCATCAAAGTCAACATTTTTAGGATTCTAGGACTTCATTTAAGCCTCTTTAGTTTCCAAGTGCACCTCTATACTTTCTTAGTTTATTTTTTGCATTTCAACTTTATACTTTAGGTCATATAGTTAGGTTTTGCACATCTTTTACATTTCTAGTCTTTCCAAGCCCTAGCTTGGTGGTAAACCCCTCTTTAGTTTTTAATCACACTCTAGGAAAACCTTTATTAGATCTCTTTCCCTTACTCCATCCTTGGATTGAAATATCTAGGGTTTCCTTGAGAGAAACTAAGTGAAATACATCCTAAACCCCTAGGTTCCATCTCCCAAAAGGTGGAACCCCTATTTCATAGGTTACATATTCGAAATATTTCTAACACTCTTCATCCCATATAAATTGAATTTCCTTTCTTAACAAAAGAGTGAAAGGAAGAGTATGATCATATAATTAAGATATGAATCTACAAATTTCTTGAATCTTCCCTTGTAAACTTTGCAACTCACTAATGTTCCTAGGTGGAGGCATGCTAACAATTGCATTGATCTTATTTGTGTCGACGTCAATTTCACAATGAGAAACTATGAACCCCAAAAATTTTCCTACATTTACGCCGAATACAGACTTGAGTGGGTTAAGGCTATCTTATACTAGTCTTTTGTATTAATATGAGTCTAATTATATCCTGAGAATCCATCCATGAAAGATAACAAGGCATGGCCTACAGTCAAATCTACAATCATATCAATATTAGGTAATGGAAAATCATCCTTAAGTGAGGCCTTATTAAGATCATGAAATTCAATGCATTTATGAATATGACCATCAGGATTGCTAATAACAATAATATTCAAGATACAAGGTCTTAACCAACAAAGCAACCTTAGGATTAATCTTTTTAGATTTTTAGCTTAACCATCTTGGCCAACAACTTCTCTATCTAGGTCTTAACCAACAAAGCAACCTTAGGATTAATATTTTTGGATTTTTAGCTTAACCAGCTTGACATCGGGACATAGAACAATTTTGTGAACCACCATAGACTCATCAATACCAGGCATGTCCTCATATGAATAAACAATGATATCAGGGTGAGAATGTAGAAGGTCAGAGTGCTCACTTAGAAGAAAGTCACTTCCCTATCTTAATCACCCTTTTGGAAGATTTAGGATCCATAAAGACTTCAATAGTATCCTATTTGAGGAGGGGACTACAATCTTCAGGATGCAGTATTGGAAAATCATTGTCAACATTAGTTAGAGGGTCCTCCTCATCAACATTCAGGATAGATTCTCTAAAATATGCCTATTTTCTCAAGCAATATGGGAACCGTCTCTTATGGTGAAAGGAGGAAAATAGGAGTAGGCACCTAAGAATTCCTATAGTGCTTCATCCGAAGAGAAAAAATATAGGTATACTTCTTCAGCCTATGCCCCATCCTCTATTAATTTACGATGGACTAGACTAAGCGATTCAACCAAAATCATGTTAACACTCCACCAAGGTTTTTTCTTAGATTATTCAATAGAGAATCCCAAGCCTAGATAGTGCTTACAAGGATTGAACTAGATAGGGACATTAATTCCTTTCTCAATGTGTCCAAGGCCTTTTTACCCATAGCCATATTGAGAAGCGAGTCTATATCCAAAACCATAGCATGTTTGTAAAACTTCGAAAGGCAATGGTTCCACATAGAGAGCACCATTCCACCAATGGATATCGAATGCATCTACAAGAGAACAACCATCTCCCTTACTTTATTCACAAACATTGACCTCCTTAGTAGAAGAAGGATTATCCTCCTCAGTAGGGGAATGATTGGTTTCCTGAATAGGATCACAACTTTCCTTCTCAATGGGAGTTTTATCATCTTCCTTATGAGAGGTATTCAAGGTTATAAAAAGTTTTAGATGATTGGGATTCAATTTATATTATCCAATGAAGAACTCCAAGAATTCCAAGGGTCCCCAATCATCATCAAGGAACACATTAGATTCAAAAGAAGAAGTAGACAAGGAGGACTTAGGACTTTTTGCTTTAGGTTCTTGTTTAGTAGCATACACTTCGAGGACAACCTCCATAGAGGGTATCGTCGAGGAAAATTTCATGACATTAGAAGTTAGGTATGGAATACAATTATTGAGAGTGGAGACAACTAAAGCCCAACCAAAAACTGCTAGTTCACAAAGGTGAACAAATTTTGGGTCAACTTTGACTGTGACCACTTGATTATTTGCAAAAAAAATTAAGAAATGATGTAGAGTGGAAGTAAAAACACCCATAGCATGAATCCAAGGTCTCCCCAAAAGAATATTATAAGGTAAGGGGCCAAGAATCACATAAACCAAGGTGGATAAGGTAATGGAGCCTAACTGCAAAGGCAAGATTATCATGCTTAGATCTTGTCGGCCAACATTATCAAACCCATGAATATACAAAGAAGAAGCAACTAAAGAAAAAAATAAACTTTAATCTTGTGTAGTAGATCTATACCATAAATTTTGAGAGCCAAACTGGTGTCAACATGGGTACGTCTAATACTGATGGTATTAACATTAACTATAATCATTAAAGGATCTGCTTGCTTCTACATATCTGGAGGTGGGAGTTCCTCTAGATATGATCTGATTTTTTGTGAATCTGCATGAATATGATCCATCAATGCATTAACATCCATTGGCCTAGTGGAGGTAGGAAAAGGGATCTTCTGCAAGGATTCCTTAAGCATACCTTGATAAACCAGAGTGGTTTGAAGAAAATCCCAAAGTGAGATCTTCGCTGAAGTAACACAAAGTTGCTCAACAAGATCTCAATCAATAGGTGCTTCAATCACAGGTTTAGGTGTTGAAGGAAGATTCAATTGAGAAGGTGGTAAAGAGGTAGTAATTTGAGTACGTTGAGATGCAGGAATAAAAGGTTGTTGATCCAAATTTTGTTTATTTCTTCTTGTATTATATGTGTGCCTAACAACATTATAAGAAGTAGAGTCTGTAGCTTTTACAAACCTCAAATATAAATCTGGTGAATCATCATGATATGAAATTCCACAAATAGAATTAATCCTCTTAGGAGAGGGGCTAGCCAGAGTCAAGTAAACAATGGGTCTCGTAGGGCTTGGAGAAGTTGCAGAGACCACTAAAATGTTCACCGACTCTCCAGCTTGTGAAGAAGAAGATTGCTTGGAAGATCTACTGGCAGAGGAATATTCTTCTAAGAAATCATCTAGAGTATCATCCAACATATCAAAATATTCCATAGAGAAAGCATTATCATAAACACTAAAGCATTACAAAAAGATATCTGAAATGTTTCATGTCAGGTTCACCAAAATATGAGATAAGGAGGATTCGTTGTTCACAAGTCTCTTTGTTCTCAATAGAATCCTAGGGAGCGAACTACCCTTAACCACCTCAATACTAGTTCAATGAAGAAATTGCAAAGAAACTATACATAGACTAATTATCATAAATGATTGCTTCAGAACTTGAGAGAGCAAAGCTTCTAGATTCTGTTGTGCCCTCAGCACACATGCCCCCCTCTTTTCTTCACCTCATCAGGTCTTTTTATTGTCGTCTCATATTGTGTGCCCCTGTTTGGTGTCTAAAATGGTCAGTGAGTCCTAGAGAGTCATTTCAAGTCAACCATGTTTCACCCCCTCAAATTTTCTATGTCCTAAGCCTTTGCAGAAGTCCCTTGGCAGTTTTCCTTCGCCTTTCAGATTGGCGTCCCTGAAGCCCTGCGGATCTGCCCCCACAGACTGTCCCTTGCAAATTTCCCTATTGTTTGTGCCATCCCAAATAGAAAAAATAGACCCCGTCCTTCCATAGCCTAAGACCCGCCTCTCCGGTTGTCATTCCATCACTTCACCAATGGCTAAGTCCCAATGACCATTTTCCCTGTGGACTTTTCCCATCTCACAGCCGCTTTTGAAACCTGACCATTTACCATCTCCCCAACCCACAATACCTGTATTAAATAGGGGAATTAAATGCACTTAAATCTATAAATAGTCCAAAATGAGGGGTCATTTTCACCAGTCATAGTTAATCAAATCCAGTCAGAGAGCCCCATGATTGTCACTGCCACGCCCACTGAGCCAGTTTGTTGATTCTGAGCCTTTGTTTGCTATTGCTTCATCCTGCTTCATTGGATTTCACAAGTTGGTTGGCCACCATGCACCTCATTTTGAGTTTTTATTCATTTCTTCCAAAATCTGTTAAAATCTCTGAAGGAAAACTATAAATATACCTAGAATAAACTCTAGTGCACAAAACCCATAAAGCAAAAATTTGATAAACCTTTGAAATTGGTAATGGGAGGACTTCGAAACTTCAACCTCCCATGGGTGTTATTGGGCCAGGGAATTCACTCATCGCAGGCCCAAAACCACACCTTGGTCATCAGTATGCCTTTGAAATCATCAAATGAATTTAAATGACATTTGTGATCACCGGGTCCACTATCGCGGGAATCCCCTTCAGCATAGCTTTCTTACACCAAAATCCATGGATGAAAGACAAGGGTCCATCGCACCCCTCGGGTCTACCTTTGTGGGATTCCATCCGTGGAACACCCCTTGAGCTTTGTCATTTTCAATGACCTTTGTAACTAGTCGTTCCACCCATCGAGCCCCGCCTTCATGATAGCTGGTAAAATCTAAAACGAAGTGGTCATTCCTTGTGGGCTTTCCTTTGCAAATTTTTGCCAGCCATTCGTTGTTCCAAACGGCCAACTCAAAATGACAAAACGTCTAAGTCCTTCCACCACCTAGAACCTGACTTTCTCATTGTCGTTAAGCTCTCCAAGCAATTAACGAAGTAAACATTGGGGCTCCATCCTTGCTCGGACCTGATCCCATGAGTTTCCCCTACCGAACTGCCATCTAGCTTTTTCCATCACAAATAGCTATCATTGACCATCCACCTACACTTGCTAACCCACAATAGACTTTAACGTTAAACCAACCTAATTGACATCCTCCAAACTCATAGGGCCCACTGGGCGGAATGCTGCCTGCAGGTTTTCATCCTGACAATGCCATCTCCTATGGCTTTTGATCCACTACCCTCCACCCTTCGACTCCCAACTCCCTTGCAGCCATCAAGCAAAAATGTTAAAATGTTCCAAGTGGTTAGCATTCAGCGGGTCATCCCCCATGAACCTCCATCATTGGGACTTCATCCCATCCTAGCCATTATGAAAGGAAAAACTGCCTCTATCCTTTTGTTGCTCAGAACATTTCCCCCAGAATGCCATCTCACCAGATTCGTTTAAAATGACAAACCTCAAACAACCAATCTTCCTCCTAGTTCTGAGTGCTCAAAATATGATTCAAATGCCCTCCATGTTGGAAAAACAAGGACACACAACTGAGATGGGGGGGTGAATCAGTTGTAACATAAACTAAAACTCTTCTTCTTAAACTTAACTTAAACTTAGATCTAATCAATAAGCAATTAACCATAAACAATCAACACATCATAGAGACAAAGAACACAAATATTTTTTTGCATGGAAACCCTATTGGGGAAAACCCACGGTGGATGTTAGTCCACAAGATTATACTCTGCTAGAAGTATAAAAGAAATAATAAGGGGAATGCACATGAATTCAAGCACACTTCCTAGAGCTCACTGCTCAATTAAAAAAGATGACTCACTATCCAATAATAGGGTTTGGATTAAAACCATCCAAGATTTGTGAACTGAGAAAATAGCTTCTTCACAAACCTGATTACAGTTCCAATTAAGCTCAAAACTTCTTCACACTTTGCACATTCTTCTTCACACTCTGCTCTACAATTGAATGATATTCACACACACACACACACATAGGAGCACATGAAGCTTCCTCACAAATAATGAACTAATCACCCTTAAATATCTGCTACATGAAATTCCATCACCATTTCATCGGCCAAAGAAATAAAATACATTTGTAGTGTCCCCCAAAATTTACAAATAAGATTTTAATGTGTATCCACCAATGTTGGCCACAACATATTGGAGACCCAAATTAATATCTCCAACACAAGAATACTTTAATTAATTACACCTCAAAGATCCACAACACACTACCAACATGATGTCAGCCAAGAACAAGAAAAACCAAATATGTGCACAAAGATCTTCAACCAAAAACTCTCTGAATAATGTGGACACACCACAAAGATAGAGAATGATCTAGAGACACCATAGAACACCAAGAAACAATAGAGAAGCATCTGCAAAAACTGAGAAAACAAGAATTACACAAACTTCATTCAGGAACACTAACAGAGACCAGCAAAACACTATTAGACCACAACATACTCAAAACTTCACGCGGACCTCTGAAACTTCTGGTAGATGATCTAGAAACATTCAACAATAAACCCTTAAATCCACATTAGCTAATATTCAACGTACAAAAAACAATTCCTTCTTGACTTGCATAGTTCGACTGGGAATCATGAATATTTTATTTTACAATTTTCTCAATATCCTCAACATATACAATCTTCAATACACCAAATGCTAATAGTGTTGACATCAATGACAACCACATATCAGAAATCATATCATCAACATCCAACAATCTCCCCCTTTGGCATCGATGGCAACACATGGTGTGAAAAATACCATCAACCCAACACACTAACTTCTTCTGCACTTCTTTCAACTAAACTTCTCTCCAAAATATTTTTTCACAATGCACTTCTCCCCCTTTGACATCAATGGAAAAGAAAACCATTACCTTTTGAAACACACAATTTGAACCATGTATCTGCACATCTGACTACTCCCCCTGAGTAGCAGCCATGAAAACATCAATCTGGATCAGAATATAGCAATGAAGCTCTTAGATTGATGCAAATAAATGCATCTTTAGTTCTTATCAGGAGGGGTGATTACCCCTAGCATTCCTCTAAGATAATCAAAAGTATCCTTCGCCAATTGCTTAGTAAATATATCTATAATCTATTCTTTGGTAGGCACATATTCCAGCCCGACTTCTTTCTCATTCATCTTTTCCCTCAAGAAATGAAACTTAATTGAAATATGTTTAGTCTTAGAGTGTAGTACCGGATTCCTTGAGATGTTTATTGCACTTGAATTGTCATAGTATATGATGATAGGCTCTTCATATATCACTTTGATATCTCTCAGCTTCTATTTCATCCTTATCACTTGAGTACAGTTATTTGTAGCAGCAATGTATTCTGCTTCAGCAACAGATAGAGAAATTGAATTCTTCTTTTTTCTCAACCAAGATATTAGCTTCTTCCCTAGGAAGAAAGCACCACCATTAGTACTTTTCCTGTCATCTACATCACCAGCCCAATCCACATTAGTATATGCATACAAAGTGAGATCATCATCTTTTGGATACCAAAGTCCAAAATTGATTGTTCCTTTAAGATATTTGAAAATTCTTTTCAAAGCAGTCACATGTGATTCCTTTGGATCAGCTTAAAATCTAACAACCATACATACACCATTCATAATGTATGGTCTAGTCTGTGTCAAGTAGAGAAATCCACCAATCATTGATTTGTACCAAGTTTGATTTGCCTTTGGAGAATCATCATTCTGTGATAGCTTACATTTGGTTACCGTGGGAGTACCAACAGGTTTGGAGTCATCCATTCCAAAATTCTTTAGTAGCTCTTTCACATATTTGGATTGGGATATTAAAATCCCTTGGTCCAATTGTGTAATTTGCAATCCCAGAAAGAACTTCATTTCACAAATCATGTTCATCTCAAATTCATTCTTCATTTCATCAGCAAACTTCATACATAGATTATCATCTCCTCAAAAAATGATATCATCAACAAAAAATTCTATAATAAATTCCTTATCATGATCTAACTTGAAGTATAAGTTGCTATCAGTAGTACCTTTTGTGAATCCAAGCTTCAGTAGATATTTGTCTAGTCTAGCATACCATGCTCCGGGGGCTTACTTAAGTTCATACAAAGCTTTCTTCAATCTGCAAACCATATCTCCCTTATCTGTTAATTGGAATCCATCTGACTATTCAATGCACACCTCTTCTTCTAGTTCTCCATTCAAAAATTCAGATTTTACAGATCCATCTGATAGACTTTATAATTATTGTATGCAACATAAGCAAGAAATAATCTTATATCTTCAATTATAGCTACAGGGGTAAAGGTTTCTTCAAAATCAATACCTTCAATTATAGAATAGCCTTTACATACCAGTCTTGCTTTATTCCAGACCACTTCACCTTCTTCATTTAGCTTGTTTCTAAATACCCATTTGGTACCAATCACATTCTTATCTTTAGGCCTAGGAACTAGTAGCCATGTGTCATTTTTTTCAATTTGTGTCAACTCTTCCTTCATATCTTCTAGCCAATTTTCATCTTCATAGGCTTTAGTTACGCTCTTAGGTTCAATCTTGGATATCAGACAATATTTTTTTTGCAATTTTTCTTCTAGTTTGCACTCCTTTACTTTTATCTCCTATGATTTGAATTTTAGAATGATTCAACTTTACATACCTTGGAGTTTTGGGACTTACTTGGACTTCTGTTTCTTCAGATCTTTCTTCTACACTTCCACTTGTCTGTTCCTCTACACTTCTATGAGCTTCCTGACTAACTTGATTTACCATAACAAATTGAGGTTGCTTCACCGAAATATATGGAATAATTTGAAGTAGATTCGTTGTCTGAGTGTTCTTCGCCTAGCTTGTAATGTCTTTGTTTGAATCATAATTGCAATGTCTAGATGATTTGATAGAGTCCTCATCAACTCTGACATTTGCACTTTCAACCATCTTTCTTAGTCTTTTATTATAGCATAGGTATTCCTTGCTCTTAATAGAGTAACCTAGGAAGATCCCTTCATCGCTTATAGATCATATTTTCCTATATCATCATCTCTCTTGATATAACACCTACTTCCAAAGATCTTGAAATACTTAATAGTAGGCTTGTGACCAAACCATAACTCATAAGGGGTCTTACCAAAATTTACATTCACATTTAATCAGTTCAAGGTATACACAACAGTACTTACCACTTCACTCTAGTACATCTGAGACACATTTCCTTTTATCATCATGGTTTTGGCAACATCTAGAATTGTTCTATTCTTTCTCTCTACAACTCCATTTTGTTGAGGGGTTCAGGGAGCAGATAGTTGTATTTTAATTCCATGTTCTTCACAATAAGAGTTGAATTCTTTAGAAATGAACTCACCACCTCTGTCAGATCTCAGAAACTTGATTTTCAGACCTTTCTCATTTTCTACCATAGCCTTGAAGCATTTGAATTTCTCTAGAGCTTAACATTTTTCTTTTAGAAAGTAAACCCAAATCATTCTAGAGTAGTCATCAATAACTGACATAAAATACCTTTCTCTATGAATGCGACTCTTGAAGGACCACAAAGGTCAGCATGTAGCAGCTCCAACAAATTATTAGAATGGAAATGTTTTCTCCAGAAGGAGACTCTAGTTTGTTTACCCATCTAACATTCCCTGCAGATTATATTAGCAAGCTTCACTAATCTAGGAAGATCTCTTACTGCTTAAGAACTTATCTTGATAATGTTGTTAAAATTTACATGAAACAATCTCCTATGCCACAACCAAATTTCATCTATCTAAGCAATCAAAAAACTTCCACTAGCAGTATTCATATGAAAAATGTCACCTTGTGTTTGTTTGCCTATTGCAATCAAGTTTCTGGAACTTCCACGTATCTTGCATCTTCTGTCTTTAAACTGTAGATCATATTCCTTGTGAAACATCTTTCCAACACTCAATAGATTGTGCTTCAGACCTTCAACATAGAAAACATCATCAGTGTTGTCCTTACCACCAAGGAAAATGTATCCTCTACCACAAATTACACTAGCATTGTTGTCTCCAAATCTTACAACTCCACCATCATACTATTCCAGACTCACAAATTTTCTTTTGTCACCAATCATATGATGCAAGCATCCACTATCAATGACCCACTCATTATTTTTTTTCAACTTGAGCTGCAAGAGATTTTTTATCTTTAGTAGATTCAGTAGCCACAAGATTATTTTCAATGGTAGCAATGAAAGCCCAATCATCTTCTTTTCCATTATCTTTATCAAATTCTTAATTAGTCACTACTTCAATAAAGTAGCATCTCTTCAAGAATCTATACTTCATAGGTTTAGATATAGGAACTCTTTTAGGACATCTTGATGCAAAATGACCTATTTTACTGCATGAAAAACATTTAATAGGTAATACATCTTCATACTTACCTTTTTCTCTCCCTTCTTGCTTTGTAATAAGTGCTTTCAGTTCTTTTACTTCTCTTTCTTTATCTTCGAGTTGTTTCAGTTCTTCATCATACTTGGATACCTACCTAGAACTCTCTCCCAGTCTATATCTTTTTTTGTTGCTTCTGGACATAGTAGCCTTAAATGCATATTCAGTTTTTGGTGTGGATTCACCAAACTCACTTATCTCAAAAGTAGCAAGTTTCCCAATCAACGTATCTCTTGTCAACTTGTTTACTAATCTGAACTCTTCAATAGCATGAACCTTCATTTTGTAGGAGGGAGGCAAGGATCTGAGTACTTTAGCCACAATTTCATCCTCAACCACAGAACCATTGACACATGTAATATCCATCACACTATCTCATTTACCCTTTGCATAAAAGAGGTGATATTTTCATCTTCACCCATCTTCAGATTCTCATACTTTCCTTTCAAGCTTTGTAGCTTAACCGTCTTCACTTGTGCATCTACTTCATACAAAGTTTCCATTTTTGTCCACATTTCATGAGTTGTATTCAAACCTACCACATTGGCCATCTTTGAATCTATCAAGGCACTCACCAAAGCTTCAATAGCCTTGATATTGTTTTCAGCATCTTTGATCTCATCAGCAGTAGAGGGACCATTCTAAGGAATGGCATATTGATTTTTAGTAATCTTTCAGATAGCATCACCAATACACATTAAGTGACATTGCATCCTAACTTTCCAAAGTGAATAGTTAGAGACATCAAATCTAGGACTATCCTTCTTGAATGTTGTTGCCATCTTGGATCACCTCAAGCTATTAGACTTTCTTCAAAGGAACCTTCTCTGATACTAATTGTTGGAAAAACAAGGACACACAACTAAGAAGGGGGCGTGAATTAGTTGTAACAGAAACTAAAAATATTCTTCTTAATCTGAACTTAAACTTAGATATGATGAATAAGAAATTAACCATAAACAATCAACACATTAGAGAGACAAATAACACATATTTTTTTGCGTGGAAACCCTGTTGGGGAAAAACCACAGTGGATGTTAGTCCATAAGATTATACTCTACTAGAAGTATAAAATAAATAATAAGGGGAATGCACATGCATTCAAGCACATTTCCTATAGCTCACTGCTCAATTAAAAAAGAGGACTCATTGTCCAACAATAGGGCTTGGATTAAAACCATCCAAGATTTGTGAAATAAGAAAAATAGCTTCTTCACAAGCCTGATTATAGTTCCAATTAAGCTCAACACTTCTTCACAATCGCACATTCTTCTTCACACTCTTCTCTATAATCGAATTATATTCACATACACACATAGGAGCACACGAAGCTTCCTCACAAATAATGAACTAATCACCCTTAAATATCTACTACATGAAATTCCATCACCACTTCATCGACCAAAGAAATAAAATAGATTTGTAGTGTCGGCCCAAATTTACAAACAAAATTTTAATGCATATCCACGAGGGTTGGCCACAACATATTGGAGACCCAAATTAATATCTCCAGCACAAGAATACTTTAATTAATTACACCTCGAAGATCCACTACATGCTACCAGCAACATGTCAGCTAGGAACATGAAAAACCAAACATGCGCACAAAGATCTTCAACCATGAACTCTTTGAATAATGTGGACACACCACAAAGATAGAGAATGATCTAGAGACACCATATAACACCAAGAAACAACAGAGAAGCACCTGCAACAATTGAGAAAACAAGAATTACACAAACTTCATTCAGGAACACTGACAGAGACCAGCAAAACACTGTCAGACCACAACATACTCAAAACTTTACGCGGACCTCTGAAACTACTGGTAGATGATCTAGAAACATTTGACAATAAACCCTTAAATCCACATCAGCTAATATTCAATGTACATAAAAAAATGCCTTCTTGACCTGCACAATTCCACTGGGAACCAGGAATAATTTCTTTTACAATTTTCTCCATATCCTCGACATATACAATCTTCAATGCACCAAATGCTAATAGTGTTGACATCAATGACAAGCACATATCAACAATCATATCCACAACATCCAACACTCCAAACCTTAAACTAACTTTGACCCACATGTTAAAATAAGGCACTCCCCATAGTGGATTCCTTAAAGTAGCCAAATCTAAAGGTGGGTCAAGATAGGCAGGCCGTCGTGCCCTGATTGTCATCCCCCCTACAACAATTGTAAAATAGTTGTTAGCCTCGGGAATTCCACGCCTTTGGGACCACACCACCATAACTTCCCTAAACAAGCCACTAATGATGATTTGAAAGGCATGTTAGGATCTTTGAATGATGATTTACTTGATCTAATTTTGTTACATAGGGTTTTACTAATGTTCCATGTATTTTTTATGCTTGAATGTGTTTGTTCCCCCTTTTGATTACAGGATATATGGAACTAGCTGTGGGACCTTCGGGAGAAGCCATGGAGAAAGACAAAGGAAAGAAAATGAAGGCAGCCTGTTAAAAAAGGATAAAGACTAGATGAAGTATCAGTTCCAAGGGGAACCCCTAAAATCCAAAGTCACCTCAACTTGGAAGGAGGTCACCAACACAAACATCAGACATATAGACATCGACAAATTCAAGCAGAGAGATTGAATCAGCCCTAAAAGAGAGAATGCACGAAACATCAAAAGAAGTGGATTGGCTAAGGATGCGAGCTTTCCTCCTGCCCTCATCACTCCGGAGCTTGTTATGGCCTATAGGGAGGCCTATCAAGAAGAAACTAGAACCATAGTAGACAGAGATGGAAATATGTTGGCTGACATGTCTGCTAAGGCAATAACAAGGACTTTTCATATTCCTACCTTTGGGGATATCGAACTGCTGACCATGAGTGATGGAAAGGCTATGTGGGACAAAGATCCCCTTAAATGTAAACTACTTATTAATCAATAATGGTTGAAGGAAAATAGGGGCACTACTGCAAAGGTTCCCCAAGAGCTCTTTCACAATGACTTTTATGAAGACTACCATGATTTGGTGACCCTACTAAGTAGAGTAATGGGCCTTCCTACTGCTGCTAACTTCCAAGAATGGATACTATACTTATTGAAGAGATTCTCCATGGAGAAAGAAAAGTTTTACTAGGCAGGGATAATCAGTGACTACCTCCACGACCAATTTATGGCTATAAAGAAAACCTCTAGGTTTTACATGACATCCTACTTAGTCTATTCACTAGCTGAAAAAGTGCAATACAGAGGTTTGTTCAAAGCTGCAGACAAGGAACCAAGCAGGGAGTTGAAAGTTTATGATAAGTACCCTCAGCTACAATTCAGAAACTTCAAGAGGGATTACTGCAGGATCAATGACACTTTCATAGGTCATATAATCAGATTGCTTGGGGTTGACTTCAAGAGGAGAGTCTCCCACAGTGCCAATGCATTTCTAAAACATTTTTCCTTTTTATTCATTAAGTATCCAAAGTTCACATATACTCATGCAAAATGATTTTTAGAAAGACCCTACAAGCTACCTTGGTATCCCAATGACCGGATAATACTATTAGAGCTCTTTCAGTAGCTATGACATGCACACACAATTTTAAGTAGAAAACATAGGGCAGTGATTCCTTATCCCCTTTCCTTCAATCAAGGGCTATACGAACTCCATACCTCTCAGTGTGCCGACAATTCAGAGAAGGAATTGGCAGAATACCATTTGAGACTCCACACTGCCTAGCCATAGATGGATCCCTATGGCCATATCAAGAAGGAACTTGGACCTAAATATGACCATCAACATAGTGTCGAGGACTTTTGGGCTAATTGAAAAGATGATAATAAAGTGCGAATGAGGCACTATATGCTGATGACTGCATATTTCCTAAAGAGGTTCAATCTATTCCTCATACCAGATCAGGTAGAAGAAGATGAAAATATAGTGATAGATCCTCGGTACAACGTAGTTGCCAATCTCCCGCTGCCACTGATTGATTGGGATGAATAGGAGATTGACGACCTCAAAATTCTAACCAAGCTCATTGAGGCACAAAAAAAAGAGTGGATTGACGGGTGAATTGCCAAATTAAAGTAGAAAGGGGTCACTTTGACCTATGAGGGGCTTGAGAACGAGCCAATAAGCGAAATAGACAGTGGGACAGTTTCTGCCCTATCAAGAGACACTTCAAAATCTCCTCCATCCACCAGATCAAGGAAGAGAAAAGAGTATACTGAGCAATAGCCCAATCCTAAGGTGTACGCAAGAAAGGACTCAGAGGGAGAACCTTCCAAGACTTCTTCACTTTCTTCTGCTTACATGTCTTTGACTACATCATTACCCCTAGCCGCGACAACAATACAAATTCCTACACTCTCACTTCCAGAGGCCTTCTCTCGGCATATGCAGAACATTCCCACTGAGCTTTTTCAAGTATTGATGAATCCAACCATCCAAGCTTCCTTGGCATAGGTTCTCACCCACATTCCTTCCTCAACACCTCCAACTAAACCACCAGAGATGAAAGCCACAATGAAAATATCTGAGTTAGAGAGACAAGAAAAGGAAACAACAAGGGAATTGGAGGAGGAAGCAGATGACTACCATGAACACCCAGAGCACCAACATTTCTAGATTGATAAGGTGGTTCATGAGGGAGAAGAAAAAAAATCCTACGAAGGTGATTAAGAGGAGGATGACACAAAATACATTGTAGAGACCTTTGATGTAGACCTCAAGGAGGAATTGGAACGATAGTTGAGGGATGCTGGAGAGGAAGTAGAGAGGCTACCTTCTGAGGAAGAAAAGGAATCAAGTGACAAAATGGAGGAAGATTCTAAACTTCTAACTGGGAAACAAGAAGAAAGATACAAGCCTGGTGAAGAAATTCCTCTCTTAGTAGAAAAAGAAAAACAAGAAAATAAAGAGAAAGATAAGCCACCTTAGCATGAGGAAGGGAAGAATAAAGAAGAAGATAAACCAAAAGAATATTTTGAGATAGGTAAGCCTGAGATAGAGTCTCACAAAGAAGAAGAACATCCTGTGGAACATAAGCATGAGGTTGAAGAAGAGGAGAAGACCTACAAAGAAGAGGAAAACCCCAATAAATTCACACCCATGAAGTCCCTGATCAAAGACACAGTGCTCATCTGGGACTCTGATGAAGAAGAAGGAGAAGACATGAGAATGAAGCAAGAATCTCCAAGTGATATGGAGATTGAGGTCAACAAGGATGAAGAAGAAGGTGATCATGAATCACCCAAGGAAGAGTCTTAGATGCCTGAGTGGTTGGAAAAGCAATTAGAGAAGAAAACTCTGACTCCTCGAGATCCCAAGACAAGACTCAAGGTTATCTTAGCTCGAGTACAAGTCAACATGAAGAAAGAAAAGAAGCCTAAACTCAGGTCCAAACTGACCATGGATGCTTCTGGGTCTAGGACTATACAAATTTCCATAGAAGTTGTTGGGGAAGAAGTTACAACGTTTCCACCATCAACTTTGGAACAACCACCAGGGATCAGAAGATAGATCACCTCCAAGAGTCAGTTGCCACAATGGTGCATAAAATGCACAAAGAAAAGATCTCTAAAGAAGAACTAAAGGCACAAGTGGCTGATTTGACCGACTATATTCAACAATGGTCTTCCACAAAGGAATTTCCCATGACGTCCTTGGCTCTGCCACAACTGCTATCCAAGGAGAAAATTGACAAAATTGAGAAAAGAAAGAACTAGACTAAGACTACGGAGGATTGGTTCCGATAGGTCCTGTATGCTGGAAACATGGGCATTAATAGTGTTGTTAGGACAACAAATAAGTTCTTAGAAGTACAAAGACACCTAGGGGGTACGAGGAAGTTTTGCACTGACTTCGTAGGGACATATAGGTCTACTTATCCTAAAATTAAGGCCATCCTCAAGCTGCCTCAAAAAACATGGGAAAAGGAACTTGCACTGACAGAGGACGACCACTGGCTGGTGGATATGTGGAAGCTAGATTTTGATCATAGAAAAGAAATACTGGAACAAGTGCTCTGCAAGGTGGAACCTAACATTGATTGGGGAAAGGCAATTAGGGAAGATTGCATTTAGTATTTGAAATTAATGACAAGTTATGACATGCCCGCCATTGAAATTGATCTAGGAAAGATAATGCCTTATTTCCATAAGAAGATGGAAGATGGAATGTTAGGCAAGCTTACCACAGATTTTATGAGTTTTGCTGCTCGGGATTTCACCCAATTTGAATAGGTTAGGGACAACACAACTAAGTATGATGGAGATTGGGATACACTCATAGGCCTATCCAAGCAATGGAACTACCAGGTGCTCCAATCTAACATAATGGAGATTGATAAGCTCCAAGCATTAATTAGCAAGTTTATGGAGTATGCCACTGTGAAGAAGCAGGAAGGAAACCCAATCATTAATGACAAGCTCCTCATGGAATAGTTGCAGTAAAGGAAATCAACAAAAGGAAAAAGTGCTATAGTGTTATCATATAAGGACAAAATAGGGAAAAGACAAAGATGTAATTTTAAATTGTAATATATTTGGGGGTAGGTGAAACCCTAGTTTCTAGTGAATCTTGGACACACAATGCAAATCAATCTTAGACATTCATTTTACTTTTTGAACACTATAAATAGGGGGTCTCCTCTCATTTTCAAGAGAGAGTTCAGAGTTGTTGTAAAGGCATGCTGCAAATTTTTTAATAGAAGTTCATTGACTTTTGTTGGACTCTTGAGTTTCTTTTGCATGTTACATGGTTCATCTCCCATAGTTGGTTGATCTAAATAGATTTACTTTGTTCTTATTTATGGTTTTAGATTACTTTGATAGATTAGTTAATGTTGTTCAATGGTTGTGTAGATTTCTATTTTGTTGATGCCTTTCTTGTCCATACTTTTTGTTGTTTACTGATGGTAGATAGCTATGTAAAGTTAGTCTGGGCATAAACTAAAGTTGCTCCAAACTTCTATATTTTATTCATGCATGTTTATGGTGAATGAATGGTTGAATATTTTCAGTCCTTAGAAGCTTGCACAAGTTTCATGATACTGTGAGTCAATCTAGTTAAGTGAAATTATGTTTTGAGGAAGTTTTCCATAGTAGAACCCTCCATGATCACTGTTCATTGCTAGTTTCAGATACAACAACCTCTTCTCTTCCCTACCCTTTTCCTTTTTTTTTAATAAGTATCCAATGCTAAGGTTCATTGCACATTGTAAAGCCAAATCTTAAGATAAAATAGGAGTTTAAGATTGTTTTTCGAACCTACAACAAACTGCACTCTAACTTCCCATCTTAGGAACTCCATTTTAAGATTCACCTCATCTCCTGCCAAACTCCATATGCCACCCTGTGATTACCAACAAAATCACATCAAACATCAACTTAGAAATTCCATGCACATCATGACCTGACACTCGAGAGACCTTGGGGTAGTAGTTGGTAACTTACTTGCAAATTTCAACCTTTAAAGAGATGTAGTGCATCTATGCACTGTCTGTATTGAGAAAGTGCACAAAACACCCATCAACAAAATTGGCACTAGAAGGAGGGCCATCTGAGTTAGGCTAGATCAAGGAAATTCAATCTCCCCTGAGAGTTCCCAAAGATTTTTAAGGTCAACTCCAAACAAAGAGGAATTCGATGAACTACAACCCCCTACAAGGACAAGAAAGACTAAGAGGGAGGATGCAACCTCTTCTTCCTCCTTCGTTCCACCCACTTCACATTTTCCTTCACCTCCTTTCTCCTTTCATTCACCTCAAACTCAGTATAATTCCTTCACCTTTACCCATTCTACTCAGCCATACCACATAGCATTTCCACCTCTCGCTTCCCACAACCAGGGTGCTACCCCTTCCCCTACCCTCCAAGTCCAAGGTGTAGTCCCAATTGTCACTGCCCCTATGTGGCCCCAGGTTGTTGTTGAACAAAATATAACACCTTTGCCTCACCTCATGGCTTGGCTTGGGAAAAACCCTTCTCCATTGCACTTCAACGCCTACCATGACATGCCTAAGAATCTGGAGAGCTTTTGTTTGAAGTTCAATCCTTAGGATCCACAGAGGACAACTGAGGAGCACATCAATATCTTCCAAACAATGTTGAAAGACATGCAAATCGATCGGGAAGATGTGGCATGTAGGATCTTCCCTTATTTGTTTGGGGAAGAGGCCTTCTATTGGTATATTAACTTGCCAGTAGGATCCATTATGTCTTGGGATTTGATGATGAACACCTTCTTATAGAAATACAATATCTCAATCCACCCTTCAGAGCCATACCGACAATTCATGATAGCTTTTAGGGAAATCAATGAACCAATTAGCTCCTTCAATGATTGATTCCACTGAGCCTACAGAAGGTTGCAAGCCCCATTTACACTCAATGATTCTTCTGCCTTTCCAATCTATTACACAACATTGGAAAACCTCATAGCTACATCGGTAAAGAGAATGTGACCACCTCTAACCAGACTGGTGGACACTTATGTGGAGGGATTTATTGCCAATACAGACTTGGGGCAAAAAATTTCCAGATTACTACCTTCCTTGGGTCTAGGGGCTCATTTGATGTGTTTTCAAGGTCTCAACCAAGCATTCACTCAGCAGAAACCTCTTATGAACCTGGTGTCTCAGTTGCCCATAGTCCTGCATCCAGGACAATTGACAAACCAGACGCCCCCCGTGCCTCCGTACGTGCAACCCCAAAAACAATAGACCTACTATCAAGCTCCCCAACAACTTCAAATGCCATTATACTTGTAGGGACTATAACTTCCCCCAGCACAACAAAATTAGCCGGCTGCCCCACCCGTTTTCCTTCAAAATCAAGTGCCACAACCAAGTAACACTGAGAAAGATTGGCTTGATGAGCTGACTGAAATGATCAAGAAAATGTCCACGGAGATGACACACCTGAGAAATCAGAATAATCAACTACAAGCTTCCCAGTGGAGCATTCAAGAAAACCTCAATAAAGAAAGCAGGGACAATGGTGATGTAGGTCCCTCATCAGGACAAAGTTATGAAAGAGGCCAAAATTCCAATCAGAATTTTGAAAGGAGGCTGGCCCAAAGATAGAATAGAATATGGAATACTAGGCCCAACAATGGGGGTGTCCCTACTCTGCTTGACCAACCTAATAGCATAGAGAAGACAACTAGTGGTGTGTAACTTGCTGAGACAGCTCTCTCCGGATGGTGTCAGATTCACAAAACTAGTAGGCACTCCAAGTTGGACTGTCCTAAGTTCCTCACTACCACAAAAAATTTCCAAGTCAAAGTTCATAATGTCATGGACAATGTCAGATGTCGGGATCTAGTCCCATTTGATCCCTATGACTCCTCTTGTATTGTGGTCAATCTAGCACCATTCCCACGAAGCGAGAACAATGTCCTGGAATGTGAGGATGCTCCACCAAAAGAGGACAAAGTCCAAGAGGTAAGTAACAAAGAAACCTTGTCTCAGATTTTTGATTCAGTAGACAATGGTCCAAAAGATGAGGAGGAACCATATGTAGATGATTTTCACATGTTCCACTAGAGAGAAACTCCCTACTACCTTAGTAATAGATAGGAAAGAGGGCCTTTAACGACTTCTAATCCACCCAATTAATTCAACACTCTGCCTAGCCCCAATGTCAGTAATAATCTTGGTCTTCCTCATGTTCCTACTCAGTACTTCAACAAGGATATTCCATCAAACCAGCCACAAAACCAGCTTCAAGGACAACCCTAAAGTCAGCCAAGTTAGACAAAATCCTAGCTCACTAGCTTTGCCATAGGAACAGCCTTCAAAACTAAAATTGAGCAAATGGGTTAATATGTCACAGAGGAGTTTAAGAAAGTTAAGATCAGCTTGTCCACCTTTGAGTTACTTAAGGTTCCTGTAGTTAGGCACGCCTTCTTTAGGGTGATTAATGGAACCCCTTCCTCTAAGGAAACACAAGAAATACTAGCCAAGAGAGTCTCATTCGAAAACCCTCCAAGTGAGCCTATCATCTAGAAAATTCATGGAAAAAAGAGAAATCCACCTCAAAATCAATTGATGGGTAAGCAACCTACAAAGGGATTAGAGTAGAACAATAGGAAAAGCCCCAAAGATCAGCCCTCTAGTCAGACTAAAGAAAGGGCTGGTGAAAATAACAAAGCTCAGGTAGCTCAAGTGGACACGCCTATGGGCCTCTTCCAAGGAAAGTTGGAAACACCACCCTTCCTCACTACCATCTAGATATTTGGAAAGAATTTACACAATTTCTTGCTTGATTCGGGGGCATCCACCAATGTCATGCCCCTAGCAGTATGCAAAGCTCTTGGGATCACTCCCACACCTTCAAGGAGAAAAGTGACTTAACTGGATAAAATAGAGATTAACATAGTAGGGGAAATGAATTGGATCCCAATGCAGATCATTGCAAATCCAAGGATACAACAAGTCATAAAAATCCAAGTTGCAGACATCCCTAATGTATATGGACTCATCCTTTAGTGAGACTTCACTAGAATGTTGAACGGATATGCTACAACAGATAACTCTCACATGTGGCTTCCCTAGAGAGGGCTACCAAATCAGATTCGTATAGATTGGGAGCCCCATATGAAGTTTATTATTACCAAGTATAACAACATGAACAAGGTGTTGTATGCTGAGATAGAGTTGGGGAATTACTCTATCGTCTCATATCAAGAAGAGTTAGAAGATTCAGGAGAAGGGATGGTTGCAGAAGTCCTCCTGGTCCAATGTATCCCTCCAATCAATTTGGCCCATACATTGCAGAGCACTGAAATGATGGTAGAACCTAATGATGAGGAGTCTCCTAAAGACAACACTTTAGGATTGTTGGATGGATTCTGAGACTTTATAGAAAAATGCATGCAGAATTAGCTCACCTTGGGTGTGAGAATGGATTTCCAAGAGCTCCTATTTCCTAATTGATGTAGGGTGAGTTAACTCTCAAAAACATAGGCAATATGCCTCAAGAGGTTGCCAATCTCTTGATATGCTTCAGGGTAATAGACAAGGTCAAGAGAACTCAACCTTCTACTCTTCAGGTGCTGCCAAACCTAGGTGGGTGTACCTTTTTGGATTAAGCAGGCTTATGATTATACTTCTTACAACAATTTGTTCACAATGGCAAATGGAGGTGAACAAATGGATTCAAAACTTGATAGCAATCTTCTTAATCTAAATCCTAAAATGCTTAACTAACATATATAGAGAAACTGAATGAAATCAAATGATGAAATTGTAGAGACCAATGCCTTGTTGGGTATGCGAAGCCAAATGAGATCAAGATAAGCAACACTTTTTGGAGAAATTTCAAATTATCTCGAATACATTCTATTTACAACTTGTATAAACATGAAAAACTGTAACTACTAACCTCTACTTGAATAATCGAGATGAATCTCTTTGATTACTGTGATCAACTAAAAGGATTTAATCTTTGCTTGAAAGAACCAATTAATTAATCACACAAATACATCAAATGTTCATTGATAAACTGAACATAAACTTGTTATGTCAATTTAAACAACTAGAAAGCATCAATCTTGGAGACAACTTAGCAGTATTTTTCATTGAATTTCAACAGACAATTGACACTAGAAAAATGCAGCAACATCAACTGATTTTCATAAATACCTCCATTCTGAAATCATGCAACAATAGTCTCTGATTTGATAATTTTATTCTATCGTATCTACTTGCTATGTATTGAATATCTAATAACTGATGTCTCAATTACAATCACAAGATGCCCCTTTATACACAAGTATCAGAAAAATATATCATACTGAGATCCCATGTCGGCCCTCCACAAAATTCGGGCTCAAAATCATGTCGGCCAGTAATGATATTTTAGCATTTTACATATCGGCCTCAGTGTTTGAAATTTATTAATCATCAGTGAGACAGTCGCTAAAACATCCAGTTAGCTATGCCAAAGGAAATTCAATCACTAATCATCTCGTGTTCACTATGTTCGCATTCGTCGTGACCCATCAGAGTCGGGTAGATGTCGTATAGATTATATTCAGCTTCACCGATAGCCCCGTGGTTAAACCTATCGCCGTGACTTATCGCTCTTGGGGAGATATCACACAGAACATCCCATGTGTTACCGAAGATCTTCGTGATATAAACATATCGCTATGACACAATGGATCTCATGCTGATGCATCCTTTCATCTCACGCAGGTCGCTATAACATACCGGCATCGGGGAGACCTCCCGTAGAGTACTCAATGTTTCACCAAAAATCACCCCAAGATTAACTTAGGTCGCCAAGAGAATACAATACTCACACCAAAAGCCATTTGAAAAGAACCCTTATGCTCCGTCGATGAGACATGTGCACATCGCTATGACCCTTCACCGAAGACTTTATGTTTGGCCGAAGAGAGACCCATATGAAGTGTCGACGAGACCGAAGGTCACTCGCCAAGACCTCCTCTCGATAGCTGCAACTTATACTAATATGTATCCTCCCGCCACCGGTCGTTAAGAGCAAAGATATTTTTCAAGACATAATGCCGATAGCGCCCAGCTCTCGCTAATAGACCTTCATACGCACAAGTCGAGGAGACACGAGGAGTTCGGTAAGAGCCTCCACCAAAGACTGAACTCACACCGATATGTTGCTCCATGTACTAGTCATTGGGATATAATGTGATCAGTAAGACCTTAGCCCAGCGGTTGCCCTCCTGCCGATATGAATCAACCTCTATCACCGAGACCATGAAGAAGTCCTGCCGAAAACTACCTGCATGCAAACCTCGATCGCTATGACATCAAATGAGTCTTTCTGAAAGGAAACACAGACTCATGTTAGCAAAAAATGAAAAATGGGTCAGGGAGACAATGGGATTCTCACGCTGATACAAACCATGATGTGAAAAATGCATGACTCAATAGATTTATGGGATAAAAATAGGCCAAAATGCAAGGAAAATGTCATGATGGAAGGCCGCTGTGCTTATGATGATGACTCAAATGGAAACTATGGGGGATGAAAAATATGTAAAATCATCATATTTTTATAGTTCTAACAGTGGCTCCGTCTAGGGATGAATGATAGTGAGATCATTGCAAGGATCTAGAATCTTGGGTGAGCAGACTGGACACAAAATGAGAAAAATGAAAATGGACAAATAGCATGATGGTAATGAAAGGAAAATGAATGCAAGATGGAGGTGAACCAAAACCCTAAACTACTATGCATGGAAAATAATTTTAAAGAGGACAAGCAAAAGTTTTCCATGCACTAGCAACCCTTAATCCTCTGTGTTTCAACTTGACCTATTCTGAGCTGTTACAATATGAAACTCAAACCAAATTTTTCCTTTGTCAAATACCTGGCTTTGCCTTGAGTTCATCAGATTCACCCTGAGGACAATCATGCATTCCTCCTTATCATTGTTACTGAAAGTTCTTAGAGAATCATCATGCTTAGTTTGGTCCAAAATCCCTCTCTCACTATTGTGAATTGTGAAACATTCTCGCAGTTGTATTGAAAATTTACCATCAAAGTGCTTCTCTTGAGAATCAAAAGGTTCTGTCATATCAACACTATCTAGAACAAACAAATCTAAGACCATTTGCACCTCCCTCAAATCATCATTTGGAGACAAAACTTGAATATGACTCACATCATCAATATAATGTATATATGAATCAATCAAAGCTGAACCTCTATCATCCTTGGTATGCAAACAAATGTCTTCTCCATATGAGTTAGAAATTTTAAAATCACATACCTCATCTCGAACAGACTTTTGATCAACTTCAAAGGCTTCACCATCAATTTGAAAAATGCAATGGGAGTCAAATGAATCTTTGCACAAAGATCTTTCACTGTCAAAACAAATGCAAGTTGGACACAGAACTTCAAGATCACCCTCATGTGTATATCTTTGATATTCAAGAGTTAGCAAATCTGAAATTTCCTCATTGTTGAGTAAACAAGTCTCATCATTTTCATCACAATATTTATATTCTTCACCTTTTTCGTCATCAAAAAGAGGCCTAGGATGATCAGAGAATAAAAAATTAGAAACATTACCAGCATAGTCATCTGTTCCAAAACTTGACACATCACTTTGCTTGTCTAAGAATGTCTTTTCCTCACCATCAAGTAGATTTGAAAATACCTCCTCATCATCAAATGTATCTTTATAGTACTCAACTACGGCTGGAAGTGTCACTTGTTCTCTATCAAATGGATCCATATTTTCCACTAATCCCTCTTCCTGATCATCACAAGAACTGTAAGAATCATCTTGTTGCGGATTAAAATCCACAAATCCATCTTCACACTCTAAATATTCACTGTTTTCTATGTGATAATCGGATATGCAAGAAAGAAATTCAATATCCTCGTCTTCCTCATGCAGGCTATCATATGAACCATATTGACTTGCACATGTCTCATCTTCTATTGGCTACAATGTATTACTAATCTCCTAATGCTCATCTGTGAAATCACCATTTTGTGCAGCATGCTTCTCAATTGGATCAGTACTGACTAACTCTGGTTGGGCTGATTCTTTCCTGAAACTTCTAAGACCAATATCACAAAAACAATTGATTTGATCCTGAGGCACGCAGTCAACAAGCTGATTCATTCTTGGCTCCCTATACAACCTGATTTCCTGACCATTCACTGGAATAGTTGCATAAGATAAATCAAACTGGATGTTTCCACCAACAACTATTGTCCACTGCCTTGATAGAAGCATCCCAAACTGAGGAGGAGTGTCAATCACTGTGATATCTATATTATAAGCCACCTGTGGATAAGTAGCCAGTTTGACTTCAACACATCTCATAATACCTACCACAAGGACTAGTCTATTATCCATTGCATAACACTTCCCTTCACATGTATCAGCCCACATGCCAAGCTACTTCATTACTCCTACTGGCATGATATTTATAGCAGCACCAGAGTCTATCATGCAATTCCTTAGCAGTTTGTTATTTATAAGCAGTGTAGTGAAAAAGGGATCAACTTGTGGGGGAGTTGTTAATATATCACTCAAGCAGACCTCTGGGATATTTACTTTCTCCTGCCTATTGACTGAATTCATATGTTTTTCATTCCCACTTGTTATCAATTGAACAACAGTGTCCCTATATTCTTTTATTTTCATCATTTCAAGTAGTGGGACAGACATTTTTACCTGGGATAACGCCTGAGTGAAGTCAAAAGAAGAGCCCTCCACCTTAACAATTTTCTTCTATTCTGACATTTCTCCCTTGTTTTCTTCCTTTTATTTTTTACTAGGCTAATCGGGCTTTAGCATCTCTTTATGTAATTCCTCAACTTCCTGCTTTTGGACAGGTTTCTGTTCACCTTTATCATGTTGTTTATTTTTTGACTTCTTCATAGTTCCTTGTGTTACCTTTTGATCCTTCATAAATATTCCCCTAGGGACACCGTCCTCATTTACTATTCTATTTCTTAGCTAGTATTTACTCTTTGTTTCCTCAACTGCAGCAATAGTTAGCCTCTCTATTTCATCTTCAGTAAGTCTCCTCACATTGCATTGAGCAGGCACCTCAACAAAGTGTGGCTCAGCATAATCTTCATCAGAGTCATAAAAGACCTGTTGTTCAGCCATATGGACATTATATTTTTGATTTGAAACATCATACTCATAACCATCATCATCTGAAGATGAGTACCCCTCCTCAGCATGATAAAAAGTATTTGAAGTCAAATAAACCTTGTGATCTTCTCCATTATTCTCCATCAACATTCCCTCTTCTTGCATCCTTTGAGCTACAACACAATAGTCTGGAGAATGTGGTTGATTACAAACTTCACAAAAGTAATTATTACTCAGTATATAAGTTCCCTTTTTACTCAATGGATCAGGGGTCACTTTGTTTCTAGGCCTAGCTGTTATAGGTTTTCCATCCTTCCAGTCTGTATTGTAAGGCATGTCATGTAACCTCGGCCTCTAATTCCTGTATGTGCTTTCCTGTCTATACTGATAATTGTTACTTTGCTGAGGAGGCCTCGGGTTGTCTCTTTTACTGATTATACCAGCAACCTTCCTGTTGTTTTCAATTGTTAATGCTATCTTCTGAGCTTCAGCCAGATCTCTTGGGAATCTATTTCTCAGTTCATACCCTTTTTTAGGATCAAATGCATTTAAATAAACACTCAAAGCTACAAAATCTGGCAGCCTTGATCCAAGAGGTACCTTAGTCTGCAACTTGTTGAATCTTCGGTTGAAATTATAAATTGAATCATTCTAATTTTTTTGAATTCGCATCAGTTCATGAAGAGCTGCATCTGGTGCATTTAGATTCCCATACTACTCTAGGAATTGATCTTGGAATACTTGAAGAGAATTGATTGAGAATGTAGGCAAGCTATTGAACCAATCCATAGCATCTTCAAGAAGTGACATCATAAATAGCCTCATATGTAAATCTTCATGTGGCACACCTATGTCTTGGATGAACACATTGAAATTCCTTAAATGTTCTTCAACAATAACTGCATTACTCCTTGTAAACTTAGGCACCAGACCTCTCCAGCTGCCATCCATAGGGTAAGGATATAATTGAAACCCTGCTAAATCAAATTGTCTGATCATTGTTGTATACTGGTGAGGGGGAGGAATATGTGGGTACTGATGCTGGTGCATGGGATTATTGTACTACACATTATGTTGTGGGATAAAAGGCTGACCAGGAGGTGGATGCATACCTGCATGCTATGTGGGGATATGATTTGGCTGATTATAGTGATTCCCTGTCTGATGGTGAGGAGACACTGGTGGATTTGAAGGCCCTGTACCATGATTACCTTGCTTATTAGGTGGAACATACTTCGGGCAACCAACCATCTAATCAGTAACTTGAGTTTTCTGTAATTTAGCCTCTAATTCCTCTATCCTTTTCCTCTGTAATTCAAACTGTGCTTTTACTTCCTCAGGAAGCTCATGATCAGTAAATATATTTTGGTTACCTTGATCATATTCATGCTGAATTTTGATCCGTTCAGCCTCACATGCAGCTTCAAACTCAGCCTGTTTCTGAGGATCAAGAAAAGAGAAAGGATTCCTTTGATCTTCAGGGGTACAAAATTCCACACTTGAATTATCTCTCCATGTATCATATGTTTCACAATGTTCTCTTGATGTTTTGTCTTTGCCAGTCATGCACATGTCCTCACTTATCCCTTTTCCTTTATCAACCTTGTCATCTTTGTGTGTCCATTTACTACTGCCAGTAGGAGCTCTAGTATGACCTCTCTTGTACTGAGATCTTCCATTCATGTTTGAACAGTAACAAAATTTTTGTCAGAGTCACCACTCACTTTTGTCAAAAGTGAGAAAATACTTGATGTTTCTTATTCCCAGCAGAGTCTGTATAAAGTTCCTAACTCAATGATTAAGGACTTGATTCTAAATGTATTCCCCAGTGGAGTCACCAATTTGTTAGCTCTCAAAAACGTAGGCAAGATGCCTCAAGAGGCTACCAATCTCTTGATACGCTTCAGGGTAACAGACAAGGTCAAGAGAACTCAACCTTCTACTCTTCAGGTGCTGCCAAACCTAGGTGGGTGTACCTTTCTAGATTAAGCAAGCTTATGATTATACTTCTTACTGCAATTTGTTCACAATGGAAAATGGAGGTGAACAAATAGATTCAAAACTTGATAGCAATATTCTTAATCTAAATCCTAAAATGCTTAACTAACAGATATAGAGAAACTGAATGAAATCAAATGATGAAATTGCAGAGACCAGTGCCTTGTTGGGTATGTGGAATCAAATGAGATCAAGATAAGCAACACTTTCTGGAGAAATTTCAAATTATCTGGCATACATTCTATTTACAACTTGTATGAACATGCAAAACTGTAACTACTAACCTCTACTTGAATAATCCAAATGAATCTCTCTAATTACTATGATCAACTAAAATGATTTAATCTTTGCTTGAAAGAACTAATTAATTAATCACACAAATACATCAAATGTGCATTGATAAACTAAACATAAACTTGTTGTGTCAATTTAAACAACCAGAAAGCATCAATCTTGGAGACAACTTAATAGTATTTTTCATTGAATTTCAACAAACAATTGACACCAGAAAAATGCAGCAACATCAACTGATTTTCATAAATACCTCCATTCTGAAATCATGCAACAATAGTCTCTGATCTGATAATTTTATTCTACCATATCTACTTGTTTTGTATTGAATATCTAATAACTGATGTCTCAATTACAATCACAAGATGCCCCTTTATACACAAGTATTAGAAAAATATATCATATTGAGATCCCATGTTGGCCCTCCACAAAATTCGGGCTCAAAATCATGTCGGCCAGTAATGGTATTTTAGCATTTTACATGTCGGCCTCAGTGTTTGAAATTTATTAATCATCAATGAGACAGTCGCTGAAACATCCAATTAGCTATGCCGAAGGTAATTCAATCACCAATCATCCTTTCTTCATTGTGTTCGCATTCATCGTGACCCATCGGAGTCAGGGAGATGTCATATAGATTATATTCAGCTGCACCGATAGCCCCGTGGTTAAATCTGTCGCCATGACTTATCGCTCTCAGGGAGATATCACATAGAACATCCCATGTGTTACCGAAGATCTTCATGATATAAACATATCATTGTGACACAATGGATCTCACTTCGGTGCATCCTTTCATCTCATGCGGGTCGCTATAACATATCGGCATCAGGGAGACCTCCTGTAGAGTACTCAATTTTTCACCAAAAAACACCTCGAGATTAACTTAGTTCACCAAGAGAATACAGTACTCACACCGAAAGCCATTTGAAAAGAACCCTTATGCTCCATCGGTGAGACATGTGCACATCGCTATGACCCTTCACTGAAGACTTTATGTTTGGCCGGAGCGAAGACCCATATGAAGTGTCGGCGAGACCGAAGGTCACTCGCCGAGATCTCCTCTCGATAGCTCCAACTTATACCGATATGTATCCTCCCGCCATCGGTCAGTAAGACCAAAGATATTCACCAAGACATAATGTCGATACTGCCCAACTCTCATTGATAGACCTTCATACACACAAGTCGGGGAGACACGAGGAGTTCGGTAAGAGCCTGCACCGAAGACTGAACTCACATCGATATGTTGCTCCATGTACTAGTCACTAGGATATAATGCGATCGGTAAGACCTCACCCCAGTGGTTGCCCTCCTACCAATATGAATCAACCTTTGTCGCTGAGACCATGAAGAAGTCCTGCCAAAAATTGCCTGCATGCAAACCTCAATTGTTGTGACATCAAATGAGTCTTACCGAAAGGCAACATAGACTCATGTTAGCAGAAAATGCAAAATGGGTCGGGGAGACAATGGCATTCTCATGCCGATACAGACCATGATGTGAAAAATGCATGACTCGATAGATTTATGGGATAAAAATAGGCCAAAATGCAAGCAAAATGTCATGATGGAAGGCCCCTGTGCCTATGATGAGGACTCAAATGGAAACTCCGGGGGATGAAAAATATGGAAAATCATCAGATTTTAATAATTCTAACAGGGTGCACAATGCTTCCCATTCTAAGTTTGAGTTTTTTTGTGCCAGATAGCAGTGGAACATATCAAAGCATGGGTTTCCCAAAAAGAAGAGTTGTGAAACCAAAGGAGAGGTCGCACCTCATAGGCCTGAGAGTCAAGGAATCGCCTAAGTTTTGGACTCTATAGTTTGATGTGTCCAAATCCAAACAAGGAGCCAGCATTGGATTTGAGCTTATCAGCCCTACGGGTAAGACTTACTTCATCGCCCACAGACTCCAATTTTATTGCACCAATAATGTAGCAAAATATGAAGCTTTACTACATGGTCTTATAATGGCTTTGAGAAAGAATGTTAAGATGCTACAAGTTTTTGGTGATTCCAAGTTGGTAGTCAAGAAAATTAGAAAATTGTACTCCTGTCATGACATAAGACTAGCAAATTATAGGCATAGAGTCTGGGATCTTTTAGAAGGTCTAGATGCATTTAATAGATAGCCGATCCCACATTCTCAAAACCATACAGTTGATTCCTTGGCTCAAGCAATCAACACTTTGCAACCCCTGTCTCTGTGTAGCCTCAAGAAGTTCACTGTGGAGTTGACCTCTACCCCATTTGTGCCAGACAATGTCACTCACTTCCAGGTATTCAATGATGATAAACATATCTTGGAATTCATCAACAGTTTTGACATGTTTGCAACACAAATAATTGATGAAGCTAATCTAGAAGAAGTTGAATTAGATATGAATGAGTCATCAACCTCAAAAACACCACTATTCCATGAGGTGTGGTTTAGCTTGAGCACATATTTGATTTGGATCAGATTAGAGATCAGGACCAACAAGAAAAGAAAGAGTCCATAAATAACCAATGTGACATCCACAACCTTAGAACAACCGAGGAAATAATTTTTCTTTTTATCGACAAGGTGTGTACTACAGAAGAAAAGAAAGAAATTGTGGATGCTTTGTGAAAGTATCATGATGTGGTGGCATGGAGCTATGAAGGCTTGAAGACTTATGACACTTCCATCATCACAGATACCATCCCTCTCAAGCCTGATGTGCAACCATTCCGACAGAGACAACATCCCATCAATGCCCTATTGGAACCTATCATCTACAAAGAGGTGCAGAAGCTACTTTCAACTAGAAAAATATTTCCAGTCAAGCACTCCACATGGGTGGCCAACTTGGTCCCAATTAGGAAAAATAATGGAGAAATTAGATTGTGCATGGACTTCCATAATCTGAATAGAGCTTCAGAGAAAGAAAACTATCCAGTGCCTTCATTGGATGAGGTACTATAGATTGTCAATGGTTCACAAATGATGTCATTTCTCAATGGATATTCTAGATACAACCAAGTCATGGTGCAATACGAAGATTACCACAAGACAACATTCCACACCAAGTGGGGCATCTTTGCATATAGAAGAATGTCATTTGGGCTCATCAACGTCGGTGCCATCTTTTAGCGCGCCATGGAAATAGATTTTAAGGACTTGATTGGAAAGTGCATAATCATCTACATGGATGATTTGACCATGTTCTCAAAGAAACAAAGTAACCATCTCTTTGATTTGTGTAAAGTCTTCCAGAGGTGCAGGGAATTTGGAGTTTCCCTTAACCCAAAAAAGTGTATCTTCAGAGTCACTAAAGGGAAGCTACTCGGGCATGTTATCTTGGAATGAGGAATCTCCATTGACCCCAAGCACATCCAATTCTTATTGAAGCTTTAGCTACTAGGCAACAAGAAATAACTTAAATATTTCTTTGGAAAGATCAATTTCGTCAGAAAATTCATTGCAAGCTTTGTTGAAATCATCAAGCTGCTTAATGCTATGCTGAAACAAGATGCTAAGATCAAGTGGACCCCAGAGGCGAAGCAATCCTTTGAAGAAATCAAGAAATCCATTGCTGAGGCACTTGTCCTAGTTAGCCCAGACTATCTGAATTCATTCTACATTTATTCCTTTGCTTCAAATCACTTGTGTGCCAGCATTTTGACCCAAAAAGATAATGAGGGAAATGAGGACCCTATCACCTTCATGAGTGCTCCCTTGAAAGATGCTAAAATAAGGTACCACAATGTGTAAAATCAAGCCTATGCCCTTGTACAAGGAGTTAAGAAGTTTAGACATTACATCTTACGCAATAAGGTGTTTTCCATTGTCCCCAATCCTGTAGTGAAGACATTGCTAATGCAAAATGAGTTGGGAGAGCAAAGAGAAAAGTGGGTTACTTTGTTGCAAGAGTATGACATGGAGATTTAGCCCATGAAGTTGATCAGAGGGTAGGTACTCACCTAAAAAATAGTAGAAATAGTAGCTGAAGCAGGACCTAAACTCATTGTGTAGTAGTACCAGCCTAAGGATGTTTCCCCAGGAGAGTGGTACAATGACATAGTCTACTATTTACTGCACCACAAGTGCCCACCTTGCTTGCAAGGAGTTCAAAAGCATGTTCTTAGGCTAAAAAGTAACAACTACATGTTGCAAGGATCCATACTATATAAGAGGAATCACAAAGGTGTCTTTCTGAGATGCCTTGGCAAAGAAGAAGCTGACCGGGTTCTGAAAGAGTTTCATGACAAGTGTGGCACCAGTCATGGATCAAGTCCTTCCACTATGCATCAAATCTTACGAGAAAGTTACTATTGGCCAACTCTTCAAGGATACTCACATCCATGTTCATACGTGCCACATATGCCAGACCATCACAACCATAGAGAAGAATGTTGTTGTACCGTTGCAACTAGTTCTAGAGGTGAGGTTGTTCGCACAATGGGGTCTTGAATTCCTTGGTCGGGTAAGCCCACCATCATCTGCAGGACACAGGTACATTCTAACTACTTTCAATTATTGCACTAGATGGACATAAGCCATTGTATGTAGGCAACGCACAGCTGAGGTAGTTACGAATTTTCTTGAAAGTCTCATTTTAAATCATTTTGGCTGCCCCTATGCTTTAGTGTGTGACAACGGCCCTGCATTCTCCTCGCTTAAGTTTTCTAGTTGGTCCTTTTATTATGGAATTGCACTCAAATTCTCATCCAACTATTACCCCTAGGACAATGGCCTAGCAGAATCTACCAACAAGAATCTGATCACTGTGATTAAGAAACTATTCGATAGGAATCTCAAGGACTAGCATACCCAGCTCTGTTTTTCCCTTTGGGTAGATCGCACACATCACAAGGTTTCCCTTGGTGATTCCCCATTCCATATTATTTATGACCTAGAGCCTATATTCCCAATCCACTTGAAGATTCCCACCCTCCAGTTTATCAATGACTTTTATGAAGGAGGGGATCATAGAGAAGCTCGCTTGGATGAGCTGTTACATTTAGAAGAAGTGTGTGACCATGTAATAGAAAATTTCACCAAACATCAGGGTGTAGTCAAGAAATGGTTCGACTACCGAGCCAAGATCAAGGCCTTTAGGATTGAGGATCTAGTCCTATGTTGGGACAAGGCCCATGAGAAGAAAGGGGGACATGACAAATTTGAAAAGATTTGGCTTGGCCCCTTTCAGATTGTTGAAATCCTTGGAGACAATGCTTTCCACCTAATGACCTTAACTGGAGAGGATGTATCATTGCCTATCAATTGGCAGCACCCAAAGCATTACTTCCAAGCCTGAGCTCTTTTAGAGTTGTTCTTGTAAATACCTATACATAGGTTAGTTTAGGTTGCTTCTAGTTTTCTTTCATCTCGTTGCTCTGCATCGCTTACATTTTTGCTTTTTTCCTAGTTGTTTTGTTTCGGCAAAGGTGTCCTCCATTTCAGCTATGGTGGCCATGCTTGTTCAACAAATGGTTCACTTTGTTGCCCACTCTTAGTGTTCTTTGGCTAAATTTTCACTCTCAACCATTGGTCCATGGTGGCTACCCCGGGATAACTTCCTCATTTGAACTCTACCTTAGAACTCAACCCTTGGTTGAATCCTTTTACGTTTATCTCAGATCCAACATGAAATGCATATTAACAGTTTCTGAAAGGTTGCACAGTAGTTGTTATAATGACTTAGCAAGAAAAAAATATTAAGTTTTTTCTAGTGACCACTACGGCTCCCAAACCCATCGTAAGCTTCAGTGCTTACACAGTTGAGAAAAAGAATAAAGTGTGAAAAGAAATATCAAAGAAAAGGAAAAGGAAATTATGAAATCAAGCAACTGTATGGGTGTGTGGATAACTCTACTAGGGATATGGACACCTGACTAGTAGTAGAGCAATATTTGTGGGATCATAACAATAACTTTGTCGGGGCCATGGATGCCTGGCTAGCAGCGGAGCAATGTCAAGGTTACTTTTGGTGTTGGATGATTCATGTAGCTTACTCAGTTTGATTGATCGCTGTCTGTCACAATTTCTAAGGAAATGAATGAATTCACTGAACACACACTTTTGAGATGTTTCATAGGTTGAATCAACCAAGGACCTCATTCTCCTAGTTCACTTTTGGAGGTCGGCCCCTGGTTTGTAGAACTAGAGATTCTAGGTTTTGAATGAATACTTATCCTTAGAGCACTCGGGAGCATTCTCCAATAGAGTCACCATTTGTTGTGCCCTCAACACACACGCCCCGTTTGGAATGAGGACCCTCTCTTTCCTTCACCTCGTTGGGTCTTTTTGTTGTCGTCTCATTTTGCATGCCCCTTGTTTGGTGTCCAAAATGGTTAGTGAGTCCTAGAGAGTCATTTCAAGTGGACCATGTTTCACCCCTCAAATTTTTTAAGTCCTAAGCCTTTGCGGAAGTCCCTTGGCAGTTTTCCTTTTCCTTTTAGATTGGCGTCCCTAAAGCCCTGTGGGTCCACCGCCGTGGGCTTCCCCTTGTAGATTTACCTATTGTTTGTGCCATCCCAAATGGTCAATGGACCCCATCCTTCCACACCCCAGGACCTGCCTCTCCGGTTTCCATTCCATCACTTCACCAACGGCTAAGTCCCAACAACCGTCCGCCCCATGGACTTTGCCCCTCCCATAGCCATTTTTGAAACCTGACCATTTCCAACTCCCCAACCCGCCATACCCGTATTAAATAGGGGCATTAAATGTTCTTAAATCTATAAATAGCCCAAAATGAGGGGTCATTTTCACCTATCAGAGTTAATCAAAGCTAGTCAAAGAGCCTCGTGATTGCCGCCGCCACACTCGCTGAGAAATTTTGTCAATTCTGAGCCTTTGATTGCTGCTGGTTCATCCTGCTTCATTGGATTTGATAGGTTGGTTGGCCATCGTGCACCTTATTTTTATTTTTCCTTCACTTCTTCCAAAATCTGTTAAAATCTCTAAAGGAAAACCACAAATATACCTAGAATAAACTCTGGCGTACAAAACCCATAAAGAAAAACTTTGATAAACCTTCAAAACTAGTAATGGGAGGCCTTTGGAACTTCAAATTCCCATGGTTGTTCTTGGGCTAGGGAATTCGCTCATTGCAAGCCTATAACCACACCTTAGTTGTCAATATTCCTTTGAAACCATCAAATGACTTTAAACGACATTCGTGATGAACAGGTCCACTATTGCGGGAATCCCCTTCAACATAGCTATCTTACACCAAAATCCATGGACGAAAGACAAGGGTCCATTGCCCCCCTTGGGTCTGCCTTCATGGGCTTCCATCCGCAGAACACCCCTTGAGCTTCATCATTTTCAACAGCCTTTGTAACTCGCCATTCCACCCATTGGGCCTCACTTTCATGATAGCCGGTAAAATCTAAAATGAAGCGGTCATTCCTTGCAGGCTTTCCTCTGCAGATTTTAGCTAGTTGTTCACCATTCCAAATGGCCAACTCGAAACAGTGAAACATCTAAGTCCTTTCGCTGCTTGAAAATAGACTTTCTCATTGTTGTTAAGCTCTCCAAGCAATTAATGAAGTAAACATTGGGGCTCCATCCTCGCTTGGACCCGGTCCCACGGGTTTCCCTTGTCAGGCCGTCACTAGCTTTTGTCATCACAAATGGCTATCACTGACCATCCACCCGCACTTGATAACCCACAATAGACTTTAACGTTAAACCAACCTGACTAACGTCCTCCAGAAAAATAGGGCCTGCTAGGTGGAATTCCGCCTACGGGTTTTTGTCCTAATAATGTCATCTCCTAGAAATTTTGTGCAACTTCCCTCCATCCTCCAACTCTCGACTCACTCACGGCCATCAAGCAAAAATGTTAAAAAGTTCCAAGTGGTTAGCATTTGACGGGTCATCCCCCATGAACCTCCGTCATTGGGACTCCATCCTGTCCTAGCTGTTACGAAAGGGAAAACTACCTATGTCCTTCTGCTGCTCGGAATGTCACCCCTGGAATGTTGTCTCACCAGAGCTGTTTCAAACGAAAAACCTCAAACTAATCCTCCTCCTGGTTCTGAGTGCTCAAAAGATTATTCAAATTCCCTGCAAACTTTAAACTAACTTTGACCCACATGTTAAAATAAGGCACTCCCCTTAGTGGACTCTTAAAAGTGGCCAAATCTAAAGGTGGGTTGGGATACGCAAGTCATTGTGCCCTCATTGTTGTCCCTCTTGTAGCAACTCTATTAAAATGGCTGTCAACGTAGGGAAGTCCATGCCCTTGGGCCCACATGGCCATAACTTCCCCAAACAAGCTACTAATGATGATTTGAAAGGCATGTTAGGATTTTTGAATGATGATTTACTTGATCTAATGTTGTTATGTAGGGTTTTGACTAACGTTCCATGTATTTTTATGCTTGAATGTGTTTGATTCCCCTTTTGATTATAGGATATATGGAACTAGTTGTGGGACCTTTGGGAACAGCCACGGAGAAAGGCAAAGGAAAGAAAACTAAGGCACCCCATGGAAAAGAAGATAAGGACCAGATGAAGTATTAGTTCCTAGGGGAACCCCTGAAATCCAAAGTCACCTCAACCTGGAAGGAGGTCACCGACAGAAACATCGGACATATAGAAATCAACGAATTCAAGCAAAGACTTTGAATCAGCCCTAAAATAGAGAATGCACAAAACATTAGAAGCAGTGGGTTGGCTAAGGCTGTGGGATTTCCTCCTACCCTCATCACTCTCAAGCTTGTTATGGCCTACAGGGAGGCCTATCAAAAAGAAACTAGAACCATAGTAGATAGAGATGAAAATGTGTCGGTTGACATGTCTGCTAAGGCAATAACAAGGACTTTTCATATCCCTATCTTCAGGGAGATGGAACTACTAACCATGAGTGATAGCAAGACTATGTGGGACGAAGATCCCCTTAAATGTAAAAGACTTATTAATCAATATTGGTAGAAGGAAAAGATGGGAAATGCTACAAAGGTTCTCCAGGACCTCTTTCACAGTGACTTTTATGTAGACTACCATGATTTGGTGACCCTACTAAGCAGAGTAATGGGCCTTTCTACTCTTGGTTACTTCCAAGAATGGATGCTATAATTCATTGAAGAGATTCTCCCTAGAGAAACAAAATTTTACTAGATAGGGATAATCAGTGACCACCTCCATGAGTAATTTATGGTTGTAAAGAAATCCTCTAAGTTTTACATGACATCCTACTTGGTCTATTCACTGGCCAAACAAGTGCAATACAGATGTTTCTTTAGAACTCCAAATGAGGAACCAGGCAGGGAGTTGAAAGTTTATGAGTACCCTCAGCTACAATTCGGAAACTTCAAGAGAGATTACTGCAGGGTCAATGATGCTTTCATAGGTCATATCATCAAATTGCTTGGGGGTGACTTCGAGAGGAGAGTCTCCCACAGTGCCAGTGCATTTTTGAAGCAGTTTTCCTTTTTATTCGTCTAATAACCAAATTTCACATATACTCATGTAGAAAGCTTTTTAGAAAGACCCTACAATCTACCTCGATATCCCAATAACCAGATAATACTATTAGAGCTCTCTTAGTAGCTACGACATGCACACACCCTTTTAAGCAACAAACATAGGGCAAGGATTCCTTATCCCCTTTCCTTCGGTCAAGGGCTATATGAACTCCACACCTCTTAGTGTGCCAAAAATTTAGAGAAGGAACTGGCAGAATACCATTTGAGACTCCACACTGCCTGGCCATAAATGGATCCCTATGGCCATCTCAAGAAGGCACTTGGACCTAAATATTCCCATCTACATAGCGTTGAGGACTTATGGGCTAATTGTAAAGATGATAATGAAATGTGAATGAGGTACTATATGCGGATGACCACATATTTCGTAAAGAGGGTCAATATATTCCCCGTACTGGATCAGGTAGAAGAAGATGAAAATATAGTGATAGATCCTTGGTACAATGTAGTTGCCAATCTTCTACTATCACTGATTGACTGGGATGAATAGGAGGTTGACGAACTCACCATTCTAACAAAGCCCATCGAGGCCCAAACAAAAGTGTGGATTGACAAGCAAATTTCCCAATTAAAGCATAAAGGGGTCACTTTGACCTATGAGGGGCTCAAGAACAAGCCAACAAGAAAAACAGTCAGTGGGATAGCTGCTGCCCCATCAGGAGAGACTTCAAAATCTCCTCCTTCCACTAGATCAAGGAAGAGAAAAGAGGCTACTGAGCAACAACCTAATCCTAAGGTGTACGAAAGAAAGACTTCAAAGGGAGAACCTTCCAAGAAACATAAGAAATTAGGCAATTTCACTGAAATGCCTACTATTCAAGAAGATCCACTCCATGAGGGAGAGGAAATGGAGGTTGAGGAACCAAAATCTCCACCTACTACTTCCACTACTGTTTCCCCTCTCCCTACTTCTCAGGAGATGGTAGCTACTTCCCCACCTGTGGTGGATATCTCGGTCCACCTTGCCTCTTCTCCACCCATAGTGCAGGTTGTAACCGTTGACTCTTCATCCACCACTACTTCTCTACTTTCTTTTGCTTCCTTGTCTATGAATACATCATTACCCCTGGCCATGACAACAATACAAATACTTGTGCTCTCACTTCCAAAGGCCTTCTCTCAACATATGCAAAAAGTTACCACTGAGCTTTCTGAAGTATTGATGAATCCAACCATCCAAGTTACCTTGGCATAGGTTCTCGCAAACATTCCTGCCTTAACTCCTCTAAGTGAACCACCAAAGATGAAATCCATGATGAAAATATCTGAGGAGTTAGAGAGACAAGAAAAGGAAATAACAAGGGAATTGGAGGAGGAAGTAGACAACTACCATGAACACCCAGAACACCAACATTTGTAGATTGATAAGGTGGTCCACGAGGGAGAAGAAACAAAATCCTCCAACGGTGATGAAGAAGAGGATGACACCAAATACATTGTAGAGACCTTTGATGTAGACCTCAAGGAGGAATTGGCTTGATAGTTGAGGGATACTGGAGAGGAAGTAGAGAGGCCACCTTCTGAGGAAGAAAAGGAGTCAAGTGACAAAATGGAGGAAGATTCTAAACTTCCAAATGGGGAACAGGAAGAAAACTCCAAGGCTAGTGAAGAAATTACTCTCTTAGTAGAATAGGAAAAATAAAAAAAGAAAGAGAAAGATAAGCCACCTCAGCATGAGGAAGGGGAGAATAAAGAAGAAGATAAACCTGAAGAAGAGTTTGAGATGGGTAAGCCTGAGATAGAGTCTCACAAAGAAGAAGAACATCCTGAGGAACATAAGCATGAGGCTGAAGAAGAGGAGAAGACCTACAAAGAAGAGGACAACCCCAAGAAACACACACCCACCAAGTTCCCGATCAAAGACACAATGTTCATCTGGGACTCTTATGAAGAAGAAGGAGAAGAAATGAGAATGAAGCAAAAAGCTCCAAGTGATAAGGAGATTGAGGTTAGGAAGGATGCAGAAGAAGGTGGTTGTGAATCACCAAGGAAGAGTCACAAATGCCTGAGTGGTTAGAAAAGCAATTAGAGAAGAAGAATCTGGCTCCCGGAGATCCCAAGGCAAGAATCAAGGCTATCTTAGCTCGAGTACAAGTCAACACGAAGAAAGAAAAGAAGCCTAAAGTCAGGTTCAAACTAACCATGGACGCTTTTGGGTCTAGGACTGTACAAATTTCCACACTAGTTGTTGGGGAAAAAGGAGTAAGTTATGATGTATCCACCATCAACTTGGGAATAGCCACTAGGGATCAAAAGATAGATCACCTCCAAGAGTCGATTGCCACAGTGGTGCATCAAATGCACAAAGACAAGATCTCCAAAGAAGAACTAAAGGCACAAGTGGCTGATTTGATTGACTACATTCAGCAATGGTTTTCCACTGAGGAATCTCCCATGACATCCCTGGCTCCACCACAACTACTATCCAAGGAGAAAATTGACAAAATTGAGAAAATAAAGAACTGGACTAAAACTACAAAGTATTGGTTTTGATAGGTCCTGTATGCTAGAAACGTGGGCATTAATCATGTTGTCAAGACAACAAATAAGTTCTTAGAAGTACAAAGACACTTGGGGGGCACGAGGAAGTTCTACACTGAATTCCCAGGGATATATGGGTCTTCTTATCCTAAAATTGAGGCCATCCTCAAGCTACCTCGGAAAACAAGGGAAAAGGAACTTGCACTGACAAAGGACGATCACTAGCTGGTGGATATGTGGAAGTTAGATTTCCATCATAGAAAAGAAATACTAGAACAAGTGCTCCGCAAAGTGGAACCTAAGATTGATTGGGAAAAGGATGTTAGGGAAAATTGTGTTCAATATTTGAAATTAATCCAAAAAATATAAAGCCTTATTTCGATAAGAAGATGGAAGATGGAATGCCAGGTGAGCTTACCACATATTTTATGAGTTTTTTTGCTCAAAATTTCACCCAATTTGAACAAGTTAGGGACAACACAACTAAGTATGATGGAGATTGGGATACACTAATAGGCTGATCCAAGCAATGGAACTACCAAGTGCTCCAATCTAACATAATGGAGATTGATAAGCTCCAAGCATTAATTAGCAAGTTTATGGAGTATGCCACTTTGAAGAAGTACAAAGCAAACCCAATCATTGATGACAAGCTCCTCACGGAATAGTTGTAGCAAAGGAAATCAACAAAAGACAAAAGTGCTACAGTGTTGTCATATAAGGAAAAAATAGGGAAAAGACAAAGATGTAATTTTAAATTGTAATATATTTGGGGGTAGGTGAAACCCTAGTTTGTAGTGAGCCTTGGCCACACAATGAAAATAAATCTTGGTCATTCATTTTTATTTTTGAACACTATAAATAGGGGGTCTCCTCTCATTTTCAAGAGAGAGTTGAGTTGTTGTAAAGGCATGCTGCAGATATTTTAATAGAAGTTCATTGACTTTTGGTGGACTCTTGAGTTTATTTTGAATGTTACATGGTTCATCTCCCATAGTTAGTTGATCTAGATAGATTTACTTTATTGTTCTTCTTGGTTTTAGATTACTTTGATAGATTAGTTAATGATATTCAATGGTTGTGTAGATTTTTGTTGTGTTGATGCCTTTCTTTTCCATACTTTTTGTTGTTTACTAATGGTAGATATTTGTGTAAAGTTAGTCTGGGCATAAACTAAATCTGCTCCAACCTTCTATCTTTTATTCATGCATGTTTATGGTGAATGAATGGTTGAATATTTTCAATCCTTAGAAGCTTGCACAAGTTCATGATACTATGAATCAATTTGGTTAAGTGAAATTATGTTTTGAGGAAGCTATCCATAGTAGAACCCTCCATGATCACTATTTATTACTAGTTTCAGATCCAGGAACCTCTTCTCTTCTTTTCCTTTTTCCTTTTTTTTTAATAAGTAGCCTATGCTAAGGTTCATTGCACACTGTAAAGCCAAATATTAAGATAAAATAGGAGTTTAAGATTGTGATTCGAACATGCAACAAACCGAACTTTGACTTCCCATCTTAGGAACTCCATTTTAAGATTCACCTCGTCTCCTACCAAACTCTGTAAGCTGCCTTGTGATTACCAAAAAAATCACATAAAACATCAATTGAGAAATTTCATGCACATCATGACCTAACACCCAAGAGACCTTGGGGTAGGAATTGGTAACTTGCGAATTTCTATCTTTCAAGAGAGGTAGTGTCTCTATGCACTGCTTGTGTTGAGAAAGTGCACAAAACACCCATTAATAGATTCCTACCTCTGAAGGGAGAGCTCTTAGCCAAAAGACTATAGTGTAGAATCAGGATGCCAGAATGACATGCTAGAGTTTGAAAGACACGTTGGAATCATAAGCAATAGAGAAATCAAAACTTAAATAGGAAAACTGGAACTTCACTATCTAACACAGATCTGAGGTCTTTTTCAATAGAATGACAGGATAGAAAATAAAAGCTAAAAGAAAGCACAAGGAGAGCTAAGAGGGAGCTTACAAACAACCAATTGTTTGAGTCCTTTCTTCGAGCTCTGCTTTAGCAACCTACACAAAGAAAAATGAGGAAAAGTGTTGGGGATGTTTTGGGGCTTGCCACAATCAAACCCCCATTTTGGTGTTCCAACCTCCACATATAGCCAGATAGATAGAGAGAGTAATTGAAATGAACATAAAAAAGTGGTGAAAATAATCCCCACTTCAAGAGGACAACCCACACCACCAAGTAGTAAATGAGCAAAGAGATCTAATCTATTCACAAATAGAAAAAAGTGAGAAAGCATTACCAACAGGCCCCGACCCCCTCTTGAATACACAGATGTATCATTGAATGCTTGCTAGAGAGTGTTGGTTGTTGGAGGGACCTTAGTTCGACAAAGCTTTGATTGTAGAAGTGCTATTTCCAAGAGTAGAAAGAGTCAAGAAGTGAAGCGAAGTTGAGGAGAAGAGCCTTAAATGAATGAGAAAACCCTCCAAAATGAGAGAAAAAGGGGATTTTGTTGCATGCAAGGGCAAAAAGAGCCATTACACCCGAGAGCCTGACTGCAAAGACACGTGTCAAGAGCAAAGATTTGAGATTCCTCATTTCAAACTTGGAAAGATGTTTGGATTCTAGCATGTTGTGTAGATGTCTGCATGCCACACAAGTGTCCAAAACACTAGTTTTTGGGAAACAAATTGATGGACTATTGTTGCATCACCATTGGACCACATGGAGTTGGAATCATGAAATTATAACCTATGGGTTTTTTGTCATAAATGTTAGGAAAAGTGCTAAAATGTGAATTTCCCCTAGGTGCAATTTTGCAACATTACAAGTGGATAGAGTGATTTATTCTTGCTTCTTGCTCATCCAAGAAACCAATTTTTTTTCGAAAAAGAATGCTCCACCACTGGTGATTTTCCTATCGTCTACACTTCCTACCCAATTAGCATCTATGTATGCTATCAAATAAAAATCCTTGCTCTTGGGATACTATAGCCCATAATCAATAGTGCTCTTGATATATCTAAAAAACTCTTTTGGTGCAACCTAAAACCTTGCTACCATACATATTTCTTGCATAATATCTTGCCTTGATGCAGTCAAGTATAGTAAGATTCTAATAATTGACCTATACATTTCCTAGTTGGCATCTGGTGATTCATTTGATTTGCGTAACTGACAGCTAGTTATCATGGAGCTACTAACTGGTCTACTATCCTCCATACCAAACTTCTTAATAATTTCATTAGCATATTTTGTTTGAGATATAAATATCCAATTATTATTTTGTATAATTTGTAAACCAAGAAAAAATGACAACTCCCCTAACATTGACATCTCAAATTCATCTTGCATATGTGTAGCAAATATTTTACGCATCTTATCATTGCTACCTCCAAATATTATGTCATTTACATATACAACAATAATTATGTGCTCACCTTTTGATTTGAAGTATAAATTATTGTCTGCACAACCCTTTTTAAATCCTTTTTGCTGCAAGTACTGGTCTAATATAGAATACCATGCTCTAGGTGCTTGCTTAAGAGCATACAATGCTTTTCTTAATCTGCACACATAATCAACATCTTCTAATAGTTGAAAACCTTCTGGTTGTTTTATGTATACTTACTCTTCTAGGTTTCCATTAAGGAATACAAATTTAACACCCATCCGATACACTTTAAATCCTTTATATATTGAAAATGCAAGAAACATTATAATTGCTCCTAATCTTGCCACAAGTGCTATTGTTTCTTCAAAATCAATACCTTCAATTTTTGCATACCCATTGCACACTAATCTTTCCTTATTTCTTACTAAAACTCCATCTTCATTCAACTTGTTTCTAAACACCCATATAGTGCCAATTACATTTTTGTTTGTGGGTCTAGGAACTGACTCTCATGTTTTATTCTTTTCAATCTGATTTAGTTCCTCTTCCGTGACCTCTATCCAGCTCTCATCATTGTTGGCTTGAGTAAAAAAATTTGATTCAATCTAAGATAGGAGAGAAAATTTTACTTGTTCTTTGTTCTTTGCAAATTTTCTCCTAGTTTGAACTCCATTTTTATCCCCAATTATCTTATCTGAAGGGTGATCCTTCTATACATACTTTGCAAGTTCCTTCTCAACTTCTTCTTTAGATTCTTCTTCATTATTTTCCACATTGTCTTCATAATATGAATCATCTTCAAATTCATTCTAATAGGATCTGATAAGCTTTATAATTTCATCAATATTGATTATGTCTTCATATAGTCTTGATCATTATCCTCATATTTTGTCACTTGCCACAAAATCAGAAAATGCAATGAGTGGCAGTGATGTGCCCTATGTGATTTGGTTGTCATGTGACAGTAGATAAAAACATGGAGCAAGTTCTCACTTGTTCAAAGGTAGCCTGATAGTTGTTTTTGTAGCAGTGAAGTTGCTCATGTTGTTGTGGTGTGACAGAGGAAAGTATAGATTGAGGAAGATCAACTCTTTTAACAAATTGGTGTTTGATAGAGGCAAACATTAGTTCCCATTTTTTCATTTGGTGGCTTGGGGCCACCAAATGAGGTTTTAAAATTGAAATTGAAAGGAACTCTATCACCTAATAGATCTGGCACTCAGTCTACTCTTCCAAAAGATTCTATGATATCGCTCAGTTTACTAAGGAACAAACACCACTATAAAGAGCCATTGATGGGACTCTCAAAATTTTCAAATGTTGGTTGTTGCAATGATTTCAAATAATGAGAACCATTTTTATTGGCAAGTAGAGATGCAGATGTAGTGACTAACTCATCTAATTTCAAATATGAGTGATACTTCTCCACTAGAGGGATCCTTCATAGCTGTCCTAAGTGGTTACAATCCCTTTCACCAAGGCAGAGATTTGCTTGTATTTAAATATTGAGTCCATGTGTAGCCCTAATGCACTTATGCCAAGGAGGACAATCCTAAGGATGATAAAATACCAAGTCATGAAGCCAGATATAGATGATTGAAAGGAATCTACAATGCATGATTAGGTGTTTAGTGGGGATATTCATACCTTCCATAAGGCCTGGAAGTAGAGATGAAGATAGTCTATACAAAAGGACAACACTAAGTGATCATATGTGGTAAAAATATAGGCATTATTGTTGTAGATGTAAAAGAACAATGCTTATGCAAAAAAGATAGACTTAAGGAAGACTATTGATGATGGTCATGCCATAATAGATGGTTTCATGAGAATTAACACTCATAGGAAAGCTTAAATCATGGAAGACATCCATCATAAAATGGCATGCAGGAGTTGTGGCTCTTATGTGAAGGTGAAATGAAAATTTCCATTCAAAGAAAAAAAGCTCATATACCTATATTGTGTAGAATTTATGAGGAACAAAGCATGGTGACAAGTCAAAATTTGAAGATAAGGGGTGATGGTATCCAAGGGCAGACATTGCATAAGATGACAATGAATTTTAAACTCTATCACAAGAGATCCCATAACCTATAAATAGGGTAGTCTTGATGACTATATTGAAGACTTCAAGAGCTTCTTAATGACTGAATGACTTTCTTGGCAATCATATTACTGCATCTTTGGCCTCTTTATAGTCTTTATGATTGTAAAAATGTAATTGATTCTTTATGTTTCAAGACCTAAAACTTTTATAATTATGAGATCTTGTCATAAAAAAAAATGATTTATGGCCCTAAAGATTTCAAGACAATGTAAAGTGATATAATCAAAAGGTTGCTAACTTGTTAATGAGGATATCATTAGATATTATAAAGATAGGGAATTCTTCCATCGATTAGAAGGTGGTGTTTAACTTGAGTAACCATGAGATAAATTCACAACACTATCTAATCTTGCTAATATTTTTGAACAACTACATGATATTGTATGTATGCTTTACATGGAGCTAAAAATAGAAGACTGGCTTACAACAAAAGAAACTGTTAAAGTTGCACAAAGTGAAGTAGATGTGAAGAATTCTTATGTTGACATTTCACTTGGGAATGGGAATTAATTTTCAGAACTTTTTGTAATAAGAGGAAGGATACAAAGGATGTGGCTACACATCTTGAGAAGGCTCAAGACCATTTTGTGAAGTGTTGGTGCTAAGCCTAGGAAATGTTTATGATAAATGGCAACCATTGTCTTGGACGAGATGGGTCAATTTGATGCTATAAAGGAAACTTTTAAACTAGTATAAAAAGATTTTGTAGTATGCATCTTTGTTCAATGCTTGATGTATAGGTAAACCTAGTGCATGATAACTCTGTGCAAGGCCAGTTCTCACTCACACTGAAAATGTATCAAAATTGTTGAGGAAATTCTATTATGGCATTGCACTTGAGTTTTATTTGGCCTGAGCACATTATAAAGCAGAATGGTGGAAAGATTGTAACAAATATTATTAAAGCTATATTTTGGTGCCCTCAAATTACATATTGCACTTTTATCATTGGCATTGCAATGTAAAATTTTTTAGCTTCAAATACTTCCAAAGAAAAAATAAACTACTCCTAGGGTTTTTCAAGTGGTAGGAGGAATCATTGAATAGACTCCCTATCCTTGGCTAACTTTCAATTGTGTGTGAGCCCTCAAACCTATGTACACATGGTTTTCGATGGGAAGCAGGTAAGGTTTCTTGTTGAATGTTGTAAACATTTTCTTGAGGCCACCGAGGTTCGTAGTGAAGAAACATAACATGAAGAGTAGCAAGGTCATCAAGATGGGAGTATCACGCCAACTTGTCTTGGCTAATGAAGCAAAACAAAAGGCTAATGAAGAACAAAGCTTTTAGATCGAATGGTAGTGGTTGAAGTCTCCCTTGCATCTCATCGCCCATTGCTGAAATTTTTCTCCTTCCTCTTTTGATTTTGGTAATGCATGATATCACATATTCTTTCCTTTCCATCGCCCATCACCAAAATGCCTTGTCATTCCCATTTGGCTTTAGCGATATGCAATGGAATCACCCTTCACTGTAAATTATCTTCATTTTCTCTTTATTTTAGTGATGCATGATAACAATTGGGAAAGTGTTGAAGTGATGGTGGGCCTGTGGGTGTTTCCCGATGGAAAATATTTGGATTTATTTTGATGTTGGAGGAATAATTAAAGGTAAATACATGGGTACAAGGTTTTCACAACTTGATATAAAAATAATTATCACTTTCATAGATAAAGCAAACATTTAAGTGCTAGGAAATAACAAAAATGTGTAAAATGCATGAGAATGAAGCCTCTTGCAGGTGGAGAAATAAATTAAATCCTTTACATGTAAAAATTAAAAATAATAGCTTTCTTTGCTGGGAAATGTAAAATGTAGAATGTAAAGTGCCCAGGTAATTTTTCTTCTTCACAACCCAATAAAATTTAATTAAAGCCTTCACCATTTAAAAAAAAACTTTAAATGTGAAGGTAAATTAAAATAGAAAGTGCACGGGTGCAACCTGATAAAAGAAATAAAGCCTCACAAATAATTACTTTTCAACTATGGTAAAAGCAAGAAGCTTTGTGTGCTGGGTAGTAAAAGGGTGAATACACAGGTAAAGGGTGTTTTACAACTAGGGATGAAGAGTGAAGGATTTTTGTGATGAAGCAAATTTCTCAGTTGCGGTAAGAAAATAATTTTCATCTGCAAGGAAAAACAAGAGAGGAATAAGGTTTTTCACGATAAAATCAGATTTTCAATTACAGAGCAAGCAAAATGAAGGGAGCGGGAAAGAAAAATGTAGAAAGGGATTTTCTTTAGGCGGGAGCAGTTATTGATCAAGGGTTTTGAATGATGCCATTTGTTAATAGGGATGTGCATTTGGGGGTTTTTTTTTCCCCTTAAATTTATTCTTTTGCTTCATTTTGAGGAGTTGCTCATAGTTTGGTCTCACAAGAATACTTTTGTAATAGGGTCTAAAAATAAATAGGTGTTTATTTTAGGTTTTGGGGTTTTTTGAATCTTGTAATGGATAATGTAATTATAGCACTACCATCCTTGATAAATAAATAGCAAGATATTTTGGGCCAATTTTCTCCATTGTATTCATTGCATAAGTTTTGAACATAAGAAATCAAGGGTTTTTGTTGTTCACTTTTATTACTCTTATTCAAGGAGTAAGTTAAATTATATTAATAGGAATGGAGATTTATTGAATTGTATGCAAGGACTACTAAGTATTTTTGGTTAAGTTTTTAGTGTTGATGATGTAAGGCATCATTGATAGGAACAATTATAATAGAGATGATGACGTGGTGTATTTTCAATTTCATGGTTTAAATGACTCCACCCTGGGAATATGGCACTAGTTTATTAATGTTACAGTTTCTTGAGATTTTTTGTGGTAGCTACAACTTAAAATCAGATCAAATTTACATATCTATCTTGGTATCATTGTATGTGTTGAACTTAATGTATTACATCTCTCATGTTTAAATTAGGCATTACCATGAAGGTCAACCAAACCTTTAGAGTAGTATGTCCATTAGACATTTAAAGGAGAATTATTTGTTTACAATATTCTGGATGCTTTTGCACACAAGTATTTGCAAGCATACTTTTGGGATTACCATCCCGAATTTCACAAAGCCCAAAGTGTAAGAGAGAAAGGGTTTTAATTCAATCTCCCATTCGTTGGCCAAATCTCTCCTTGAATCTAACCATTAGTCCTGGCAACCCTTTAGGATTCAAGTGGATTGAAAATTTGGGAACCAACAAATTAGTGACTCTACTGGGGAGAACTTTAAATATCCAATTGTAGGATGTCCTATCACAGAGTCATATTATTTTTTGATCTAAGCATTTGGTTGAAATATTGAAGGAATTCATACCTAGAGAAAGAAATTGTTGCAGTGTACTTGAAAGTTTCATGATTTATGGTGCTTTGCTGGTGAAAATAACTTAGATGGAAATCTCATTATTGAAGATATTTCAATTTTTTGAAGATTTTGTCCTCTTAAAGGAGGTGGTGACTCTGCTAAAGAACTTGGTGAAGATGTGAAAAAAAATTTAGATCTGTAAATATTTCCAATCAGAAAGAAGAATTTGCAATAGCTGCAACATACCTAGGTATTTTTCATATTTTGGTTTTCAAGAAGCATAAATTTGTATATGAAGACTATGTTTGAATTTCCTATAAAACTTTGGTTCCCTTATTTAGTGAAATTAAGAACTACAATAAAGGGATATTGAGAATTGAATAGTTGTAGAGGGAATAAATTTTATTTGCAAATATGTACAGTTGTCCTGGTTCCCCCTCTACAAGTTGTAATGTCATGCCTAAAACATAGTCATGTCATCAAAGGAAGGTGTTCACTAGTGAAAGATATGACCCTTTGGATTTTAGTAAAATCCTAGATTATCCACATTTTGTCTTAAGAAGAATTAGTGAATATTTCCCTAAGTTTAAAGGAGATTTTGAAGTGTTAGCATCACAAAATGTACATGGCTTTGTTGATTTAATGGAAGATTGTCAAATTGAAGAAGAGGATGCTATCATGAATTTTTCTATAAAAACTTTAGAAGATATTGTTGAATATCAATTTTCTAGTTTTTCAATGCATTCCATATGTTCATGGCAAGAGCTTGGAACACTTTTCATTGATCAATTTGATGGAATACCAAATGATAATATGTGCTTGTTTAAAAGTAGAAATTTGCATATCTAGGAAAAATTTGAAGAGAACCTGAAAAAAAATTGAATCCATATCATATATTGATGTATTGTGTGATATAGAAATATTTGAGGATGAATCCCCCTATGACTTTCATGATAGATTCATGAAATTTCTATTTGATATACCAGAATTAGAAGGACCTGATGAATCATTTTGCATTGATTTATTCTATGAGAATTGTGAGCCAGGTCTAAGTACCATGCCAATTCACTTGAAGCCCCCTAGCCTAAATGCATATATCAATGGATTTCAGTGATTGAGGAAATGATAGAGAAATATGAAAGTAATATCCTGACTAGCCTATGTGATGGTACCTTTTCTAGATTTCATCAAATAGATCTAGATGATATAGCAGAAGACACTGATAATGCATTATTTGGTGGTGAGTTTTGTTTCTGGACAACCCATGGTGAAAATGTATGCAGAAGAAGATTGCAGCCATAATAATGATGTAAGACATGATAAGATAAATATTAAAATGGTGAGTGAATTTTTGTATCAAAAGAAGGCTGCAATGATGTGGATGACACTAAAAGTATTTTCTACTCTATGGGATTTGAATATACAGTTGAAGATCATGTTGATTTTGAAGTTTCATGTCTTCATGATGATGACAATAGTGTTGTGGATGTAAATATATAGCTAGATGAGAAGCATTATTATACTGGTCACCGTGATGATTGAAATTTTGCTTGCAACCTTAGTAATTGTGAATCTTCTCAAGAGGAGGAAGAAAAATTAATTTCTTTGAATGGAAAGTGTTTCAACAAAGAAAATGATAATAATTTTGAAGGATCACAAGAATAGGATAATGGATATGAAAGAAATATCTTATTTGAAAAAGAAATGTGTAATCAATAGTGTTATGATACACTCGATCATACCAATTCTACAAGTGTGTGTAGCATTGGTGAAAATTTTCAAGGTCTTGAGATAAAGGAGCCTACTGATTTGAAAAATGTTTTTGAGAATGTTAGTGTATCAGATGAAAATGACAAAGTGTGCAATGAATTTCAGTTGGAGATATCATCCACAAGCAACTTCAATGAAGAAAAAAATGACATTTTTTAGTTTGACAATGAAGGATGTGACCTTGTTGATTGTTGCAACAGTGCGAACAAAGGAGATATGTATGCAAGAGATTCATTGGATGAATCGGTTCAGGTAGTTGATAATGAGGAGCATGCATATGTTGGTAATGTAAGTTATAAATGAGGAACTCCTTTTTTGTTTGATGCTTTACCTTCTTCTACTCCTTTTGTTGGCTTTGAAGTTATCACTGAATGTTTGCATGATGATAGCATGGATGTAGTTGTATATGAAAGTGAAAAGGTGGAGACAAATATTGGTACAACTAATGAAAGTTTTTTGTGATCAATTTTCACTTGAAGAATGTGATTGTGTCAATCACATGGATGCATATGAGGATCTTTTTTCTAGATCCGCAACTCATAGTCTTTCTCATGAGCAGTATGCTTCAAAAATTCATGTTGATGCAATGAGAGGTAATGTTGAGTATGATACTCCTTACAATAGTAAATGTGTTTTGAACACTCACTATGAGGGATCTATTGCAAACAAATATTCTGAGTCATATGAACCTACACTTGAAGCTTTTTTGTGTAATAACATGAGTGTTGATAATCTTGTTTATGAAACTGAAGTGGAAAATATTGTTTGAGATGTTGATGCCTTTTATGAATGTTATATTTGAATGCGGACAATGGACTTGGGGATGCTAATAAGTCTTATTTTCATAACTTTGAGACATATGGTATGTGATTGGGTTGTGTGGGATGATGATAAACATGCCTATGATGTAATTCATTTGAAGGAGTCAGAAAAGTATGAGCATTCAGTGCTTAATACAAATTATTATTGCACATTGTTTTTGAGGCATGATATCTTTTCTAAGCCTAATAATTATGAGGGTTTAGTAAATGTGATAAGATTGTGTCTTCATATAGTCTTGATCATTATCCTCATATTTTGTCGCTTGCCACAAAATTAGAAAATGCAATGAGTGGAAGTGATGTGACCTATGCAATTTGGTTGCCATGTGACAGTAGAGTGAAACATGGAGCAAATTCTCACTTGTTCAAAGGTAGCCTAACACTTGTTTTATCGGGAGTGAACTTGCTCGTGTTGTGGTGTGACAAAGGAAAGTACAGATTGAGGAAGTTCAACTCTTTTAATAGATTGGTGTTTGAAAGAGGAAAAATTTGGTTCCCCTTTTCCATTTCATGGCTTGGGGCCACCAAATGATGTTTTAAAATTGAAATTGAAAGGCACTCTATCACCCAATGGATCTGGCACTCGGTCTACTCTTCTAGAAGATTTTGTGATCTTGCTTTATTCACTAACGAAAAAATGTCCCCAAAAAGAGCCACTAATGGGACTCTCAAAATTTACAAATGTTGGTTGTTGCAATGATTTGAAATCAATCAATGAGAACCCTTTTTATTGGAAATAAAAGATGCAAATGTAGTGACTAACTCATCCGATTTCAAATATGAGTGATACTTCTCTAACAAAGGGCTCCTTCATAGTTTTCCTAAGTGGTTACAATCCCTTTCACTAGGGCAGAGCTTTGCTTGTGCTTACATATTGAGTCCATGTGTAGCCATAATGCAATTATGCCAAGGAAGACAATCATAAGGATAAAGAAAGACCAATTCATGAAGCCAAATATAGATGATTAAAAGGAATCTACAATGCATGATCAAGTATTTAGTGGGGATAGTCATACCTTCCATAAGGCCTATAAGTAGAGATGAAGATAGTCTATACAAAATGATAGCACCAAGTGATCATATGTGGTAAAAATATAGGAATTATTGTTGCAGATGTAAAAGAACGGTGCTTATGTAAAAAAAATCAGACTTAAGGAAGACTAGTGATGATGGTCTTGCCATAATAGATGGTTTCATGAGAATTGATACTCACAGGAAATCTTAAATCATGGAAGACACCCATCATGAAAAGGAATGTCGGAGCTCTGGCTCTTATACGAAGGTGAAATGAAAATTTCCATTTAAAGAACAAAAGCTTATATACCTATACTATGCATACTTTATGAGGAACAAAGCATAATGAAAAGTCAAAATTTGAAGATAAGGGGTGATGGTATCCAAGGACATACATTGCATAAGATGATAGAGACTTTTAAACTCTATCACAAGAGATCTGCTAACCTATAAATAGGGTTGTCTTGATGACAATAATGAAGAGTTAAAGAGCTTCTTAATGACTAGATGACTTTCTTGATAGTCATATGACTGCATCTTTGACCTCTTGATATTCTTTATGATTTTTAAAGTGTAATTGATTCTTTATGTTTCAATACCTCAAAATTTTATAATTGTGAGGTCCCTTGTCTTAAAAAACAATGATTTATGGCCTTGAAGATTTCAAAACAATGTAAAGTGAAATAATCAAAAGGTTGCTGACTTGTTAATGGGGATATCATTAAAGATTGTAAAGATAGGGAATTATTCCATTGACTAGAAGAAGGTGGTGTTTCACTCAAGTTACCATGGGATAAAGTCACAGCACTATCTAATCTTGTTAATCTATTTGAACAACTACATGATACTGTATGTATGATTTACATGGAGCCCAAAATAGAAGACCAACTTACAACAAAAGAAAGAGTTAAACCTACACAAAGTGAAGCCAATGCAAAGAACTCTTATGTTGACATTTCATTTGGGAATGGGAATTAATTTTCAGTCTTTTGTATTAAGAGGAAGGATCAAAAGGATGTGGTTACGCATCTTGAGAAGGCTTGAGACTATTTTGTAAAGTGTTGGCGCTAATCCTAGGAAATTTTTATGATAAATGGTAGCCATTGTGCTGGCCGAGAGGCGTTGATTTGATGTTGCAAAGGAAACTTTTAAACTGGTATAAAAAGGTGTTGCAGTATGCATCTTTGTTCGATGCTTGATGTATAGGTAGAACTGGCACATGTTTGCTCTATGCAAGGCTAGTGTGCACTCACATTGAAAATGTATCAAAATTGCTAAGGAAATTCTATTTTGGTGTTGCACCTAAGTTTTGTTTGGCCCATGTACATTATGGAGCAAAGCAATGGCAAGATTGTAAAGAATATTAGTAAAGATTTATTTTGGTTCCCTCGAATAACATATTGCACTTTGATGATTGGCATTGCAATGCAAAATTTCTTAGCTTCAGATGCTTCCAAAGAAAAAACACACTATTGCTAGGGTTTTTCAAGTGGTAGGAGGAATCATTGAATGCACTCCCTATGCTCAACCAACTCTCAGATGTGTGTGAGCCCTCAAACCCATGTACACATGGTTTTTGATGGGAAGCAGGTAAGGTTGCTTATTGATCATTGTAAAAAATTTCTTGAGGCCGCTGAGGTTTGTAGTGAAGCAACATAACATGAGGAGCAACAAGGACATCAAGTTGGGAGTAGCACGCCAACTTGTCTTGGCTAATGAAGCAAAATGAAAGGTTGATGAAGAATAGAGCTTTTAGATAGAATGGAAGTGGTTGAAGTCTCCCCTGCATCTCATCACCTGTCACTGCAAAGTTTTTCCTTCACCTTTTGATTTCGACAATGCATGATATCACATATTCTTTTCTTCCCAATGACCATCATTGAAATTCCTTGTCATTCTCATTTGGCTTTAGCAATACGCGATGGGATTTCCCATTGCTATAAATTGTCTTCATTTTTTCTTTATTTCAGTGATGCACGATAACAACTGGGAAAGTGTTGAAGTGATGGTGGGCCTATGGGTGTTTCTTGATGGCAAATATTTGGCTTTATTTTGACATTGGAGGAATAATTAAAGGTAAATACATGGGTAAATGGTTTTCACAACCCGATATAAAAAAATTATCATTTTCATAGATAAAATCATACATTTAAGTGTTGGGAAATAATCAAAATGTGTGAAGTACATGGGAATTAATCCTTCTATAGATGGAGAAATAAATTAAATCCTTTACATGTAAAAATAAAAAACAATAGCTTTATTTACTGGGAAATGTAAAATGTTCAATCTAAAGTGACCGAGTAATTTTTCTTCTTCACAGCCCAATCAAATTTAATTAAAGCCTTCACCATTTAAAAACAAAACTTTAAATGTGAAGGTAAATTAAAATAGAAACTGCACAGGTGCAGCTTGATAAAAGAAATAAAGCGTCACAAATAATTATTTTTTAGCTCTGGTAAAAGCAAGAAGCTTTGTGTGTTGTGCAGTAAAATGGTGAATACATAGGTAAAGGGGTATTTTACAGCTAGGGATGAAGAATGAAGGGTTTCCGTGATGAAGAAAAATTCTCAATTGTAGTAAAAAAATAATTTTCATCTATAGGGAAAAACAAGAGAGGAATAAAGTTTTTCATGGTAAAATCAGATTTCAATTACAGAAAAACCAAAATGAAGGGAGTGAGAAAGAAAAGTGTAGAAAGGGACTTTCTTCAGGTGGGAGAAGTTATTGATCAAGGCTTCTAATTGATTCCAGTTGTCAACAAGGATGTCCATTTGGGGGTTTTTTGTTTTCCCTTAAATGTATTCTTCTACTTCATTTTCAGGAGTTTCTCACAGTTTGGTCTCACAGGAATACTTTTGTAATAGGGTATGAAAATAAATAGGTGTTTATTTTAGGTTCTAGGGTTTTCTGAATCTTGTAATGGAGAATGTAATTATAACATTGTCATCCTTGATAAATAAATGGTAAGATATTTTGGGCTAGTTTTCTCCATTGTAGACATTGCATAAGTTTTGAATATAAGAAATATAGGGTTTCTGTTGCACATCATCTTGTCTTTCCCTGAATGTTTGTTCACTGTAATTACTTTTATTCAAGGAGTAAGTTAAATTGTATTAACAAGAATGAAGATTTATGCAATTGTATGTAGGGATTACCAAGTATTTCTAGTTAAGTCTCTGGTGTTGACGATGTAAGGCATCATTGATAGGAACAATTATGATATAGATAATGTTGTGGTGTATTTTCAATTTCATGGTTTAAATGAGTCCACCTTGGGAATATGACACTGTTTTATTAATGTTATAGTTTCCTAAGATTTTTTGTGGTGGCTACAACTTAAAATCAAATCAAATTTACTTATCTATCTTAGTATCATTGTTTGTGTTGAACTTAATGTATTATATCTCTCATTTTTAAATTAGGCATTATCATGAAGGTCAACCAAGCCTTTAGGGTAGTATGTCCATTAGACATTTAAAGGAGAATTATATGTTTACAACATTTTGGATACTTTGGCACACAAATATCTATAAGAATACTATCAGTATTACCCTCCCAGGTTTCATAGAGCTTTAAGTGTAGGAGAGAAAGGGTTTTAATTCAATCTCCTATTCGTTGGTCAAATCTCTCCTTGAATCTAACCATTAGGCCTGGTAGCCCTTTAGGATTCAAGTGGATTGCAAATTCGGGAACCAACACCTCACATTATTCAAAAAATTCACTTGAGGTAAATTCTCCTCCTCTGTCTGATCTCAAACATTTTATTCTTCTTCCCAATTCTTTTTCAACCATTTTCCTCAATATCTTAAATCTTTTAAACACTTGTTCCTTGTCTCTCATAAATGTTACCCAATTCATTCTTGTCTAGTCATCAACTAGCAACATAAAGTACCTTTCTCCTTTCAGTCCCATTGTTCTTGTAGGTCCACACAAATCAGTATGAACTAGCTATAAAGGCTTAGTGATTGAATATTCTTTAGTTGGAAGACTAGCCTTTGTTTGCTTTCCCTAATGACATTCTTTGAATATGACATTTGCATGCTTGGTTATTTTAGGCATGTGTCTTACTAGACCTCTTGAACTCGCTTTTATGAAATTATCAAAGCTTATGTGGCCTAATCTTCCATGTCATAACCAACTTTCATCATCTTGTCCTATTAATCAACTTTGACCTTTTACTTCGGAAAGGTTATAAAGATTGATATTAGTTCTCAATCCTTATGCAAATATCTTTCCATTCTTTCTAATTTTGCAACCTTCAGAATCAAATGTGACTATATACCCATTGTCACACATCTAACTCACACTTAGTAGATTGTGCGTTAATCCTTCAACATACAAGACATCTTTTTGTGGGGTTTTTACCATGTACGCTTAGTATGTCTTTTCCACATATTTTGACTATTGTGTTGTCACCCAAACTCATAGATCCTCCATTACATTTCTTGACTTTGATGAATTTTCTTTTGTCTCCAATCATGTGCTTGGATCATCCACTATCTATTACCCATAGATTTTGCTTCTTGGCATGTAGTGTTGTTTGTGAAATCATTGATTGCATGGATCTTTCTCATTTTTCCTTTCATACCTTCTTAGCTTTCTTTTCAATATTTTCCTCCATAATTTTAGACTCTTTGTTTACTCTAGGAGGTGGATCTTTCTTTTTCTTATTCTTAACATTTGGTCTTGTAAATTTTGTTCTACATCTTTTAGCTATATGACCAAAGTTGTTATAGTTATAGAAAACTACATTCATATCCACTGAAGGAGAAAATGGATTCTTGCTTAAAAATTTTGCACTCCTCTTAGGAATAACTCTACATTCTCTAACCCTTTGACCAAACTAATTACGTATAGAAAAATATCCATAGAGATATGAAGAATACCTAGTCTAGAATTTTGTGTTGGATGAGGGAGTATCTTGTGCATTTTCCTTTTGGTGTCTCTCACCCTAGTGAATCCATTAGCATCAGTCCTTCTGAAATCCTTCCTTTTCTTCTGATGATCAGGAGCTGATTGGTTATCCTTCTTTTTTGTAGTAGGCTTCTTTTCTTCTTTAGTTTTCTCTACCTCTATAGATTTCTCCAAGGATATACTCCCTTTGTAATCTCTTTCATCTCCTGAATGAGACTTTTCTCCTGCTCTGAATCTTTCGCACAACTTTGTAGAAGTGTCTATGAAGGTACTCTTACCTTTATCAAGCCTTAGTCTAGTTTTTATTTGTTTGAGGATTTTTGTGTGCTCAATAGCTCATCCAAAATATTTGAGCCACTTTTTAGCCTGATTTCTTTCTCTATTTTATCTTTTTCCTTTTCTAAATCTTTTCTCAGAGCAACAATATCTTCCTCAAGCTTCATACATCTATCTGCCTCATAATGTACTTTGGATTTAATCACATCTTCTGCTCTTTTGGATTCCTCCACTTGCAAATTCAAATGTGCCACATTCTGGGTAGATTCTTCTAGATTCTTGATTAGTTTGTTTGACTATTTTTGTGCAAGTTTCTTCTATTGCTTGTTCTCTTTCTTTAACTTCTCAATATCATCTCTGAGATCACCAATCTCATCTAGAGAACATATGAGTTCTCCTTCTAGGTCATCCTCTCTTTCTTCTTCACCTTCTTCATGAAGGTCTTCTACCTTTTCATCCTTTTGTTTGTCAAATTATTTTTCCATGAAGAGAAATTCATTTTCTCTAACAAAAAAAGAACAACCTTGTTCATCATCTGAGCTGTTATAGTCATCTGATACATCACTATCCTTTTGAATTTAGAGACTTTTCTTTTTCTTCTGGAAACCCCTTCTCTTAGGGTAGTAGGGTTTCTTCATTTTATCATATTCCTCATACTCAGAGTCACCTTTCTTACTATAGGGACATTTAGTATAAAAATGACCTACTTTACCACATTCAAAGCATTTAAAGGGAAAATTACCTTTGTACTTTCCAAATCCTCTTCTTAGTCTTTTGATGAAGTTTTCCTCTTCTTCATCAGTCTCATCATTCCCGAATGTGATCATCTCAACCTTCTCTTTCTTAGGAGATACATCCTTCACCTTGTTGGAAACCTTGAAGGAAGCTTCTTTCCTAGATGGTTCTACATCTCCCATGTTCATTTCATATGCAGTGAATATACCATGTAGCTCATTAAGAGTAAGTTTATCTATTTCTCTTCCTTCCTCTATTGCAAAAATCTTAGGATGATATTTATTTTTCATTGACCTTAGAAATTTGAGTACAACAATGTCTTCTTTTACTTCTCCATATCCTCTAATAGAGTTCACTATATTGTTAACTCTCATAAGATAGTCTACATTCTTCTCTTAATTTTTCATCTTTATGCCTTCAAATCTAGCTCTCAGTACTTGAAGCTTTTCCAATTTTACCTTGTCATCTCCTTCATAGATCCTTTTCAATGTATCCCAAATGTCATGTGCAATATTGCAATACACAACCTTGCTATGCATAGATCTAGATAAACTATTCATAATAGAAAACCATGCTTTTTTCATTATTCTCATAATCCCTTTTTGATGTGGAATCACTAGGAGGTGTGGCCGGTGGTGTGTATCCATTTACAACAAACATACAAACATTAAACCCTAAAGATCCCAAATATCCTTGCATCAATGAGCTCCAAAAAATATAATCTGGTCCATCAAACCAAGGTGGCTTGTTTGTGGAAGAACCTTATGGATAGGACATTATGTTCACAAATTCAAGAATCTACTTGAGCTGATTAAGCTTCTCCTAGGGAACCTAGGGCTCTGATACCAATTGTTGGAACACAAAAATCTACTGAGAGGGGGGGGTGAATCAGTAGATATTAAAAATTTATCCTTTAAAACCTTGTGAGTAGACTGAATTATTATAACAACTTAATGTGTAGATTGAAATATGAGATATAGAAATTAAAACAAGCACGCAATCAAGCAACACATAACACAAGATATACATGGAAAACCCAAGATGGGAAAAACCATGGTGAGAAATGCTGCTAGGAGCTACTGTCCTAATCTAGCCTCACAAAGAAGCCTTATGTTACAAATTTTAAGGGGACCAACCCTAAGGAGACACCAATCCCATATTCTGAGCATCAACTCAGTTATCTGATGGCACCAACAAATCATATTTACAACATAAAGGATTATTACAATTTGTTCATCAAGAACACAAATCTATGTTACAACTTACTCTACAACTACTCAAGTCTTTGTTGCTACCAAAACAACTCCTATTCTCTACACCCCACTATTTTTCTCTACTCTTCTCCTCTTTCTTTTGTGCATTCTTTATCCACCTCAATGAGCTCAGAATCCTCTCTTTACAATGCAAACTCACAACACTTATTCAACTCACACTTTCCATAACTAATCATCTATTTTGTGTTGTTACACACCATCAGTGATTTCCTTGAGATTCTCTACCATGTATAGATCATCTATTAGGGTTCCAAGATATCTTCTTCATTGTCATACTTCTACATTGAGTTGCACAACATTTAATTCTATTGCAAATATATTTTCTCCATTGTCTCTTTGTCAAACCCTAGGATCAGATATACAATTAATATAACCTTTTGATTATCCAATTTGATCTCAATCTCATCCTTTGTAGCAATTTGTGTTGTTGTTCTATGCATCAAATATTTATTACATTTTCCATAGATGCAGGTAGAGAATTTAATTTTCACCTCTTATTCAATTATCTAATCAATCCATTATTCACAATGAATTAGTCATTTATGATCTTCACGTTCAAATCTGGGCCATTGATCTCCTGTCTTCACACCATGATCTTGTGACTCTAATTCAATTGATCATCTTTAAAACCTAACCATCAAATAGATGGCCTTTAAATCTCCATCATTAATCTTTTCTTTCATGAGCATCATGTATTATTGCTTCATTTATGGCTACAATGTTCATACTCAAGATGTAAAGATGCTCAACGACCACCATTGGATTGATTGTCCTTTAATTGGTGCATGAGTACCATTGGTGCAAAAATGTCCATTCAAAGTTATAAGGTCTAGGATTTAGAATGTTTTGAGTTTTGTATTAAAATAATGTCTATAAGACCATTTTATGATGTAAGTTGTCAGTCTTGAGTCATTTTAGGTGTCTAGGTGGTAAAGTTTTGAAGGTGTGCAAAAAAATACTAAGTTGTTAAATTGAAATAATATAGGGTTGTAAAAGTGCACTAAAGAGGAAGACCAACGGTCATCTCATTCAAATGTTAGTTTGGGAAGTTGAATCAGTTTTTATTTGGTGGGAAATAGTGTAAATACCTTGTTGAACTTGAATGAGAGGTTGTTGTTGAAACTATTTTGAAGATTGAGTAAAAGTCTGAATTTTCTCCAATTTTTTGTATTTCCTGTTGTAGCAGTAGATTGTACGATCCGTACAGCAATCTATCAGTTCAAAATTGTTTTTATTTGTGAATTAAACTAAGTTATATTTCCATTGAATCCATTTTGAAGGTTTCTTGTTGAGTTTTGTGTCTTTTATCATCAAATTGATGAAATCAGCCTGAACTTGTACATTTGAAGGTTTTGAGTCAATAACATGGCTTTTTAACCTGTTCCTCTTTTTGTAGCCTCTGTAACTTGAGGAATGGGTTTGCACTAATAGTAAAAAGGTGTAGGAATGATAATTTTGTGCAGGGGAGGTCCAAAAGGTGAAGGGTGTGAAGCCCTAGGTCTAAAAAGTGTGTTTTCCAAGTGAATTTGGGTGATTTTGATATGTTAAAGTGAGAATATGATTGGGGAAGTGTTGTTTGGGTTTGATAAAGTGTAGGAAGAGGTTTTTGAACTTTTTTGTGATGGTGGTTAGTGATGAGCCTAGTTTTTGGTCCAATTTTGGGTAGAATGTATAGTTTATTTGTTGGTAGTTGTCATGAACTTTAATGTTAAATGTTGATATTTTCATAATGTTTCCCTCAAACCATAGACAATGGGCTTAATCCAACTTCTGCAAGTTTTAATGACATTGGCATATTATGTGGATTATCTATATTAATTTTTCATGTGGTTAATGAATGTTCCTTAAGGTGGTTATAGATATGTAGTTATTGTGCCTATTGACATTGCCATGCAGATTTAATTTGAGGATGCTAAGTTGAGAAAGGCACCGCCAGCTGGGCATACACTGTAACACCCAGCAAAGGAATCGCTCAAAGGTCAAAAGAGGTCAATGGTTGAAGATTCCTCATGAAAACCAAATGTAACCACCTTGTAGTGTACTTTAATGATTGAGTAGATGTGGGAATTACTGTTGTGCTAAATCTACATTTGGACCTGCATGCCTGACTAGATTCCATGCACGCGCAACCGTTGCCACTCCACTTTCTCTATTTTCCCTAAATGGCATCCTCCTAGTCGTGGAGTTGACTACCTTGTCTAGTTGATAGTATAAATAAAGATCTGATGCTACTTAAGGGGTTGGAAGATTTGATATTATACTTGCACTCTCAACTTTTTTGTAATACAAATACATTACTCTTTTGTACTCATGATTTACAGGGAATAAAATAAAGTTCTGAGTTTGAGCACCTAAGTTATCATTAGTTTTAGAGGATACTTATCCAAGGGGGACCACTTGGTGAGTAATCCATCCTTTTATTTTAGTCTTAGTTTAGTATTACTTTCTATCTAGTAATTAGTTAGAAATATGGCACTGACTATTCTTGTAGCCACTAGAATTTCATTTTGTGACTATTCATGCGGCCAAGGAAGACATAGTAGTGCCTTGTTTGTTGCTCAAATTTTCATTTCTGTTATTCATTTTAGTTTGATGTATTTGTTGATTAATGATTAGAATTTATGGTATTCCCTTCTAAGCAATTTACTTTCAGCATTGTGTGTTCCTTAGTTGTAGAATGAAAATGGTTACTTTGGGTTCCTAGTGCACATACTGTGCTAACCCATTTCAAGTTCACATCCCTGGGTTGACAAGTTAAATGCACCTTCATGATGATTGAAATAGCTATTCAGGTTAGATGTCCAATCTCCGAATCATGGTTGTAAGGGATTAGTTATTAAATCATTGTAGGAAGCCAACATTTTTGGTGTCATTGATGGGGATGGTGTCAAACTAGGGAGTTATTTGGATTCATTAGTAGTTTATCTTGTTGTAGTGTTTATGGAAGTTGCTCTTAGTATATCCTCATTTAAGAAGTAATGAACCCCCTTATTCTTTACCAATTATTTGTGTGAGTTGGTTGATAGTGAGTGATACCGCATGCATATAGGGAAGAGAAGGGATCCAGCTAGTTGAATATCATAACCTACCAAGAGAAGAAGAAGAGGAAGATCCACACCCCTTTGCTGATGCATTCCCTGATCTGACCAACTCTGAAGCATCCTCTAAGACCAAAATTGTCTTGAGAACCCCTTTACTTTGGAACTACATCAAGTAGGCATGGGTGATGCAAATAGGAACAGACCTAACCAACTAGTTTTTCCTTTCCCCATTTCCCATCAGAATGAAGTTGAAAACATCAAGAACATCCTTGCTTCAACACTCCCAATGTTTTATGGACTTATCACAGAAGACCTTGATACCTTTTTGTTTGAGTTTGACATACTCTGAAAGAGTTATGATTATACCACTAATTCCCATAGGCTTAAGCTATTTCTTACCACTTTGAAAGAGGCTGCATTAAGATGGTTCATGAGCCTAGGCAGAGATACTGTGGAAAATTAGGAAGACATGAGGACAAAATTCCTTGAGAAATACAAAGAATATTACAGGGATAGGGATATGAGAGGAGGTGACATTTTCAGGATGCAGTAAAAGGAAGATGAGAGCCTAGAATATTATATTGCAAGGTTTTTGTTTTTCCTACAAAAATCTCCTCACCGTACACTCAATGAAGAATCATAAAATTTTCTTTTCCTGAGAGGAATCAATGATAGCTACACTGATGCCTTGGACCTCATGGGAGGAGGAGATATCTCCCAAGTTCCTTGGGAAGATATCAAGAAGATATACCAAAACTACTCTAGGGAAGCTTTAAAGAAAGGGAGAGCTTCCCAATCTTCCATGGGTAAGTCAACTACTAGTGGAGTTTCAAGAATGGAGATTACTCATTTGCTGGAAGACTTCAAGCAAGACAATATAAATAATCTAGCTACTCAACTAGATACACTTCAGGCCAATAAGAAGCAAGAGGAGGCAGAGGCAATGTTGATAGAGTATTTCCCCCACTATAGATAGAAGAAGAGGGACTGCAGATGCAAGATGGTAGCTACTCTTGAAAGCAAGTAGATTCCACCTGAGTTCAAACCAATCCATATTAAAGAAGACCAAGTCTACTATGTTTCACAATGGAGGCCTTGGGCTCTAAGACAAGGTATGCCACTAGATCCACTATCTTATGCTGGGCCATATTTTAATTCCTATTCATCTGGTAACCAATGGAAGCCCCCATATCCATCCATGGAGGATATCCACCATAGCTTTGGAGTAACCCTCCAAATGCTTGTACCAATCATCAAAACTCTCCACCCTAGTGGCATTAACCTCAATGGAATTGGCAGCAATTTCAAGGGCATTGGTAGCCACCTCTAGGAAATTGGCAGCAAACAAATCAATGGAGGGGAGGAAAATAATGGCCTACCCAAACAACTAGTTACATGCAGCCACCTTCTCAACCCCAACATCCTGCTATAATGCCTCCACCTACTAATCCAAGCTCAAATGCACCTAAACCTACTTAGCTACCAACTCAGCCCACACCCAATCCAAATAACAAACCATAGCATCAGCCTGCATATTCTATGGATTCAAACCAATTCCCTACATATGTTGTGAGTGTAAGTGCCATCCACTTGCATTCAAGAACTAATCTACCAACCCCTTCCAAGCCCATTATCACTGAGCTTCCTATGGATGAGGAGGAGGAACCTTTGAATGATCCCATTCAACCAAGTGTGCCTAAAAATCCTGAATCAGTCCAAGTCAACCAGACTAAATAAGAACCACCATTTCCTCAGAGATTGGAAGTTTCCAAGAAGAAGGAAGAAAAGGAGGATACAAATTTTGACATCTTGGATCAGCTGAAGCATATATGTGTCTAGATACCTCTATTTTAGGCCATAAAGGATGTTCCAATCTACAACAAGGAAATCAAGGAAGCATGCCTCAAGAAAATAGGTGGGAAAAAGAAAGACCCAACTATAGTTCATGTGGTGGGATAGGTAGCTGACATCATGCTGGGAAAAGTAACTATCCCCAAGTATAATGACCCAGGTAGTCCCGTGGTAGCAGTTGTTATAAATGAGATCCAAATTAAGAATGCTCTAATTGATTTAGGGGCAGCAATAAATGTAATGATGAAGGACATCCTATAGCAACTAAACATTTCAAGCATGAGATCTACTCCTATTGTCCTGCAGCTTGCTGATAGCTCTACTGTTAAGCCTGATGGTGTAGTGGAGGATCTTGTGGTAGTTTTAGACTCAAGGGAGTACCCAACAAACTTTATAATTCTTTCTCCTAAAGCTACACTATGCGGTTATCTCATTATTCTTGGAAGGCCATGGTTAGCAACTGCAGATGCATATATTGGATGTCGGTCAGGTGACATGACCATTTCAGATGGGAAGAGCACTAAAAATTTTGTTCTTTATCCTCATGCTTAGCCATCTCATGATGAAGATAAACCCATGTGGCCACATGTTGGTGAAGAGGCCAAGGAATTTAATTTTGTGGCACAACTTACGATGTTAGGTAGGGGCTCTTTCATGTGGCTCCAAGATGAGGATGAAGTATTGGCTAACATCATTCAAAACCATTGTGAAGTAGAGGAAGCATCATCTTCTCATTCTACTACTCCAGTCAAGACACTCCTGCCTACTCTTCCTGTAGCCACTGTTCCTATAGAAAAACTTCCTGTAGCAACAGATATGTCTCATACATTGTTGCCATATGAAATAAAGGTACCATGTGTTAATGAAGCAGTCGTGATAGATTTAACTACACAAGTACAAGTGTTAGAAGGAAAATATCTAAATGTTAATAGTAAATTAAGTGAAGAACAATAATTGTTATTGGAAAACTTATTAAGGACCCATCAACATGCATTTGTGTGGTATTATCATGATATGAAGGGACTGGACCCTAAACTTTGCACACACAGAATTTACATTAGAGATGATGGCACTCCAGTAAGATAGCCACAAAGAAGAATTAACCCTGCACTAAGAGAAATTGTAAAAGGGGAACTGTAGAAATTACTAGATGCAAGATTTATCTACCCCATTTTAGATAGCCAGTGGGTGTCTCCATTAGTGATTGTGCCCAAGAAAGGAAGGAAATGGTGAGTTTTTGTTGATTATAGGGAACTTATTGCTGCCACAAAGAAGGACCACTTTCCCTTACCCTTCATTGATCAAGTTTTGGACACATTTGCAGGAAAGTGATACTTTTCTTTTCTAGATGGATTCAGTGGCTACAACCAGATCCAAATTGCACCAGAGGACCAAGAGAAGACCACATTTACCTATCCATGGGGGACCTATTCCTATTCAGTACTCCCATTTGGCTTATGCAATGCACCTGCAACTTTTCAAAGGGAAGTCATTAGCATATTCTCAAACATTTCTCATGATTGCATGGAAATATATATGGATGACTTTACCACTTATGGTGCTGATTTTAATCAAGCGTTGAAAAATCTCAAGAGAGTCCTATAGTGATGTGAAGACCAAAACTTGTCCTTAAATAGTGAAAAGTGCTTCATGATGATGCGGGAAGGTGTAGTTCTTGGACACCACATCTCCCACAAGGGAATTCAAGAGGATCTTGCAAAGATTGAGGTAATCATAAATCTTCCCACACCTGCAAAATAGAAGGATGTTAGGAGTTTCTTGGGTCATGCAAGATATTATAAGTATTTCATCAAGGATTTCAACAAGGTAGTAGCACCATTGTATACTCTTCTCACTAAAGATGTTGAATTCTAGTGGACTGAAGCTTGTGACAAGATATTTTCTAACTTGAAGGAAACTTTGACTCATGCTCCTATACTCAAAGGACCTAATTGGGATCTTCCTTTCCACATACATAATGATGCATTAGATTATGCCATAGGATCAGTCTTAGGACAGAAAGAAGGAGCGATTGAAAATTCCATTTACTTTGTCAACAAAAATTTACAAGGAGTTGAATTCAATTATACAGTGACAAAGAAAGAAATGATGGCAGTAATCTATGCACTGAACAAATTCAAACATTACATAACAGGTTACCAGATCTTTGTGCACACTGATCATGTAGCCATTAGATATCTCATGAATAAACCTTTGATCGCAGGTAGGTTGGCAAGATGGTTATTGTTAATGCAGGAGTTTGATATAACCATTGTGGATAAGCCAGGGAAGGCTAATGTTGTTGCAAATTTTATTTCAAGGCTGACTACATTAGAAGACAATCAACCCATAGATGAATCTTTTCCTAATGATTATCTATTCTCCCTCAGTATACAAACACCCTAGTATGCTGACATTGTCAATTATTTGGTCACAGGTAGAGTTCCTTCTCACTTCTCTCCAAAAGAGAAAAGGGCACTCATTGAAAAATATTTTCCTTTCTCCTGGATTGTTGAATGTTTGTTTTATATTGGACCAGACCATGTCATGAGGAGATTTGTGAGAGAAGATGAGACATATGACATTTTTCATGCATGCCACAATGAAACATGTGGAGGACACTTTGCAACCAAGAGGACAACAATGAAGATTTTGAATATAGGATATTGCTGGTCAACACTACACAAGGATGTAGGAAGGTATACCAGAAAATGCGATGGATGTCAGAGAATGGGTAGACCAACCAGATCTGATGAGATGCCACTTTTCCTTTAGGTACTAATCACTCCCTTTGACAATTGGGGATTGGATTTTGTGGGACCCATTGACCCTCCATCAAATGGTAAGTCTTATATCTTGGTATGCACTGATTATGTGACAAAGTGGGTAGAAGTTAAGGCCATGAAGCATGCAAGAGATAACAAGGTTGTATAATTTCTTTATGAGGAGACTTTCACAAGATATGGAGTTCCAAGAGAAATAGTGACTGATCAAGGGGTTCAATTCACATCAACCCTTGTTGCAACACTAGTTAATGAGTACAAATTAAGGCACATGAAGTCTACTCCTAATCACCCCTTGGCTAATGGCCAACTTGAGGTGACCAACAGAGAAATTGAAGCCATTCTGACCAGAATGGTAGCTATTCATAGAAAGGATTGGGAAAACAGATTACTAGAAGTTGTTTGGGCCTATAGGACAACCTGGAAAATAACTACAAGCTTCACTCCATTTGAGTTGATGTATGGAAAGACAACCATGATCCCCATTGAATTTGAATATAAGACTCTTCAGACTGTAGTAGATTTGGGGATGGATATTTCTAAGGCATAGAGAGAAAGAATCGTGCAGTTAAATGCTTTGGATGAGATAAGAAGAGCAGCCCTACATCATACAGAGGTAGTGAAAAATCAAAGAATCAAGTGGCATGACAAATTTATCGAGGACAAGAAATTTTAACTAGGAGATTGGGCCCTATTATATGACTCAATATATCAGAACAATGCAAGAAAATTATAGACAAGGTGGCTAGGACCATATGAAGTTGCTGAGGTCTTTCCTAATGGAGCTATTCAACTTACTACCATTGACCCTATTAGATTCAAGTTACTTGTCAATGATCATCACCACATATTATATCACAAGCCAACTTCCAAAGAAGAGTTCCTATGGAAATTCACCCAGCATTCATCACTTGAGCTTCGTACAGCCAAAGGAAGTGGACCTAGTGTCCCTCCTTCTGGATAATTAAGGTACATACTTGTCATAATAAAGACTTTCGCTCTTGTCAAAGTCCATTTCTTCACCCATCCACCCATTCACCCATCCATCACCACCTTTCTCTCTCTTCCATCACTTCGTTCCACTTCATTTTCATTAATTGATCAATTTATTCCCTAAAAAAGCAAACCAACAAATCCTCTACACATTCAAGTATGTGCGCATTAATTTCTATCTTTTAATCATCTTTTAAGTGCATTCATTTAATCATTGTACGTTAGTATAGACGTTCACATAACATGTCATTATTCCCCATCAAATCACCACTCCCATCTCACATGTGCGGACACATGTCCAAATTTAGGTTGGGGAGGGAAGAAAAAGATGTAAATATATTTCCCATGTGTCAATTTATGTTAGGCTAAGTCAGAAAATTTAAAATGAGCTGATTTGAAATCTAAGTGAGAGGACGACTCACATGTGTGAAGTGACACTAATTGCAACGCCATTTCTTCGCATCATAATTTTTCTTTATCACTCATTTTCTTACCATTATTGACCCTGTTGTAATCCTGAGTTGCAAGAAAAAAGGTAAAACAAAAGAAAGGGAAAATTCAGTTGATATCGGCACTAGAAATTTAGTAGGTATTGTAGGAAGGTGTTTGGATTTCAGATAGGAATTACAAGAAGGAAATTTTGCAGAGTGATACTTAATTGCAAACAATGGGAGGAGGGTTAATTCAAAATGAGCCCTCGGTTCATGATGTTTTTTGTAGGATGCACAATGACTGGCCGAATTTAGAAAATGTGGATGGTTAGATTACTTCCTAAAGCTAGATGACTTTAATGAAGGAATCACACTAGAATTTTCCTAGACATTTTCTTAAGGAAAACCCATAGTAAAAGGGTTGGAGGTTGTGGCAACTGAGGAAAGAATTGTAGAGGTTATTGGGTTACCTGCTGATGGTGAACATAACCATGCCTCTAGAGATGCTAGGTCAGCTAGGGCTGAATTTACAGTACATGGTGACCCTCCAATTACTGTGGATAAACAAGGTGCAAAAGGAACCTCTCTGCCTAAACCATGGAAGTAGGCACCTGTCTACATTATAAGGTATCTCACCTATGAAGCTCATCTGTTGAACCTATTACCCAATTTTCACCTACGGGCTCAATCGGGGGAAATTATGTTTCAAATTTGCACATGGATTAAATGTGGCTCCCATAAGGGTTGAGCCCAACGTGCAGGTGCTCGGATTTCATTGGGGAGGTCCTTATCTGACAGGGAAGTCTATTGGAAAGCCTTGCCTCAGTCATATTTGGCATAAAACTCATCAGAGAAGAAAGTCGACAAGACCCTTCTGTTGTCTTGCCGACTAGTAGTGCGTTCTATTTGTCTGAATACACCGGTCGACAGGACTTTTGGGTCACCATAAGTCTTTATGTATCTCTCTGCTTGGGATGTCTCCCCGACAAGAAAGGAAGTGAAGTGAGCTTTCACCAAAACAAAAGGACCCTCAGTGTAATCTCTTGCTGACCAGGAAGCTCTTGTCGATAGCGGTTCACAAGTTTGAGATCAGGGAGACTCCGAGCGGAAGTTTTGCGTTTGGGGAAATGTCCCACCAACAAGTGGTGGTCTCCCCGAAGGAGGGCCCGAGCTCGCCAAGATAGGAAGGCTTCGGCATGATGTCCTGGTGACTAATGAAGGTCTCAGCAAAGAAACTATCGTCGAGGTGAGATCTTGCTAACTTGATAATAGGTCTCGCAAAGAGGGATTGATATCGGCATAATGTCTCGCCAAAGGCCGGGGGTCTCACCGAAGAAATAGGAGCTCAGGGAGATGTCTCGGTGACTAACGAAGGTATCGGTGAAAGGAGATGTCAACGGGGAGAAAAGGTGGGCCTTGCTATAATGTCTTGGCAACTGAATGATGTCTCACCGAAAGGATGGTGCCTTTGGTATGAGATGGTGATCTCGGCAAGAGGTCTCACCGACCAAGGGAAGTCTCCCTGACTGAAACGAAGGGAGTTCGCTATGAGGTCCTGTCGAGAGAATTGTGTCTCACTGATAGGGAGCTAGATATGGTGGGACTCATCGCTGAGATGAGGAGTTCAGCGTGAGGTCTTCCCGACGCGATGGTGTCTCACCGAAGGATAAGGGGCTCAATGAAAGCTCTTGCCTATAGTGATCAAATTGCCATGGAAAAAGATATCAATAGGACTCTTAGCATTCGCTATGACCTCCTGCCAACTAAAGATCTCTTGCTGACCCGATGTGTGTCTGACGATAGTCTAGGTGATGACAAGGGTGAGATCGGTATGAATTTTTCATTTGATATAGGGTCTTGCCGACTGTCGTGTGTCTTGCCGACTGTCGTGTGTCCTGCTGATAGCTACTACAAGGTGTACTCGCATCGGGGAGACACGATTAGTGTCTCACCGACATATGATCCTGATGAAATAACCTTTGACCATCTAGAATCTACGTGGCATGAGCTCAACCAATCTGAAGGAATCTAAAGGTGAACCATCAGCCATTTGAATGTTTGACTCCTCTGTGAACGATACCAACAGAGCATAAAGGACATGGAATTTTCTCGAGACCAAAAGCGATGGGGCAGCTCAGAGATCAATGGTGTTGAGATCTAAATGAAAATTTTGAAGGTATTTGCAAGGGGAGTCAATCTATAGAAATTTTTTGAGCAAGGAAGGCCGAATAAAAGAAGAAGTCGTTAGTCTCGGGGACAATTGTGAGGTCTACTGGCAAAAGACAGATTGATATTAATGGTAAAGCTCTAGGGGCATTCAAGGCAGCTCTTCAAGGAGGTTCGAGAGTGGACACAGGGGCCAGAAGTGAATGATGTGGCTACAGAAGAGTCTGAAGACTTCTCCTAAGGGCGATCTTTTACACCGACAGGGACACGGGGGATGCACATTGAATGCATTAGCTTTATTTCCAAAAGATCTGAGGGTCAACCTTTCTTAGAAACTGATATTTTTTGTAAACCCTAAAGAAAAGGGCTGATGCTTTTAGTTTTCGTATATATGGCATTTTTGCCTCTTTTGTAGGGAGTTCTTACTTGCATATTTTCTGCTTTTGTGACTTATGAGAGTCCTTAGAGGAGAATACTGAGTTTTGTAACTCATTTACAGACATTGTATGTACAATTTCACCTTTGGAGATCAATAAAGAAAGCAACTTCTGCCTTCTCAGTTATCTATTTCATTGAGTGTGTTGAATGATTGATAGATTTACATGTGAGTTTCTTTTATTCCTTGTTAATTGTCTCATTATTAGCACTTTTAAGTAGAGGAGATGTGTATACTATAGGTTATAGGTTATGTTAGTGATGCAAACAATTTTAGTTGTGGAGAATTTATCACCCTTCTAGGACTGTATGTATCATAGCTTTCTTATAAAACATTTATGCAATATCATATGAGCATTGAGTTGTGCATATCAGCTTTTACTAGTTGATTGAAAATTGTGTGTTAAGTAGTTGTTCATGTTTGAAAAAATTCGGTGTATCACCATAGGAGTAGTTTTCCAATTTATGTATTCCTTCTCCCTTTACCTCACAAAGATTAGTAGGTTAGGTGATAACACAAACGAAGTCGTCCTTCCCCGGAGGTTGACCTTTGTTTACAAGAAACCCACTTCTTTAGAGGTCTTCCCATGTTACACTGAGGTGTTGAACATCAGGTTCAACAAGGGTGTAATTTTAGGTGATAAAATTTTTGGCATGCCCAGTGGGACTCAGTTAGAAGTAAAATTCCTAGGCCTTGCTATTTTGATGTGCTGACAATGAGCTGATAGCCTTTTAGAAGTCATTTTTAAGAATATCTGGTGACTCTGCGTGGAGGAAAGGATCAATGTGTTTATTTATATGAGAAAAATAGAAACTAGAAGTTCAAAAGCTGTAGATTTTTTACATTTATCTCCTCCAATAAGAAGAGGGAGAGCTCTCAGAATGACTTTTCCTTCTCCTAGAGTTCAGTCGACACCACCTGGTGTTAGTAATAAGGCACTATTTTCATATAAAAGGAGAAGAAGAAGAGACCTTCTAGCTAGGCATTCAACATCTCCTACTCTTATAAAAAAACTTTCTACCTCCTCATTCGGGGCTTTCAATTGTTCAAAAAACATTATTTTTTCTACAACAAATATGTTTCAACCAAGTTTAAGTTTTATTTCAGCAAGCGTACCAACGTATTCCAGCTCAATGGCAGCACCAAGGGCCTTTACTTTTGTACCGTTCAACCAGGGTAGTCCCCTTAATCTAGTGCAACATGATGATATTCCATTAGCAGCATTAAAAGGGTTACCAGAGTTTACTGGAGAAGGACAAGTGACACCTTTCAAACATATCAGGGATGTGGCAACATTGTGCAATGTGCATCATGTGATACAGGAAAATGTAGCTGTGAGATTGTTGGCCGAATCTTTCAAGAAGAAGGCATTGGAATGGTTTAGAAGCTTGCTAGTGGGTTCTATAAGAACATGGGATGAGCTTGGTGATGAATTTACCATATTTTTTGAGGAAAAATTTGATCACCTATCTTTGGTAGAGTAGTTAACAACCATCAAAAGAGCCCCACAAGAACAAATGGCTGACTTCAATATCTGATTTCAAAAGACTTGGAACAGAATACCTGCTACGGTAAGGCCTTCTGTTGATTATGCATTTTTTTACTATTTGAAAAGTTTAAATAGTGATATCTCAGTCATGATACAGTCCATGGGGGTATTTCTTTACCTCAGGCTTATAACATAGCTATTAAGGCAGAAAATAACCTCATTCAGGCAGGAAAGTTAGCACCTAAGCCACCTATTCCCTATTTCCTTGAAATTCAATCAAATATGCCATTGCAAATGCCATCTTTAGCCCCTTTACCTGCTTTTCTAGCATTACCCATTATTGTGATCCAAGGAGTGTCAGCTGTAGGACCATCAAGTGAATTGGAAGAGATCAAGTCTAGTCAGCATAAGATAGAAAGTATTTTACAAACTATGGGAAATGAGTTGATCAGCATGAAGAAACAATATCAAGGGGCAAGGCCGAATTTTCAACAGTAGAACCAACAGCAAAGTTAGAATACAAATCAGTCTTATCAAAATTAGGGATATCAGTATCAAAAAAATAGGAAACCCTATCAAGGTGGTTATCAGAGGAAAAATGTTAATCAAAGACCATTCCAATCTTATAATCCAACTCCTCTCAATGCTACAAGTCCTATGAAAGATATGGTTCCAACCCAAAATAAACTTGTGATAGAAAATGAATGGTGTTATTCATGTAATCAAGCACATAACCCAGCCTCATGCTCAAATGGGGTAGTTAATTAGGAGTTTATGGTCCAAAACGTTGTCATTCCACAGCTAGATACACCTGCTAATATACTTGAACAACAACCAGATATACATTTTAATGAGATTGCATTTTTAAATTGGAAAAGTGAAGAGTTCTGTAGTGTGAATGTTGATTTAGCAATTGTAGCCAATACACGAGCTAAGAAAAGAGCTCTAGAGGTGGAGAAATCAACTGATGAAAACAAGGGGCCTGCAACTATAGAAGCATCATCCACAGCTATTCTAAATATACCAAAAGGAACTAATGTCTTACCAATCAATGAGCAGCCTCACAAGAATAAAGAACCGGTTGCTGTTAAAGTACATCAAAGGGTACCTTTTACTATACCTTATAATATTGTCAACAACATGAAGAAGATAAATGTGAATATGACCATGTGGGATTCCTTAAGAATTCCTAGATAGGTTGATCTACTAAAAAAGACACTATCTAAAAATGTGAATCCTGAGCAAGTTGTTGATTCCCAAAAGGTCGTAATGGCTAATGATGATCAAGGGAAGGTTGCTAATTCCAGCAACAAAGAGAAATCTACGATTCAAGGTAAGAACGTGAGACCTCCTCCATTCTATGTTTCATTGATTATTGGGAAAAATTTAGTGCACAATTGTATGGTAGATAGTGGAGCTACCTGTTATGTGATGCCCAAGCGAGTAGCTAATCAGTTGGGTTTAAAGTATGAACCTTTAGAGAAAGGAGTAGTCCAGCTGGATGGCTCATTTGTTAATACAATGGGTCTTATTAAAGATGCTAGCTTAACTCTGCATGCTTGCCCTAATTTTTCAATTTTCCTAGATATTTATGTGGCAAATTTGTCTCTATATTTTGGGTTATGTTTGTCAAGAGATTTTATGGCTAAAATAGGGGAATACCTCTCATCTGACTGGTCTCACATGTTGTTCTATACTAGGTATGGAACTAAAGTAACCATTAAGTCTGAGTTACTTGAAAAAGAAAATATAGAACCCTATATACCTAGTGCGATGAATGCCAATTGCATAATTTTTGAACAAGACGAGCATGTTGTTGTCTTTGATTCTCACAGTGCTATCAACGATATTCCTGATATACTTCTAAATGAGTGGGCAGCAGGCTAAAATTCTAGTGCTGAAAATGACTTGGTGTCGGATGCTGGTATGGGTAACTACATGTTTCAAGAAGCTGATGTAGTGATGCCTAACCTGGTTAAGAGGTCAGTGAATGATTGTGATTAGTAAGACGAGGTCTAGGAAATGTATTTTGATGGCTCAAGGAGTAGGAATGGCGCTGGTGGGGGTGCATTATTGGTGTCCCCAAGAGTTGAAGGATATTATGCAGCCTTTAGGTTTGCATTTTCATGTACTAATAACACAGCATAATATGAAGGTCTTATTCAAGGACTGGAATGGGCGAGGAAACATGGAATTAAGTGTTTGAAGGTGCATGGGGACAGTGAATTGGTAGTAAATTAGGTTAGAGGCCTGAATACTATTAAAAATAATGTTCTTAAATTGTATAAGCACAGGGTTTGGGACCTCATTGAGGATTTTGAGGCTTTCAATATCATTTCAATTCCAAGGAATCAGAATCAACATGCTGATAGATTAGCAGCTGTGGGAGCTCAGTTTGACATTCCAAACAGCGTAATGAAGGAGTGTAATCAGTAGCACATCAAGGTTATTATCATGCCTTCTGTGCCCGATAACAATGTTAATTGGCAGGTCTTTGAGAGCGATGAGCAAATTCTGCAATTTCTACTTCAAGAAGATGTGTTTGTAGTATCAAACTAGGAGAGAATTAAACAACAGTATGGAGACTAGGAACTACAATTGAAGAATAACAAGTTGCCTAAAGGTTTGGTCACCTTAGAAAGTATTTTCAACTCTGATGATAAGGCTAAAAGTAGTAAAGCCAACTTATTAGTTCAGCAAGATCATTATGAGGACTTAAAAATTACACCCAAGAGAAGCCTCAAGATAGGAAAAATAAACACTACTGTTGAAAAGCAGTCTTTTTTGCAATTATTCCAAGAATTCATTGACATATTCGCCTGGGAATATGGATATTTGAAGGGATTTGATCCACATCTTGCATGACATACAATAGAATTGGAGCCAATAGCCAAACCCATAAGGTAGAAACAGAGGCCAGTTAATCCCAAACTAGAGCCATTAATGCAGAAAGAAGTCTTTAGACTTATAGAAAGTGGGATTATCTTTCCCATCAAGCATACTAGCTGGGTTGCAAATCTAGTTCCCATCAGGAAGAAAGATGGAGAGCTTAGATTATGTGTAGACTTCAGAGATTTAAACAAAGCTTTGTTAGAGGAAAGGAACCCTCTTCTGTCTATGGAGCAGATTCTTCAATGTGTGTTAGGTTTTGAACGTTTTTCTTTGCTGGATGGATATTCTGGTTATAACCAGATTTTGGTAAGGGAAGGAGATCAATTTAAAACTGCCTTCACCACAAAATGGGGCACAATGGCATATAGGAAAATTCCATTTGATTTGTCTAATGCTAGAGAAACCTTCCAAAAGGCTATGGACATGGCCTTTACCAACTTAATATATAAATTTGTTTTAGTATATTTTGATGACATAACTATCTATTCTAAGAAGACAATAGAACACATTAACCATTTGAGGCAGATTTTTGAACGTTGTCAAGAGTTTGGTATATCATTGAACCCCAAGAAATGTGTTTTCTCGATACATGAAGGAAAGCTTCTTGGGTATGTAGTATCTAGGAAGGGAATCATGGTTGATCCCAAGAGAGTGGCAGCAATATTAGAGCTACCTTTACCTCCACATAAGAAAGGACTTTAGAGTTTCATTGGTCGTATTAATTTTGTCAAAATATTTCTTCCTGATATAGCAGCCTTATTAAAACCCCTTACAACTATGTTAAAAAAGAATGCAGAGTTTAGATGGAACCGAGAAGCAAGGGACAGTTTTCAAAAGATCAAGGAGGCGTTAGCTTCAACCCCAACATTAGTCAACCTAGATTTCAGTAGGGATTTTACCTTGTATGATTTTGGTAGTTTTGATGTAATCTCTGCAATCTTGGTGCAAAAAAATGTAGAAGGGTTGGAGCAGCCCATTGCTTTTTTCAGCAAAGGTCTGGAAGACTATGAGTAGAAGTAGAAAAACATGTGCTGGTTGTTGTGAAAATTTTGAAGAAATTTAGACATCTATTGTCTCATAACAAAATTCATCTACAAGTGGCACATTCTAGCATGAAAGAATTTTTAGTCAGCAAAGATCTCAATGAAAAATGGGCTGGATGGATCACAAGAGTTATGGAGTACGATGTGGATATTCAGGTCACTAAGTTGGTAAGGGGAAAGGGTTTATGCCAGCAACTAGCTAATGAAGACTTTTCAACAGTAGAGGATCAACGAGACTCAGTTTCGGTTAATGTTGGGACATCAGATGATGAAGCTACCAGTTGGCTGCAGGAAATGTCACATTTCTTGAGAACCGGGGAATGTCCACCTAATCTGAACAAAACAAAGAGGAGGTACTACCAACTCCAGTCTATTCCCTTCATCTTGATTGATGATGTGTTGTATAGGAAAGATCACAGTGGAGTACTGCTCAGGTGTGTTGATAATGATCAAGTGGATCAAATATTACATGAGTTCCATGACAGACCTTCTGGAGATCACTATGCTGGAAGGACAATGGCCTATAAGATTTTAAGAGCAGGCTATTATTGGTTTGACTTGTTCAAAGATGTGCATACATATGTCAAGAGATGTTCCAAATGTGCCTTGTTTTCAAGCAAAGAAAAGCTTGTTGCTTTGCCATTGCAACCAATTCAGATAGAGCAGCCATTTATGAAGTGGGGAATTGAATTCATAGGGGAAATTAACCCACCCTCAAGTGCAGGCCATTGGTGGATTATCACAGCAACAGATTACTTTACACGATGGACAAAAGATTTGCCTCTAAAGGAAGCTAATGAAACAACAGTGTTAAATTTTTATGAAGACATGGTTTGCAGATTTGGAGTCCTAGATTCTATAATTTCTGACAATGCCCTGGCATTTGTTGGTTTGAAGGTTGTTGATTGGGCATTGAAGAATAGCATTTACTTGAACACAAGCTCCAACTATTATCCTCAGGGCAATGGACTTGCAAAGTCCACTAATAAAAATTTGATTAACATTATCAAAAGGACGCTTCAAAGCAATCAGAGGGATTTGCATACCAAGCTAAAGACTACTCTTTGGGCAGATAGAATTACCCCTAAGAAGATGATTGGGAACTCACCTTACATATTGGTGTACGGTAAAGAAGAAAAATTACCTATCTCTACTGAGCTGCCTGCCTTGGACATTGCCAGTCAGTTGGTCCTGTTTGAATGGACTGACCCACTTTCCTTAAGATATACTCAGCTGATGGAGTTAGAAGAAGCTAGAAACAAGGCTATGAAGAACATGGAACGTCAACAAATCCTGACTAAGATAACATTTGATAAGAAAACTAGATCAAGAGATTTCATGGTGGGAGATCTTATGCTAAAATGGGATGTTCTAAAAAGAAGGCCAGGCCATCACACAAAGTTTGACAACATGTGGACGGGTCCATTTATTATCAAAGACTGCAAAGAACACAATGCTTACCAACTGGCCACAACTGAGGGTGAAGTGCTTCCTATCCCAGTCAATGGGATACACCTCAAGCCTTGTTTTGAGGTTTGATAAGTTCCTCCATTATACATATTAGGTTAGGTTTTATGTTTTCAATAAGTGCTTTTGCACTTTAGTTTGATTGTTGTTTCATTCCCTAAGTGTTGTTCTAGCATAATAAATAGCTTCTTTTCAGTTTCTCCTGTTTTGTCATTTTTGGCAACCTATTGTGTTCTATGAGTCTCAAGCGAGTTGCAGCCACGTGCGAACTGTTTTTGAATTTTTCTAAGTTTTCTTAATGACTCCATGCCCAATGGACAAGTTGGCTACTAGTTTCCATGTTTAGCAGGCAAACATCTAGCTGAGGTCACTAGAAATGTTACCCAATTTTCACCTATGGGCTCAATCGGGGGAAATTATGTTTCAAATTCACACGTGGATTAAATGTGGCTCCCATAAGGGTTGAGCCCAGCGTGCAGGTGCTTGAATTTCATTGGGGAGGTCCTTATCTGACAAGGAAATCTATTGGAAAGCCTTGCCTCAGTCAGATTTGGCATAAAACTCATCAGAGAAGAAAGCCGACAAGACCCTCCTATTGTCTTGCCAACTAGTAGTGCATTCTATTTGTCTGAATACATTGGTTTCCAGGACTTTCGGGTTGCCATAAGTCTTTATGTATCTCTCCACTTGGGATGTCTCCCTGATAAGAAATGAAGTGAAGTGAGCTTTCACCAAAACAAAAGAACCCTTGGTGTAATCTCTTGCCAACCAGGAAGCTCTTGCAGATAGTGGTTCACAAGTTTGAGATCGGGGAGACTCCGAGCAGAATTTTTGTGTTCGGGGAAATGTCTCGCCGACAAGTGGTGGTCTCCTCGAAGGAGGGCCCGAGCTTGCCAAGATAGGAAGGCTTTGACATGATGTCCTAGCGACTAATGAAGGTCTTAGTGAAGTAGTTGTCATCGAGGTGAGGTCTTGTCGACTCAATAAGAGGTCTCACCGAGAGGGATTGATATCGGCGTAATGTCTCACTGAAGAAATAGGAGCTCGGGGAGATGTCTCAGCGACTAACGAAGTTCTCGGTGAATGGAGATGTCAATGAAGAGAAAAGGTGGGCCTCGTTGTAGTGTCTTGGCCACCAAATGATGTCTCACTGAAAGGATGGTGCCTTCAGTATGAGATGGTGATCTCGACAAGAGGTCTCACCAACCAAGGAAAGTCTCCCCGACTAAAACGAAGGGAGCTCGCTATGAGGTCCTGTCGAGAGAATTGTGTCTCGCCGATAGGGAGCTGGTTGTGGTGGGACTCATCGCTGAGAGGAGGAGTTTGGCGTGAGGTCTTCCTGACCCAATGGTGTCTCGTCGAAGGATGAGGGGCTCGATGAAAGCTCTTGCCAACAATGGAGATTCTTGCCGATAGTGATCAACTTGCCATGGCAAAAGATATCGGTAGGAATTATAGCATTCGCTATGACCTCCTGCCAACTGAAGATCTCTTGCTGACCCGATGTGTCTCTGATGATAGTTTGGGTGATGATGAGGGCGAGATCGGTATGAATTTTGCATTCGATATAGGGTCTTGTCAACTGTCGCGTGTCCTGCCAATAGCTACTACGAGGTGTACTCGCATCGGGGAGACATGATTAGTGTCTCACCAACATGCGATCCTAATGAAATAATCTTTGACTTTCTAGAATCTATGTGGCATGAGCTCAACCAATTTGAAGGAAACTAAAGGTGAACCATCAACCATTTGACTATTTGACTCCCCTGTGAATGAGACGAATAGAGCATAAATGACATGGACTTTTCCTAAGACCAAAGCGATGGGGTAGCTCAGAGATCAATGGTGTCAAGATCTAAATGAAAATTTTGAAGCTATTTGCAAGGGGAGTCAATCTACAAAAAGTTTCTGAGCAGGAATAAGGCCGAATAAAAGAAGAAGTCATCAGTCTTAGGGACAGCTGTGAGGTCTACTGGCAAAAGGAAAATCGATATTAATGGTAAAGCTCCAGGGTCATTCAAGGCAGCTCTTCAAGGAGGTTCGAGAGTGGACACGAGGGCTAGAAGTGAATGTTGTGGCTGTAGAAGAGTCTGAATACTTCTCCTAAGGGCGATCTTTCACACCGATAGGGACACAAGGGATGCACATTGAATGCATTAGCTTTATTTCCAAAAGATTTGAGGGTCGACCTTTCTTAGAAACTGATATTTTTTGTAAACCCTAAAGAAAAGGGTCGATGCTTTTAGTTTTCTTATATAAGGAATTTTTTCCTCTTTTGTAGGGAGTTCTTACTTGCATATTTTATGCTTTTGTGACTTCTGAGAGTCCTTAGAGGAGAATACTGAGTTTTGTAACTCATTTACAGACATTTTATGTATAGTTTCACCTTTGGAGATCAATAAAGAAAGCAACTTCTACCTTCTTAGTTATCTGTTTCATTGAGTGTGTTGAGTGATTGATAAATTTACATGTGAGTTTCTTTTATTCCTTGTTAATTGTCTCATTATTAGCACTTTTAAGCAGAGGAGATGTGTATACTGCAGGTTATAGGTTATGTTAGTGATGCAAACATTTTTAGTTGTGAGGAGAATTTATCACCCTTCTAGGAATATATGTATCATAGCTTTCTTATAAAGCATTTATGCAATATCATATGAGTATTGAGTTGTGCATATCATCTTTTACTAGTTGATTGAAAATTGTGTGTTAAGTAGTTGTTCATGTTTGAAAAAAATTGGTGTATCACCATAGGAGTAGTTTTCCAATTTATGTATTCCTTCTCCCTTTACCTCACAAAGATTAGTAGTTTATGTGATAACAAAAAGGAAGTCGGCCTTCTCCGGAGGTTGACCTCTGTTTACAAGAAACCCACTTCTTTAGAGGTCTTCCCATGTTGTACTGAGGTGTTGAACATCAGGTTCAACAAGGGTGCAATTTCAGGTGATAACAGAACCTGCATTTAGTACATTTCAAACTCTTGAGTCACATGAGGCATGAAAGGAGGATAAATGTTCCTAACATGTTATACAATCTTCTCTCAATCATGGTGGTCGAGACCCAAAAAGGTAGGGACAATTCCATTTCCCACCATTGTCTGATTAAATTGCTAGTTGAGAAGTCTATGCATGATGTGTTTGGAATGTCCTGGGAAGAATTTATAAATGTTGATCAAATTAGACTTGAACACTTGTAACCTAGGGTTTTGCCTCAACCTCTTAGGTCTAGCAGGAGATTGAGCATGGCTGAAGCCACTCTTGGTGTTTCAACCTCTAGCGTAGGCCCTAGTGTAAACCCTCCTACATCAAAAGAAACCATAGAAATTAGTTCTTTTGGAATAGAGCACTCATAAAAAGAAAGCTCCTCCTCATATTCTGATGACAACATTCCACTTGGCACCTTGATGAAAACTAGGGCACAAAAGAGAGAAGTAGAAATGAGAAAAGGAAAGGCCAAAAGGTAGCCGAAAGAAAGAAAAGTGCCAAGTTATAAGAAGAGGAATGCTAACACTATTCATGTTGCAGCCAAAGAAAAATGTGAGAGCCCTCCCAGGAAATCAAGACCAGCTACGCCAGCATTTGGTACACCTCCACAAGAAAGCCCTAAGTATAGAGAAATACCACTAGAGGAAATAGAAACTCCAATGGGTTAGGAGAATGTCAAATAAGAATACATATTTGAGAGAGCAACAAATATAACACTGGTCTATCTTGCTAACATTGCATAAGAGTTTGAAGAAAATTAGGATTTCCTACAGCATGAGCAAGAAGTCTTGTAGCAAGAGGTTCTGAGCAATAGCCAAAACTAGAGCCAGAGTTCTTGCAACCACAACAAGAACAAGAACATGAGATCTTGCAGCAAGAAGTGGGAGAAGAAATAGTACCCCTGCATCCAGAGATAATTGGACAAACTGAGTCCATGTAGATAGTACTATATGAGGATAAACCATTGACAAAAATATTGGTAGGAATTCATAATTCTCCTGATTTTACAGTACATATGACAATTTTTAATTTATGGAAATAAATAGAAAGGAGGGAGGAAGAATGGAAAAAGGAAAAATAGAAATTGAAAAAGGAAATACAAAAGAGAGATGAGGAGATTGAAGATAAGGATGCAAAAATTGCCACTTGAAGAAGAGGGTGGATGATATGGCAGCCTTGGTACCATAGATTTTGGAATGTAGGACCCCTCCAAGGGTCTATGCTCTACATTTGAAGGAGAAATATCTCTCTTTTAGGCTATCAAGGATTGTCTCAGGTTTGAATCCTTTTATTGACACTCCTAATGAATTTTTCAATGCTTATAGGATTGCCTCCCCTGAAATGAAGAATTTATGTGAGTTTTACTTGCATAATTATGTTGTAAATAAAGACCATGATTGGAATCCACTGTTGTATGTTGGGCATTTCCAATTAAGGTCATTTATGTCTTGGGTACAAAATGAGATTAGTTGGGGACAACAACATGGGGCTTATAAGCAATTGGAGTCTAACATCCCTCTGCCCATTAGGGCTGAATCAAGCAACCCAAATGATATTTATAGAGAATGGCTTAGAATGCTTCTCATACCTAGTTATGGCAATAGGATCATGCCTTGGATTGAGGCAGTTTATAGTGAGTATGAGGTGCAGCAACAAAGGAGGAAATTATGAGAAGATACCTATCACAAAGATGGCATAGCCTAACCGGTGAGCTCAAATAGGCTGAACCTCATTCCATCCACAATTATGTTGCAACACTAAAAAGGATTGATAGGTATATTTAGATTGGGAGAGCAAAGGGGCGATTTTGGCTTCCCTTGACTTTCCAACCACCCATTCTCATGTGGCCCGTGCCAAACTTTAGGTTCTACCAATATGACATTACTACAAAGAGACAAAGATGAAGCAGATTGGATAGATTGGGAGGATTCTATTGGGACCTTGATTCATGCTCAACAAACATTGATGTTGGACAACTATCAATTGCAAATTTTAGAGCTTTGACCAAGCAGAAGAACAAGCCTTCCCCTACTAGAGGACCAACAAATCATTAGGTTGCGGGAAGTGATGAGCCTATTTTTTGGTCCAATTTTTGGGTAGAATCTATAGTATATTTGCTATCAGTTGTCATGGACTTTGATGTTAAATGTTGATATTTTTGTAATGTTTCCCTCAAAACATAGACATTGGGCTTAATCCTATTTCTGCAAGTTTTAATGACATTGTCATATTATGTGGATTATCTATATTGATTTTGCATGTGGTTAATGAATGTTCCTTAAGGTGGTTATAGATATTTAGTTATTGTGTGTACTGACATTGCCATGCAGATTTAATTTGAGGATGCTAAGTTGAGGAAGGCACAACTAGCTAGGCATGCACTGTAATGTCCAACAAAGGAATCGCTCAAAGGTCAAAGGAGGTTGACGGCTAAAGATTCCTCATGCAAACCGAATGCAACTTCCTTGTAGTGGAATTTAATGATTGAGAAGATGTGGGAATTACTGCTATGCTAAATCTATATTTGGACCTACATGTTTAACCAGATTCCATGCACGCGTAACCGTCACTGCTCCACTTTCTCTATTTTCCCTAAATGGCATCTTCCCATTTGTGGAGTTGACTGCCTTGTCTAGTTGATAGTATAAATAAAGATCTGATGCTCCTTCTTAAGGGGTTAGATGATTTTATATTATACTTGCACTCTCAAGTTTTTAGTAATACAGATACATTACTCTTTTGTACTCATGATTTGTAGTAAATAAAATAAAGTTCTGAGTTTGAACATCTAAGTTCTCATTAGATTTAGAGGATACTTATCCAAGGGGTACCACATGGTGAGTAATCCATCCTTTTAGTTTAGTATTAATTTAGTATTACTTGTTTTCTAGTAATTAGTTAGAAATATGGCACTAACTGTTCCTACAACCACTATAATTTCATTTTGTGACTGTTCCTGCAGCCAAGGCAGATAGAGTAGTGCAATGTTTGTTGCTCAGATTTTCATTTCTATTATGCATTTTAGTTTTATGTAGTTGTTGATTGATGATTAGAATTTATGGTATTCCCTTCTAATCAAATTACTTTTAGCATTGTGTGTTCCTTAGCTGTAGTCTAATGAAAAAGGCTACTTTGGGTTCCTAGTGCACATACTGTGCTAACCCATTTCAAGTTCACATCCCTGGGTTGAAAAGTTAAATGCACCTTCATAATGATTGAAATGGCTATTCAGGTTAGATGTCTAATCTTTGAATCATGGTTGTAAGGGCTTAGTTATTAAATCATTGTAGGAGGTCAACAGTTAGTTTGTTTAAAGTTTGGAAATGTGTTTTCCATGAAAACCCTAGTTTCTAGGCATGAAAGGAGGGTTTTGAGTTTTGGTGCATGATAGAAATAATTTCTGAAAAAAGACTATGGAATCTTTGTTTTTGACACATGTGAGTTGCTGACCCAAGGTTTCAAGAGTTTTGGATAAGTTTTGAAGGTGGTCTCTTTGGAAAAGAGGGCTAATTTGAGCCCTAAAGGCGTGAAAAATCCAGATTTGAGACTTTTCTTTCAATGAAGTCTAACTTGATCTGTTGATATGTTAAGCTCCATAAAGGGTTCCTGAAATAGGACTAAACTTGGTTGGAAATGAAGTGTTAGTGAAAAGATACCTGGTTTAGTCAGTTTGCACTACTACATGGAGTAGAGTGCTTTTGATGAGATAGTGTGAGATTGTGGGTTTGATGATCTAACAGGTGTTGTTGTTGATTGAAATTATGTTGAGTGTGTTGCAAGCCTCCCCTGATTGTATCAAAAGTGGTATCAGAGTGAAGGTTCCAGATTCCTATAGAAGAAAGTTGAAGAGGCAAGATTGTGAAGATGCCTCCAAAGGGAAAGAATATAGCAAAGGAGATGAATGATTTGAAGAATCAGTACATTAAAGAGATTAGAGAACTGAAAGAGAGATTGGAAACCTTAGAAACCAATAAGAGAAGAGAAGTAGTTGAGAGTAGTGAATCAAAGGAAGAAGATGATGAAGAGTTTGAAGATGTTGAAGAACTTGATCCAAAAGATTAGAGAATGGCCAAGTTGATGAAGGCAGTAAAAGGTGACAAGTATAAGGTAAAAATTGATGTGAAAAATTTTGGTGGAAATTTGAATGAAGAGGAATTGTTAGATTGAATATCTTCTTTAGATAAATATTTTGAATGCGAAGAGATTCCTTAAGAATAGAGAATAAAGATTGTCAAAACAAAGCTTAAAGGTCATGCACTTGTATGGTGGGATTATCTACAGTTAGAAAGAAGAAAACAAGGCAAGTCCAAGATTGTGGATTGGAACAAGATGGTGGCTAAGTTAAAAGGTAAGTTTCTCCCTTTAGATTATTCAATTCAAATGTTTAAGAAGTTGAAAAATTTGAGACAAAAGGAAATGGATGTAAAGGCATATACTGAGGAATTTTATAGATTAAGCATGAGGTCTAATCACAATGAAAATAAAGATGAAAAAAAAGCTAGGTACTTGGGTGGATTAAAAATGAATATACAGGATGAGTTGGCTTTGACTAATCCTAGAAATGTAGAGGAATGTTATACAATGGAATTGAAGGCTGAAGAGAAGGTAAAGAGAAGACAAGTGAAAACAGTAAAAGGAAGAGGCAACACCATGAGAGGAAGATGAACCTTTTCTACTCCAAGACAAGCAACTAAAAATCAAGAAGAACCAAACAAAAGGGATGAACAAGTTGCAAATTTTAGAGGTGGATATAGAGGAATAAGGGGAAGATTTGGAGGTGGAATAAATACTAGCACTTTTAGAGGTAGATGTTATCATTGTCAAGAATATGGACATCCTACTTGGAAGTGCCCTGAGAAGGTTAGTTCATCAACAGGTGGAGGAGAAAGAAAACCTGATAGAAGAGAACATATAATTCAAGAAGATAAAGCTAAGAGTAGTTCAAGTTCAAATGAATTGATTGCAAGGGATTTGGTTGGAGAAATGTTGATGATGAAGAAACAAATCTTGAAGACTACAAAGGAGGAAGAGTTTCTTCAAAGAAATGTTTTGTTCAGGACAACCTACAAATGTAGAGACAAGGTATGCAATGTGATTGTTCACTTTGGTTGTACAAAAATATTGTCTAATGAGATGGTAGAAAATTTGTATTTACAAAGAGTACCTAGGAAAAGGCCATATAGGGTGTCATGGGTTAGTGAAAATCAGTCTTTGATAGTGAGTGAACAAGTAAGAGTTGAATTTATATAGGGCCATATAGAGATGAAGTTTTTTTGGATATACTACCCATGAGTTGTTTTCATCTATTGTTAGGAAGGCCCTGGTAGTTTGACATATCAGCCTTGTATAATGGAAGACAAAATACCTAAATAATTGAAAAGGATGGAAGATAGTTCATGTTAACCCCATTGGTTGAGGATCTAGAAGAATATGGTGAGATTATAATGCTAGGGAGAAAGAAGTATATGAATGTTGAAAAATAAAAGAATATTGAAGATAGGATAGTAGGAAGAAAGCATGAGAATGACTTGCAGACAAATGTTGGTGAGAAGAATGTATTTTTGTGGACAAAGAAAGAAGAAAAAATTGTAACTCGGACTAATAAAGTGCAAAGTGAGTGTGAAGGGCCTTTGGAAAGGCAATAAAATAGTGATGGCATAGTTCTAGGGACTATTATATGTCCTATAGTAGTAAAGAGACAGTTAAGAGATGTTTTAAAAGCCAAGAAGATGGAAAATTGTGATGGGACAGTAGAATGCAAGGCTTCTAGTAGAGAGGACAGTGAGGTTGGTAAGACAGTAAACAAGAGGATAGAAGTTCATAAAGATGATAGGACATTGATTAATGGAATTGGTGAGACAACAAAAGAAAGGAAGGTGAATCATAATGTTGATGGGACATAGTATAGTGAAAGTTATGGTACAGTGAAAGGGACAATTGCAGGTCTGACAATGATGATAAAATGTGAAGGTACAAAAGTTTGTAAGTCTAATAGTAATAAAGGTGTAGTTGAGAGGACTGAAGGATAGTGGATAAAGCATGAGGGACAAAGCAAGGTGATGGAAGTTCAAGAATGTAAGAGTGAAGATTCAAAATAAGGTAGGACAATAGTGTTTGATGATGGGAAAGTATTAAAACACCCCACAGTACAACAAGACAGAGAGAAGTGTGAACCAAAAGAAGACAATGTCAAGGAAGATAAGGATAGTGAGAAACAAAAACACAGTGAACTAGTTGAAGGCAAGCAAGGAAGTCAAATGAATGAAAAATACAAAGGAGGACATGTCATCTTTCCAAGAGACTTGGAAAAGTATCAAGTTGGGGTGTATGGTGCAAGAGCACCATTGGTGAAAAATTGTCCATTCAAAGTTATAAGGTCTAAGATTTAGAAATTTTTGAGTTTTGTATTAAAATAAGGTCTATAAGACCATTTTATGATGTATTTTTTCAATCTTGAGTCATTTTAGGTGTCTAGGTGGTAAAGTTCTCAAGGTGTGCAAAAAAATACTAAGTTGTTAAATTGAAATAATATAGGGTTGTAAGCATGCACTAAAGAGGAAGACCAACAGTCATCTCAATCAAATTTTAGTTTGAGAAGTTGAATAATTTTTTATTTGGTGGGAAATAGTTTAAATACCTTGTTGAAATCGAATGGGAGGTTGTTGTTGAAGCTATTTTGAAGATTGAATAAAAGTTTGTTTTTTCTCCAATTTTCTATATTTCCTATTGTAGCAGCAGATTGTACGATTTGTACAACAATCTACTAGTTCAAAATTATTTTTATTTGTGAATTAGACTAAGTTATCTTTCTATCGAATCCATTTTGAAAGTTTCTTATTGAGTTTTGTGTCTTTTATCATCAAATTGCTGAAACTGACCTGAACTTGTACATTTGAAGGTTTTAAGTCAATAACATGGCTTTTTGACCAATTCCTCTTTTTTTAGCCTCTATAACTTGAGTAATTGATCTGAACTAAAAGTAAAAAGGTTTGGTAATGATAATTTTGTGCAGGGGAGGTCCAAGAGGTGAAGTGTGTGAAGCCCTAGGTCTAAAAAGTGTGTTTCCCAAGTGAATTTGGGTGATTTTGATATGTTATAGTGAGAATATGATTGGGGAAGTGTTGTTTGGGTTTGATAAAGTTTAGGAAGAGGTTTTTGAACTTTTTTATGATGGTGGTTAGTTTGTTTGAAGTTTAGAAATGTGTTTTCCATGAAAACCCTAGTTTTTAGGCATGAAAGGAGGGTTTTTAGTTTTGGTGCGTTGTAGAAATAATTCCCAAAAAAATATTGTGGAATATTTGGTTTTGGAACATTTTAGTTGCTTCCCCAAGGTTTCAATAGTTTTGGATAAGTTTTGAAGGTGGTCTCTTTGGAAAAGAGGGCTAATTTGAGCCCTAAAGGCATGAAAAATCCAGATTTGAGCCTTTTGTTTCAAAGAATTTTAACTTGATCTATTGATATGTTGTTAAGCTCCATAAAGGGTTCCTAAAATAGGACTGAACTTGGTTGGAAAGGAAGTGTTAGTGAAAACATACCCGATTTAGTTAGTTTGCACTACAACAAGGAATAGAGTGATTTTGATGAGATAGTGTGAGATTGTGGGTTTGATGATCTAACAAGTTTTGTTGTTGATTGAAATTGTGTTGAGTGTGTTGCAGGAATCCCCTAATTGCATCATTAATCTACTCATCAATCATACATCATGCATCATTTTTACACATATCCCTTTATTTCTTCTTTAATGATATGAATGGACATAGTGATCATCGTTGGATCATTCACCATCCAATTAACACTGTCCCCAACTATATCGCTAGCAAAGGACACAAGCCCACATAATCCTAGTAGGTTGGAAAGCTACTACACCTATTCACTTTAGACATCACCTTCCACTTCCATCTTATGTTCACTGCTTGTTGCGAGAACCATCCCATTGCTTCGCTTCACAACATTGATGTGAAGCGATTGAGTGATATGTACCCATGTGTCTATCGAACCCACAAAATGCTTTATCTTCCATCTGATCAAAACATCATTTGATCTCCACCATTCCCTACTCCCCTGTGAGGCATAGATAGAGTCCCACCATAGGTTCCATGGGCTGGAAAGCACCATTGATCTTCCTTGGCTTGATAACTATGATTGATGAAATTCCATCGCTCGTCGCTAAACTATAAGTCAGCTTCAAGGAGCTTCCTACGATGCATGGAACCTTACCAATAGCTGTTGGTATGGAGCTATTGAGTGTGCACTGTCTGATCTCCAAAATGATACATAAGCAACACCAATCAAAATATTAGGTAAAGGGGCGGGTTCCCCCACATTGTAATAGGCTTAAGTTATGAATTAAGCTACCTACAACCTGCTACAGCCAGTCAACAATGAAATAGAAGAAAAAAAATTTCAGGTTGGCTTTAAACCCTTAGGGTTTATCTACAAAACCTTAATTCAACCAGAGAGAATAATTAATTTGATTCTTATCAAGTATTGCATCCTCTAGATCTGCAATTCAATTTTCTGAGAAGCTCTCAAAAAACCCATATCAAATCTAGTCTCTGATTTTTCTTTTAGACACCAGAATAATTCTCTACAACATCATGATAATAATGCAAAACACTAAGCAACTTTTGTAATTGTCACCACTTTTTCCAAAACTAGATTCAAACTCTCCTCAGACATTAATGACAATATTTTCACATCAATTTCAACACTCTCTTCTTATAGGATCAATTCCATTGCACCTCTGATCCCCTTTTTGACATCAATGACAACACTATACCAACAATGAGCTACGTGGTTTATTCATTGCATATGAAATGAGAATGGAAAGTGTAGAACTATCCAAGAGAGAAGCTACATTCAAGGCTACAAACAAGGAGAAGGAAGAGGAACCCAATAAAGCTAAGGCAGAAGCAACTACATCCAAGAAAGAAGAGACTAATGAAGAAGAATCCAATTTCATCAAAAGACTTAGAAGAGGCTATGAAAAGTATAGATGTAAGTTACCCTTCAAATACTTTTATTGTAGTAAATTAGTTCATTTTTCTAAAAAGTTTCCATATAATAAGAAGGATAACTCCAAACAAGAAGTAGATGGTAAAATTATTAAACCCTACTCTAAAAGAAGTCTTCAGAAAAATAAGAAGAGTCTATACATCCAAGAATATAGTGATGTATCGAATGACTAGAGTAGTTTAAATGGAGACCAGGACTGTGCATTCATGATGAAATAAAATGAATTTCTTTTCATAGAAAGTAATTAGAAGAATAGAATGCTGGTAAGGTTGAGGGCACTCGTAGAGAAGGTGAAGATGAAGGAGAGGTTGACCTTGAAGGAGAACTCATTTGTGCACTAGATGATATTGATGACCTAAGAGAGGAGATTAAAAATTTGAAAAAAGAAAATAAGCATCGGAAGAAGCTCACTCAAAAATAGTTAGACAAGCTAACCAAGAATCTTGAAGAATCTAACCAAAATGTGGTAAGATTGAAGCTACAAGTGGAAGAATCCAAAAGGATTGAAGAAGTAGTCATATCCAAGTTGCAATATAAAGTTGAAAAATGTATGAAATTAGAAGAAGAAGAAGAAATAGTAGCCTTAAGAAAGGAATTGGAAAATGCTAGAGAACAAATAGAGAAAGGTTTGAAATTGAAAGGAGGATAAAAAATCCTTGATGGACTGTTGAGCACACAAAATCCATCCAACAAAGAAAAATCTGGTTTAGGTCTTGAGAAAGGGAAAAACATATTTATGGATGCTATTGCAAAGCTATATGAAAGATCTAGAGGAAAAAAGTCTAGAATAGAGAATTCCTACAAAGGGGACACCTCTAAAGAGGAAACGAAGACTTCTAAGATAGATAAATTAGAAGAGAAGAAGCCTATTGCAAAAAAGAAGAATAACCAATCAGATCCTAACCACCAAAAGAAGAGACAAGACATAATGAGAACTAGTGCAAAAGGATTCACTAGAGTGAAGGTGTTGATCCTCCTTGGTTCACTTTGGCATTGTGGTTTATGGTTCACTTTGGCATTGTGGTTTATCATTGATGTCAAATGTTGCACAAGTGACTTGATATCTTCTATTGTGCTTGTTGCATACAAGGATGTCAAAGCATAATATAAGGTGAATTTATAAGACATGACATTGAGAAACTCTAAGGCATTTGGTTGTCATTCTATGATTACAAATGAAGGAACTTTTGTAAGGATTTCATCTTCATCGCATCATTACTATAGTGATCTTTGTCATATCATTGATAAAGTGGCATTGTAATTTAAAACATGGTCGTTTAAATTAAAGATTGCAAGGATTTATTCATCGGTGAAAAGGAATGTTTTAAACTTGTGATTGAAGGTGGCAGTGACTAAAAGGAAAGGTTGAAAGGGGTATTCTCATATTTTTCACTGTCCTTTTTTAAGGCTAATCGGTTCAGTAGGATAAGGATGTATTTAATGTGGAAAACAAAAGAAATATTAGGTATAATGTAAAGTTTGAAATTGTTGAATAGAGTAGCGGACTTAGGGTTTGAAATTTGGGAACATTCATCATGATTCGAAGCCTATAGAGCTAGAATTTTTCTGTGACAGCTTAAATTTCATTTGAGCAGTTGGGATTTGCAAGTTACTTTTAGTTTCAAGTTAAAACTAACCAAGGTATGGTCGTTTTACATTTTACCAGACTAATGCTTGCTATATGTATGAGAAATTCAAGCTTTCTATTCGGTTAGAGAATGCACTGAAAATTTTGAGAAAGCACAAATTATTTTTTTAGTTGCTCTATGAATAGTATGCTTTGAATGTCGAAATCCTAAAATGGGCATTTTGAAAACGCTATTACATTGAGTTGGAGGTTTAGATTGCTAGACTATTTTGCTTTAGATGTTATGATTGTTGTGTTTTGTGAAAGAGAGGTTTCTTCAAAAAACTTATTCTATTGTTGTCTGTTAAAATGAATTCTTCAAGTCTTGTATGAGTTGTAAACACAAGGTTGTGCTTAAAAGATTATTGCAAATTAAAGTGATTGGTTGAAAAAGGTAGAAAATTGTTTTAATGTGTTATTTGTGTTCTAAGCTTCAAATTTTGTAAAGTTTAGAGGACATAAAAGGCATTAAAGTTGTAAATTTCCATGAGAATTAGAGAAACAGAGTGATCCTTTGTATATTACTTTTTATCTTATTTGAGCAAAGTTGTCAGTGAGAATGATTTTGTAGCTAGTGAGGCTTGTGTTGCTAGTGAGGAATTTTGTAGCCAGTGAGGCATTGTGTTTCCAATGAGGAATTTCATATCCAGTGAGGCTTTTCCAGTGAGGCATTTTATCAAGTGGTTTTTCATCCCTATGAGGGTTTTCCACTAAAGAAAAAAAATTGTGTTATGGTGTGATTGCTTTCTTCTGATTATCTTTGTGTTTTCTCAAGTATTTCACATTTATTTGTTCAAATGATGCATTCAATAAATGAATGTTTGTATCAATGAAATAACATGAGCATAAATTGGTGCAAAACTAATCAAGTCAAATTGAACATCTTCTTATATCCTTAATGATGAAACAAGCTCAATTGCTCTACATATACGATGTTGCACTTAATAGTTAAATTGTTCTGGACTCACATATTATAAGGTCAAAGTCTTACAAGGTTAATTCAAAGTTTTTTAATTTGTTATACCACTAATTCAACCCCCCATCTCAGTGGTATAATACTCCAATAGAAGGACCTAGAGAAACCTATAAAAAGAAGACCCCCTTATCTAGCTCAAGGAAATGCTATGACCAAGTACTCTTCATGATTTTATGGGTGCTATTAAACATGTAATAAATTTGGTCATAGGGCTAGGGAGTGAAAAGTAGGTCCTAGAAGGAGTACAAATTTTGTAAGCAAGAATTCTTTTGCTCCTTTAGTGGATATGAACATAATGTGTTACAATTGTGACAACTTTGGTCATTTAGCAGGAAATTGTAGAAAAAAGTTTGTAAGACCAAATGTACAAAATGAGAAACAAAAGACCACACCACCTAAAGTAAACAAGGAGTCTATAGCTCCCAAAAAGGAAGAAAAAGTTGAAAAGAAACCTAAGAAGGTGTAGAAAGAAAAGAAATAGATGCCCACACAATCAATGATTGCACAAATTGTACTCCATGCCAAAAAGAAAAATTTGTGGCTAATAGATAGTGATTGCTCCAAACATATGATTGAAGATAAGAGTAAATTCATCAAAATAAAAGAATGTAAAGGAGGATCAATTAGTTTGAGTGACAACACTGCAATCAAGATATGTGTAAAGGGGATATTGAGCTTAAATGGTAAAAATCATAATAAAGATGTCCTTTATGTTGAGAGACTAAAGCACAATTTTGTAAGTGTAAGTCAGATATGTGACAATGGTTATAAGGTCACATTTGATTCAAATGGTTGTAAGATTAGGAAGGAGGGAAAAACACTTGCACAGGGAGCAAGAATTTATTCCAATCTTTATGATCTTTGTGAAGTTAAAGGTCAAAATTATCTGATAGTTCAAGCTATTGAGATTTGGTTGTGGCATCAAAGTTTAGGGCATGTAAACTTTGATAATTTAGTAAAAGTGAGCTCAAAAGGCCTGGCTAGATAATTTCCTAAAATAACTAATCCTGCAAGTACCATTTGCAAAGAATATCGACATGGTAAACAAACAAGGATTAAATTTAAAACAAAAGAATATTCAAACACAAGCCCTTTCAATTAGTTCATACTGATTTATGTGGACCTACAAGAACAAGGGGACTAAAAGGTGAAATATACTTCATGTTGCTAATTGATGACTAGATACAAGGATGACATGGGTAACCTTTCTAAAAGAAAAGTCCTAAGCATTTGAAAGATTCAAGATCTTTAGGAAAATGGTTGAAAAGGAGACTGGTAGAAGGATAAAATTATTGACATCAAATAGAGGAGGATAATTCAATCAAGTGAATTTTTTGAGTATTGTGAGGCACACAAAATTAAAAGACAATATTCTACATGAAGAACTCCACAACAAAATGGAGTGGTAGAAAGAAAGAATAGAGTTGTTAAAGATATGGACAAACAATGTTGAATGAGGCTAAGCTAGTAGATATGTTTTGGAGAGAAGCAATTCATATAGAAATGTATATTTTGAATAGAGTTCAAATTAGAGCACACATTGGCAGTACTCTCTATGAACTATGGTATGGTAAGCCTACTTCAGTTAGTTACTTCAAAGTTTTTGGTAGCAAATGATACATCAAGAGTGAAGAAAATAACTTGGGAAGCTTTGATTCAAGATGTGATGAAGGAATATTCTTAGGGTACTCCACTCAAAGAAAATATTACAAATGTTATAACAAGAGCTTACACAAGATTGTGGAAAGCATCAATGTCAAGATTGATGAGAGTAATAAACATGTCAAATATGATAAGAATAATTTTGAAGACAACTCAAATTATGAAGAAAAAGATGCAGAAAATGAAGAAGTAGAACAAGAAGAAGAAAATATAAAAGCACCTACAAAATATGTGCAAAAAGATCACCTTGCAGATCAAATTATTGGTGATAAAAATGAAGATGTTCAGACAAGCAGAAGACTTGCAAGAAAAAAGTAACAAATAAATTTTTCTCTCCTATCACAAATTGAGCCTAAAAGCTATATTGAGGCCAACAAGGATGGAAGATGGATAAAGGCTATGGAAGAGAGCATATCAAATTGAGAAGAATAATACATGTGAATTGGTTCCTAGACCCCCAACAAAAACATGAGTGGTACTAAATGGGTGTTTAAAAAGAAGCTAAATGAAGATGAAGCTATTGTAAGAAGCATGGCAAGATTGGTGTGCAAAGTTTATGCACAAGTTGAAGGGATTGAATTTGAAGAAACATTTGCACTTGTTGCAAGATTAGAAGCAATAATAATGTTTCTTGCATTTTCAATTTACAAAGGATTTAAAGTATATCAAATGGATGTTAAATCTTCATTTTTGAATGTAAAACTTGAAGAAGAAGTCTACATAGAACAACCATAGCATTTCTATCTATCAGAAGAGGAAGATTATGTTTGCAAATTGAGAAAAGCATTGTATGGTCTAAAACAAGTACCTAGAGCATGGTACTCAAGACTAGACTAGTATCTACAACAACAAGGATTAAAAAGGGAATGTGTAGATAGAAATTTTTATTTTAAATCAGAAGATGAGCACATGATTATTATTGTAGTTTATGTGGATGACATCATATTTGGTGGTAGCAATGATAAGATGTGTAAAGTGTTTGCTACTTGCATGCAAGATGAATTTGAGAGTAAATGCTAGGAGAGTTTTCATTTTTCCTTGGTTTACAAATTGATGATGGGATATTTTTATCTCAAACTACGTATGTTATGGAAATGATTAGGAAATTTGGGATGAAAGACAATAGATTAGTTAGTACTCCCATGTTGACTGGTTGTAAGTTGAGAAAAACAAATGAGTCACTAGATGCAAATCAAACAATGTATAGGTCAATGTCTAGCATCTTGTTGTACCTAACTACATCAAGGCTAGAAATTATGCAAGCATTATGCATGGTGGCAAGATTTCAAGCTTCTCCAAAAGAGTCTCATGTCAACGTAGTAAAGAGAATTTTTAGATACATTAAAAGAACTATTGACTATTGACTAGGGTATCCCAAGAGCACAAATTTTACTTTAAAAACATATATAAATGTAGATTGGGCCAAAAGTATAGATGAAAGAAAAATCACTAGTGGAGGAGCATTCTTTTTAGGTGAAAAACTTGTGTCTTGGATGAGAAAAAAGCAAGACTCAATCACCTTATCTATAGTAGAAGTAGAGTATGTAGTTGCAATAGCATGTTGTACTTAGGTATTATGGATGAAATAAACTCTAAAGGACATTAAGGTTGAGTAAAGTAATCCTATCTCTATTCTTTATGATAATTCAAGTGCAATAAATATATCAAAGAATCCAGTGATGCACTCTAGGACAAAGCGCATATCAATCAAATACCACTTCATTAGAGAAAAGGTTGTAGATAAGGAAGTCAACATGGAATATGTTTCCACCAAATAACAAGTTGACATATTCACCAAGCCACTTCCTAGGGAACAATTTGAATATTTGAGGAAAAAACTAGGAGTAATTTCTCCCACCTGATATCACTAAATCTTACTGATAAGATGTAGGTATATGGGGAGCTTCATTGCTATCTTATTAATCCCTAGAAATAAAAAATGGATATCAAGCTAGATAAATCTAGTTTAACAAATTTATAATGAATTGATGGTTGTAGACTAAGATCTTCTCTATAATCTATTTGTCAAAGAGGAAGACTAAACTTAGGGGGAGTATGGATGAACCTTTTCCATTGATGTCAAAGGGGGAGAAAATGGTGGTGCAAATGCTCATGGAGTTGAGCAAGGAAGAGAAAGATATGCCTAAGGGGGAGCTGCTATATTTGTGCATTCAAAATTACAGGTTGAGCATTAGGTTTTTCCATCAATGAAAAAGGGGGAGATTTTTGGCAATTTGGTTGTCATTGATGTCAAAAGGGGATGCTTGTGTGATATCCTACATGTGAGATTGATGGCATGATGTTATGGAGAAAAAAGGTAGAATTAGTGCATAAGGATGAAGAGATGACTAGGATGTTACAGTATTGCAATGTTATTCAAAAAGTTGCAATGTTGTCATGACTCTATAAACATGGCCTCTAGTTGCTTGAGATAAAATTAGCATGCAAATTCGATATGGGTTTTCTGAGAGCTTCTCAGAAAAGTGTTTTTTTGGTCTTGAGAGTGTGTGATGGAGTCAAAAATGATTTATGTGTGCTCTCAATCAAATTTAGGGTTTTCAAATAAAGCCTAAAGGTTACAATTATGGCATCAAATAATGTCTCTATTTTAATGTTGACTATCTACTGGTGGTTTCCAGTTGCTTAAGTAATAACTTAATCCATTGAAGTCATCTGGGCAACTAACCCCTTTCCTAGTAATAATAGCCTGACAAATACTCCACAAATATAGTGTTTCCTAATTCAAGAGTGAAATATTTGTCCTTGGCTTGATTGACAGCTATGGCTGTGGCTTGAAGATCGACAACCTCCCCACTTCCCCACTGCATTTGTGGTGGGTTCTCATCTATCCTGGTGATATATCGAGAAATGATGGAGATTGAGCATAGTAGATTAGTTAATGCTAGCAGTGTATATGATGTAACCAGATAAAAAGGAATGCAAAAATAATGGATGGTGATGTGTAGACAAGTGGCAGAGAATGATTGATCGATATTGCAATTCACATCTTTATTGTGAGTTGCATATGCTGACAAAGGTGATAGATGGCGTTAGCCCATCAACTCGTAGAAGACTTTTTGGGCCCATGTATAGCTTTTTGGGATAGCGTGCTTATGACATGTGTCTTGGTGGACCCAATGCTCGATAAGATGCATGCCAAGGTGATCAATGACAATCATTAAATAAATCCTTAATCTGAAGGTCATGTTTTAAAGATGGGCGATAAACTTGAATTGATGGATCATGGTGCAAAAAGAAATAGATCAACAACCTAGATTTAAATTGGAAGTTCTCAATGACTATGATTGTGTGAATGAGGGTTTTGACTACAAACTAACTAAGCGAGTGAATTAAATTGGTCCAACTACACCAGCTACCATTTTTTATTGATGATAAGATGATCGGATCAATGGCATGGACATGTAGGTGGTGGAGAATCAGATCGTGATCCGATACAGAGAACATGAATTAAATGAGACTGAAGCCCTAGCTTTTTTAGTATGCCATAAATAGAAAAATATATGATTATGATAAGTGAATGCATGGCTCGATGATCTAATGGTGTGTAAGAGAGAATAAATATCATTTACCCTAGTAGAAGATATATATGGTTTGAAAATCTTGAGGTAGATGTTGTAGGTCAGTGATGAACACAAAAGGAAGATTAGAAGTTGGCCTTGTGTTGAAGAATAGAGTAATTGAGTGTATGTTGAAGAGGTGTGTTTTGAGTCTCTTGAGGAAGATAGATAATGAACTAAAGAAAAAGAGAGGAAAGGATTGTTGTTTGTGTGCATGATCTTTGAGGCAAATAGAGAATACACTAATAGAGAATGTGCAGTAGAGTTAAGTAATGTATATGTGAGTCTTTAATGGAGGACAAAGAATACAATAAAAGAAAGAGGAAGAGTGCAGAGGAGGTTTGGTTGAGTAGAAACCAAACAAAAATGGAAATTCTTAATTAGGGTTTATCTCCAAGTTCAGGACATAAGAGGTGTAGAGTGGAGAACTAGGTTGTAAAGGCTATGACAAGGAGCTAATTAGTTGCAAATTAAGTTGCAACATTGAACTTTGTTCTAGTGAATAAATCATAATATCTTATTTTGTAAATCTAATTGGTGGGTGCCATTAGATATCTAGGTAGGTGCTCAAGGTAAGGAGTGGGTGCTTCATTGGGGTATGTGCTCCTAAAACTAGGGGATTGGTGTCTCTTTAGGGTTGGTTCCCTTATACCTTGTAATGAAACTTTTGATTGTGAGGCTAGATTAGGATAGTAGCTCCCAACAACATTTCTCACTTTGGTTTTTCCCATATTGGGTTTTCCACATATATCTAGTGTTATTTGTTTTTGAATGTGGATGTTTAAATCTCTACCCGTTCTTCCTTAATCTTCTCTAACAAAACTAAAAAGAGAATCAATTAATTAAGATCTTTTAGGGCTAGGTTTTAATTTATCTACTAATTCACCTCCCTCTCAGTAGACCATTGTGTTCCAACATGTTCATCCCAAAACTTGACATGTTGACCACCAAACCACTTGACACTCAAAGTGCACACACATTTGACATCTTCAAACACCTCTTCAAATACACAAAGAACAATGAGAAATTGTGATGCAATGTAGAGCATTCCAACATGAAGTCTACAATTGTAACTATGTCTCTACTTAGCCTGATACTCTATCATCAATATATTTTGTTGTGAAGGACATAAAACACTAAAACCTTATATGTAGACTCCTTCAACACTTACCATTATCACCTCAAAATTGCATGACAAGATATTACAATGTGGAGCAATGCAGACCACTAAACTGATGCTCTATTACATCAATATATCAATCAAACACTTAGCCAATTTCTCAATAACACGTGGTCTACTCTAGACTATATACATACTGATGAACCATCACATATACAATGGGTTTCCATTACTGAAAATACTAGACATCATCATGCTCATGTTTCCAACAATCTCCCCCTTTGTCATTGATGGCAACACACTTCTCTGCTTCACTCCCCCTTTTGACATCAAGGGAAAGGGGTATTAAATCCACATTTCATCCTCTTACTGACGTATCTACATGAGAATAACTCCCCCTATCTATGTTACTCATCACCAAAAAGACAAAAAAATTACTACAATACCATCTACTAACTCCACATATGTACATTGATATCAAAAATTGAGTATACAAAAAATAATGTACACCTTAACTAGATGAGGGTAATATACCTTGATATGATGACTTTTATTTTGTAAGGTGTGCCTCCTAATACTTCTTGGTGAAAGATAACATGTAACTCTAGTTTTCAAACTAAGTATAGAGGTCTTCTCCTTCTTCTAGAGAACTAGGGTCTGTTGTCTTTTGCACAACCTTCTCTGCATTGGACAAAACTCTAGTTAAAGAAGTAATCCTTACAGTTACCATATCTTAGAGATGATTGTACTGCATTGTCATTTTCTCTTTTATTTCTTGCAATAAGAAGAATTGATCATGTATATTTTCAATAACCACTCTAGTTGCTCCATCCCCATCATTCACTAGATCATACAAACTAGAGGCTTGAGAAATTTGAGACTCAATTGAGTCCATCTGATCATTTATACTCTTTGTAGACACCGGACATTTCAAACAAAATTGAAACATTTTTTTTACTTCCTCCAAACACTTTTGAGAATCCTTCAAGTTTCCTTGCAACTTGGTGTGAGTAGTAGCACACTTATCTAAGGCATCAACTAGCCTCTTATCATCCAACTTCTTTGTTACTTCCCTTTCAATCTTCTCTTCCAAACTAGTAAAGTACTCCTTAAAATATTATAGTAGTAATTTCAACTATTTCATGCCTAATAAAGAAGTATCAATGGATACTCTAGGAAGGAATTCTTGTAACACCTTGACAATCAACAAACTATGTACTCTTCTAGTGATTTTGAAGTATCTCCTTTCTTATGAAGGCATGAAATAAATCACCAAGCTGCAACTTATGGAGAGCAGAGATCCTATCGATATCCACTTGACCTTGTTGCATAAGAATTTGTAACAGTTGTCCAAACACCACTAGTTGGAACTACAATTTCATATCTAGAAGATCTTTGAATGAATCTCTGGAGGGTTCAAATTATTCACAACCTATTTTAGTGTTTTTTTTCTTGCGTATCATTGTTCTCCTTCTCTCTACTTCCAAAACACTCTTCTACAATATTCTCAACTTTTGGAGGAGGTAGAGTTGTTCCTTTTGAGCTTTAGTCTTCTTCGGGACTCCTTGCTCATATTCTTTGCTTTGCTTAGTAGTTATCTCCACATCTGGAGGGGTCTTATCTATCAACATATCTTCTTCCACATGTTCATTTACTGCTCATTTATTTTTGAGAGGGATATATCTTGCTGCATTTGATCTTCATCACTGAGAGGGGCTCCCAAATCCTTAAGAAGATTTTCAACTATTTGTAATTTTTCTCCCCTTGGTTTCTCTATATCATTCTTGTCTTTTCCCTTAAGATTATTTACTCTTTATTTTTTCTTGAATTTTTAGGCACACAATTGAGACAACTTAGCTCTTTCCTCATGAGATAATGAGGAACCAATATTATCTAAGGAAAAACTTTTCATCTTTGAATTTTCTACAATTGCCTCTTGTCTTCTTGCACTCAATACACCTTTTAAATCATCTTGCAACTAATCCTCTATCTCACCTAAGCCAACATTAAATTTCACCATTTATTTTACAATGGCCTCTTAAATTGCTACCTTATTTGCATTATTGGATTTTGAATACATTTCAATTGTATACTTTATAATTCCAAACTTTACTATAGCACTAAGTAGTGTATCAAACTTCATAGGACTATAGTCATGAACTAGAAGGGTATTATCTTTCTCTTTTCCCTTTTTGTATTGTTCTCTTCTTGAGAAAATTTTGATTTCCCATTCCAAATCAATTGATGTTCTTCCTCTTCCTCTTCTTCTTCTTTTGGATTGATATACCTAACTCTTGTTGCTTTTCTTTCTTTTTTCTCTTTGGATCCTTTATTTTATCAATAATTCTTGATGTATCTATGTTCTTTGAACCACTTGTTAGTTTTGTTTCAGAAGGATTTGTAATAGTAGGTGTGGAGGATGAGGTCCTTCCTTACCTTCTTGATCTATATGGAGTCTGCAGAGGAGAAGATATGCCTTTGGATTTCTCCATAGGGTCCACAGGGGTACAAAACTCCTTTTCCAGCTCAACTTTGATCCTTTCAATATTTTCTTTAATATCCTTATTTTTCTTTTCCGGGTTCTCTTTACTTAATTTCTCTTTATAAGTACCAAACCTTTCAATTGTTGTATCTCTAGGTTTGCTCAATACAATCTCTATAATACCAATGCATTCAAACTCATCTACCTCATAAGGAATCTTCGAAACCCAAACACTTATGGGTTCAACTGCTTCCATATAACAAGAACTTCTACTAACCATAAATATTACTTCATTCTTATAATTTTCCATAACTTTACTTGGAATCCTTTCTCTCTCGTGCATCCGAGCTTGAAAAAATTTAAAGAATCACCAAAAAAATTAAATCACAAGACTCTTTATTAGGAAATCTCCTCAAATTATCTCTAATTTTAATAGCTACAAGAATATTATCTTGCCATACTACATTCTTCACTCTAGGAAACTCATTGGGAAAGTAAAATATTAAGAAAAAGATAAGAGTGCCATATCGAAAAAGGGTATTTTGACTCCTTAGTATTCTATAAATTTTCCAACAACTATAATTGTAGGAGCTCACAAATATTAGTATTTTCCTTTTTTAACCATCTGATAAACCATGTGTATCATGGTGGCAATGACTAAATTATCTCTATTTGTGTAAAATATCTTGTAACTAATCATCATTGTAGCATATTTGACCATTAGATCTTCAATATTATTCACTATAGGGCATGCTTGTCAAACTTGGCTCTGGTAAGCTTCATCACCACTTCATTCTTTACCACCTTCAATTTCGAGATAGGTCTCAAGGAGCTCAAACCAATAAAAACCCTAATTGCCTCTTTGGTTATCATATGCAACATGTCCAACCACATGAATTTATCATGAATTATAATTATAACATACTTAAACCACTCATTATCATATCAAAAATTAGGAAATCCTATCCACACATCCAATTTTTTCTCCGTCAAGCTAGAATACTTTGGTTTCAACTCGAATCACCTATAGTTGGCACTTTTTCCCTAAACTCTACTAGTTTCAAGTGATCATATCCATCCATCTTAGAATGAATGTAAATTTTCACATGTTTTATGTGCAACACATTTGAAGGAACCCTAGAGAACACCCCTTCTTTATATGTTTCCATTGATTTGTATAGATTCTTCTTAAATTTAGGCCCTAGCCTCTCAAGCACATCAATAACTTGAGTTGTAAACATTATGAACTTCCCTAAGCTAGGGTTTGCAAGAAATTATAAATACCTCATAGAAATTTGTCAGTAGGGTTCCGTTCAACACTTTAGATCCTATTTTCTTTGCTCTCCTCTTCAAATTCTCAAACACAAATGTCTTTTAGAATGTTCAAAATGAAATATAAACACTTTATCTATGACCTAAAAAGTACATTAAATTTAGTAGTGAAAAGTTAGGTCAAATACCATCAAGCCCTCAATGTATCATCGCAAGGACTCCCAAAAATTCCAAAAATCTCAACACCAAGAGATTTATCTCTGAAGAATTCACCAATGGATCAAGTAAACCAACCTATACATGCACCAACATGATAAAGAAATCAACATCTCATCTTTGGTTGGGGTTTAGAATTTTTTTTTGTTAAAACTCTCCCTGAGCCAAATGCTTTCTATCTAGTTTCTAGAAGAAACATTTGCACCATAATTTGGCACAAACTCATTCTTCACATCATTCTATTCCTTTTTCTTCCAAATCTTGTTCATCTCCTTCTTTACCTCAATTAGATCAATCTTCTTTTGTGGAATGGAGGGTTTCACATTCTTTCCTCTACAAAACTTAACTATGTGTCATGCTTTATTGCATTTATAACAGGTGAAAGTTTGTTGTGGAGAAAACATAATTATTTCCATTTTAGATTTGCATTCATAAGCCTTATGCCCAAACCCAGTACATGTGTAATAGTAGCTAGGGAATGATTGAGGCTTCATACCATTATTGTAAATATTCATTATATGTCTTCTACATTGACTGGCCTTATGACCAAATCTATTGCATGAATAACATTGACCAAAAGATGATTGAAACTTTGATTCATATTGCTTCTAAATTCTCTAGCTCTATGTCCAAATTTATTGCAATAATAATAGCAACCATTAAAATATGGGTACCTTTGTGCAATTAGTTGTCTGATAGGAGGTCTCTTGAAATCTTTCTTTTGGTTTCAAACATGTTTGTGTTTAATGGTGAAAAAGAGGGTTGCATCAAAATGGATCAACAAGATGATGAATCACTACTTTCCACCATAAAATGTTGAATTATGTGTGTGATAAGATGCCAATAATAATAAAAAACTAACCCTAACTATTATAGAAACTGAGGGAATTTTTTAGAGCTTAAAATGATGTGTAACTTGTTGCAAGAAGCCTATTTTTGGGGCACAAAGGACTCATTCGCCTTTAGTGGCGAATGGGTCCCTATTAGGGTTTCTGAAACTGAGATCTGGGTTGTTTTCCTTGATGTATGCACTCTCAAATCCTTGGTTATTAGCTCTCAAAAACTTTTAATAAATTTTGTAGCCTCCTTTCTTCATTCTTGCACTATAAAGGTCAATCTTGCAACTTGACATTTTTTTAAATTTTGCTCCAATCTTCTTCTCCACTTGATCTTCAACCTATAAATCTGCAAATACACATTCAAGAGGAGAAAAACTTGTTGATTGTTAGTGAATAGGGGTTTTCCTAAGTCAAACCCCTTGTAGGTAATTAAACCAAATGATGAAATAATGTAATTGAAGCATGAACATGAAATATGTAATTGATGGTACCTTGGAAGTTGTCTTGGAAGATAAATCTACAATCTAACATAAAGTTTCCATGAAGAATGTAGATCTTGATCCTTGAATAAGACATGAAATAATGCTTGAAAGTAGATCTTCAATGCTACATCCACTATCTTAGCTCAACAACATTTACGAATGCACTATGCCTTAGACATGATGAAATGATCTTGTGTTATTGCAATAGACTTCACTAATCTACCCTTGAATGCCTTGAAATTCTCTTATGAAGTCTTGTAAACTCTTGCATAAGTGCTCTTGATTGCTTATGAATTTCTAGGATGAAACTATGTGAATTAACCCCATATTTATACTAAATCAAGAGATTAACCCAAAAATTCAAACAATTGAAGCTGAGACTAGATCTAGAAATGAATGTTATTAAAATCCTACTAGAACCAAATTCAAAAAGGGGGTCCTTATTAAGGGAGGACCCATTCTCCACCTAGGGCTAATGGGTCTTGGCACAAGTTTCAAGTGCCATGACTTTGGGAGGTGAAATAACATCAAAAACCCATGTCAAATGTGCAAAGAAAGGGGGGTCCTATAGAGGGAGAACCCATTTGCCACCTAGGGCAAATGCGTCCTAGCACCAATTTCTAGGACCTTGATTTTTCCCAATTAAATGTTTTACAATTTGAATTATGGGTGTCGGGATGGACCCTCGAAAGGTGTCACAAATAAGGCTTAAATTTGAATTAAAGGGGCTAATTAACTCTAATTAACCATAATTAATTAATGAGACCCTAGATAAGTGTGAAAGTGTGTTAGAACACTTTACAAAACCATAAATAAGCTACAAGCTAAGTACATTTTATTAAAAAGGGTCCCAAGATCAATGTGAATGTGTTACAACACATTACAACACTAAACCTAGTCAACATTAGGTTAACTCAGTGATAATTATTCCCAAATAAAGTAAGGAAAAGGGATACTTTTTCCATTACTACATTTTTCCCCCACTTTAGTGAGAGGATGACCCCATGCCAAACTCACACTAAAGTAGACATTCAAGAAACTTAAGTATGCAACAATAACAAAGATACATGATCATACCCTATCAAAGGCCAAGAAAAACAAAAACAAAAGGATTAAGCACAACTGCTTCAACATGATGTGGAACAGGGCTATTTGTTCATTACATGTGTCGCTCACTTTAGGGTAGTGGAACCCCAGTTTTTCCACTAGGTGAGTTGTCCCAAATATGTATATGCTCACTTTGGGGTAGTGGAACTGAAAAATAGGGGAAAATGGGTGCTTTATAACCTAGGTCATAGAACACCATTATTCTCCTATTGTCATTCAATAATTTCCTAAAAATCCAAATTGGGTTGACTATCAACCTCAAAGGTGAGACAATTCTCAACAAGGAAGACCTATGAGGGGGATCTTTAAGCTTTGAGGGGTTCACCACCAAGCAAAATCTTGGAAAAGACAACTTGATATTCAACTCACAAAACCTAGTAATGCAAACCAAATAATGAGTGCAAATGATAAAATTAAGTAACAACAAGTGAGGATGTATGTTCCTGGGAAGTCTAGAAATGTGATAAGGATTTTGGAAATGTAAAAATATTATCAAAATATGCTAGGGAGGACAAAGACGCCCTTATTAGTTTCTTAGTCCTGTTACTATTTTTTGAGGCATATGCAAAATATTTAGATGCCAAAACAGAATCCCAAAGAATCACTGCAAAATACCACTTGGAGGAATAAGATGCCCTTACTGCCGACTTAGTCCCGATCTAAATTTTTGTAACTTTGAAATGTGATCCTAAGATTCAATGTCTGCACCTCCTTCTTCTCAGATCTTGGGTCTTGAAACCTCTAGATCTGGCATGTAGGTGACTTTCCATGAAGATGACAACTTTGCAACTTTTCACTTCAAATGATCTTCAACCTAAATCTGCAAACATAAACACACAAGAGAGGAAAAACTTGTTGATTATTAGTAAATGGGGGTTTTCCTTGGTCAAACCCCTTGTTGGTAATTAAACCTTGGAATGAAATAAAATAATGAAGGGAAATGATGAATGAACAAAGTGCTATGTTGCAACTCACCAAGCCCTTGTTATGAAATCTGCAAACTTGTGTGAAATGGCTAGCATGAATGTAGATCTTGAAATGCTTGAATGCTTGAATTGAATTGTTTGATTGAATCAAAACCCTACATCACAAATGTTAGCTCAAAAACACACATGATGCTTGAATCTTCATGATAGCTCCAAATACTTGATGAATTACTCTTGAATGCTCTTATCAACTCAATTATGTTGTTAGGAATGCTCTCACAAAATTCTTGATAAGAAATGAGTGAAATAACCTTGTATTTATACTTATACATGCTTAATATCTTGAAATTACACCACAACAAGCTAACAAATGAATTCATTAATTAAAAGAGGGTAAATCTCAAGCCAAGATTTGAAATTAAATCCTGAAAGTAACTTCAAGGGGACTAAGATGCCCTAGGTGGCGTCTTAGTCCTGAGGCTTGAAACTCAGGGCACATACTCCAAAAAGGGGCCCATTTAAGGTGATTTTGAAATAAGGGTCCCAAGACCTTTGGGGGATAAAGAAACCCTAGGTGGCATCTTAGTCTTGACCCAAAAATTAGGGACACACAAAAAGAATCATTAAATTATCATTTATCCTTTGATTTTTGTCGAGATTCGCCATAAAAATATATAATTTATTAGGCTTGTGGATGAAAAATAGGACCAATTAAGACATAAATAAGGATAAGAAAAGCAAGGTGGGCCCAAAAAAGTGTGAAAATGCAAGGGTATGCATTTTCCTACACTACATTTAGCCCCCACTTTAGTGAGAGGATGAACTTGCTTCAAACTCACACTAAAGTAGGAAACCACACAATCAAGAGGAGTTCAAATGTATGAATGCTAGTAAGATAGGATGACAATAACCAAGAGGGTGGCCAAGCCCCTAGGATCAAAATCCTATGACAAACCAACATAAGCACAAAGGAACATTCTTGCGGATGATATATGAAGCCATAACCAGATTGCAAACATTCACCATCAAAGATATAAAAAGGAAAAAGGAAAAAGAAAAATGCAATGGATCAAGCTTCGACTGGCCATCCAACGCACTGTTGACTAGGTCTAGGTTGTTTTTCCAAAAAAGGTTTATAAGTGGAACACATTTTCCACTATGCAAACAAAATGCATGCTCACAAGGGCTAGTGAAGCTAGTTGTCCACTAGGTGAGCCCCAAGAGGTCCATATCAAAGTCATACCCCCATGACTATGATAAGGACAAAAATAAAATGCACACTCACAAGGGCTAGTGAAGCTAGTTGTTCACTAGGTGAGCCCCAAGGAACCATATCAAAGACATACCTCCATTACTTTAATGAGGTACAAAAATGCAACACAATAAGAAAGATGGATGTTTGAAGGGATTTTTCTTAGTTTATGCAAGGTATCTTCTTAGGGAAAATTGTGCCTAATGTCTCCAAGAGAGGACAAGTCAAAGAAATATCATGCTCTCAGAGGAGATCAAACCCAATGACATCACCAAGAAAGGAACACATCACAAGAAGAAAGAAAATCACACAATGAAACATGAGTGTCGATGTATGCCTCCACTTTAAAGCGGTTGATAAGACCATTACTGTGAGAAATTGCTTTAAAGTAGACATGAGTGGTTATTTGGAAATCCCTATGCCAAGTCATATGTTTCCAATAAGCTACACCATGAAAAGGGAAGGGGTTTCCCCCAAAATGCATAACTCAGTACGTCACATGCGAGCCAAATTAAGGCATGTCGTCCACATCCCAAGCTTGCTCTTACATATACATGGAAGGTGGTCAACTAGCCAAAAGAGACAACAAAAAGTGACATATGAGGAGAAGGCTACCTAACCCCTTTCCCCCACTTAGTGCAGGACAAGGGTGAGCCAAAATGAAAAGAGGAACTAGGTGCTTCAACCCAAGGAAGAGCTCCACAATCCTTAAGATATTGAATTTTGTTTGTCAAAGCCTTACATTCATTAGTAGAATGACCATGAACTCTCTAATATGCAAAAAATGAACTCTTGTAGTAAAATATCTTTCCTATTCTTAGGGGGAGAGATATCAAGCTATCTCGGAGGAGTATCAACAAGATACTCTCTTGATCAAAAGTAGAGGATGTTTCATTATTGTGTGACAAAGATATCTTTTGTTTAGGAGATGATGTCATACTTACACAAGACTCTTAAGATTGCAATATTTTGTTCTCTCCTATACAGGAGGGTGTAAAATCTAACAAATTCAAATCATTAGTGTTTTGCAAGATGACATTGAAATTAAGTGAAGATTTCTTTGATTCTTTCAAAGGATGACAATCAAGACCACTAGTGTCTATCAATTTAGGATGCACTATTATTAAAGTTGGCTTAGAGGAATATTTTGTGAGTGTTGATATTGAGTGAAGGTTTGTTTATATCTTTCAAGGGAAAATAACCAAGACCACTAGTCTTTTCTTGCATGTGAGGCTCTCTAGGGACACATATACCTTGTTCTCTAGCACCACATCCTTTTCCACTATATCCAAGTTTACCTTTCCCAAAAATATTTTTCATTTCTTTAGGATTTGGTGGTTGTTGATAGTCATTTTCATTGAATTTTGTTGTATAATTTTCTTTTTCTTCTAAAGTGGTTGAGGTGGATGATTTCGAAGGGTTTTCAAAATTTTGTGTGGAAATTACTGCTTTTTCTTTTCCCTTGTTTGATTCTTTGTTTATGATCTTGTATTCTCCCATGAATGAAGGTGTGAAATCTCATAGACCCCAATCATATTCCAACAATTTTGATGTTGTTTCAATCTCTTGTTCTGTAGTTGTTAGAGGTTCTATCTTTTATTTTTGAATTAATTTTTTTAAATGACTTTGTGTTCCTTTTTCTACTTGTAAGCAACTTTTAGGCTTAGGATCAATTTCCACTTTGTACACATTATTATTGTAAATATACTTCATTATGCAATGAAGAGTTGAAGGAACAACATGCATCTCATGAATCCATGGTCTTTCTAAAAGAAGGTTATATGAAAGCTCACGTCGGGTTCACCAAAATGAACAATAGGGGAAAATGGGTGCTTTACAACCTAGGTCATAAAACACCACTATTCTCCTATTGTCATTCAAGAATGTCCTAGGAATCCAAATTGGATTGACTATCAACCTCAAAGGTGTGTCAATTCTCAACAAGGAAGACCTAGGAGGGGGCTATTTAAGCTTTGAGGGGTTCACCACCAAGCAAAATCTTGGAAAAGACAACTTGATATTCAACTCACAAAACCTAGTAATGCAAGCCAAATAATGAGTGCAAATGATAAAATTAAGTAACAACAAGTGAGGATGTATGTACCTTGGAAGTCTAGAAATGTGATAAGGATTCTGGACATGCAAAAATGTTGTCAAAATATGCTAGTGAGGACTAAGATTCCCTTGCTATTGTCTTAGTCTCGCTGCTGCTTTTTGGGGCAAATGCAAAATATTCGAATGCCAAAACAAAATCCCAAAGAATCTGTACAAAATACCACTTGGAGGACCAAGATTCCCTTACTATAGACTTAGTCTCGATCTGAATTTCCATAATTTCAAAATGTGATCTTGAGGTTCAATGTCTATACTTCCTTCTCATATCTTAGGTCCTGAAACCTCCAAATCTAGCCTGTAGGTGACTTTTCGTGAAGATGACAACTTTGCAATGCAACTTTGTAAATTTTCACTTCAAATGATCTTCAACCTAAATTTGCAAACATAAACACACAAGAGAGGAAAAACTTGTTGATTGTTAGTAAATGGGGGTTTTCCTTGGTTAAACCCCTTGTTGGTAATTAAACCTTGGAATGAAATTAAATAATGAAGGGAAATGATGAATGAACAAAGTGCTATGTTGTAACTCACCAAACCCTTGTTATGAAATCTACAGACTTGTGTGAAATGGGTAGCTTGATTGTAGATCTTGAAATTCTTGAATTCTTGACTTGAATTGCTTGCTTGAATCAAAACCATACATCACAAATGTTAGCTCAAAAAAACATAGGATGCAAGAATATCTTTGACATGATGCTTGAATCTTCATGATGAATCCAAATGCTTGATGAATTACTCTTGAATTCTCTTGTGAACTGAATTATGTTGTTAGGAATGCTCTCACAAAAGTCTTGATAAGAAATGAATGAAAGAACCTTGTATTTATACTTATCCATGCTTAATATCCTGAAATTACACCACAACAAGCCAACATATGAATTCATTAATTAAAGGAGGGTAAATCCTGCCAAGATTTGAAATTAAATCCCAAAAATAACTTAAGGGGGACTAAGGCGCCCTAGGTGACATCTTAGTCCTGAGGCTTGAAACTTAGGGAATAGACTCCAAAAAGGGGCCCATTTAAGGTGCCTTTGAAATCAAGGTCCCAAGACCTTTTGGGGACAAAGATGCCTTTGGTGGCATCTTAGTCTCGACCCAAAAATTAGGGACACACAACCAAAATCATTAAATTATCATTTATCCTTTGATTGTTTTCAGGATTAGCCATAAAAAGATATAATTTATTAGGCTTATGGATGAAAAATAGGACCAATTAAGATATAAATAAGGATAAAAAAAGAAAGGCAGGCCTAAACAAGTGTGAAAATGCAAGGGTATGCATTTTCCTACACTACAAGAACCTCAGTCTATCCACTAGGTGAGTTATCCCAACGAGGTGAAAAATGAGAGAATCATATTAACCTCCTATACCATACCGAGGTTATCCTCCTGATAGCTTCGATAATGCACCACAATGTAATGCTTTTTGTAAATTCTTTTGTAATGTCATGTATGTAAGTTTTTGTTAAAGGGGATTTTTCTTTGTTTGTGTAAGGTCTTCTACTTAGGGAGCATTGTGCGTAATGTCTCCAAGAGAGGAAAAGTCAAGGATATCAAATTGCCACTTATGGGATGCCTCGTTTGTATCATGCCACGAAGGGAGATTGTATTCTTAGAAATATCACACTCTTGGAGGACATCAAACCCACTAACACCACCAATAAAAGGACATGTCACAAGGAAAAATAAAATCATGCCATGAAATATTCCAAAATATGTCATCGATGTATGCCCCCACTTTAAAGTGGTTGCTACACAATTGTTGTGAGAAATTTCTTTAAATTAGCCAATTTTTTTCCTAAGACATGAGATATTTCCTCGGAAAAGCCTATGCCAAGTCATATATTTCCAAAATAAGTTGCATCATGAAATAGGAAGGAAAGGTTGCCCCCATAAATACATAAGGGATTTATGGATTCAGGGTCAATATGTCTTTTGCTACAATGTTGTCATAGAGCATGGAACTATCATCATTCCCCAAATACTCATAGGACTAGAAGAATGACACAAAGAGAATGAAAATAAAGCCTTTTAGGTCAACATGGAAGGGACATGAATTTTGTGACGCCTTGCATCAACCCCAAAAGGAAAACACAAGACAAATGAAAAAGATAAAGAAAAGATTTTGGGTCAACATGGAAGAGACATGGATGTCTCAATGCCTCACATCATCCCCAAAAGGAAAACACAAGACAAATACAAAATTCTTACAACATAGAGAAGAATGAAGGTACATATAGAGGAATGCACAAAAAGAGAGAGATACATCAAATGAAACAACACGGGGGATCACATTATGCACATGAAATCACATAAAGAAAACATGAAAATGAAAAAGACTAGTTAGGCATATGCAAGTCAACCTAGAGTAGGTCATCCACATCCCAATCTCAGCCTGTATAAATAGAAGGTGGAAAAATAGCTAAAGGGATAATGGCAAGTGTCGAACTAGGGGACGCACCAAGTTCAACACTCATTTTAGGAGATTTTTTATTTAATTTCATAGAAGAATAAAACAATTTATTCAAATCATCATGCTCTTCTTCATCAATCTTTGCAATGCCAATGTCATCATCTAGATTTATCGTAATGGGAGGTTGAATGATAATGTCCATGGAATGTTCTTGTTTATGTTGCGGTGAGGGTATAGAGCCATCATGAATTTATTTAGGTAAGTTTGGATTCTTATTTTTTGTGTTTTTCTTGTCTTCTTGAGTTTGTAACTTACGAGCAATAACATGTCGTCTATGCCTATGCTCTCTAGCACTTCGATTATGTTTCAATCTCTTGTCAAGTTGTTTTTGTGTAAGAGAGGGTTTATCAATCATAGGTTCTATCTCTTCCTTGGGAGGAATAGAAGAAATAACAGGAGGTTGATAAACTACTTTCTCTTTGACTTTGTAAACTTGTTTGACTCTAGGAGGGACAATGGGATTGTTTGTGTTATCTCATGGTCTCTTGTAGGAAATTACAAGCATTTTTTCTATAGGTTGTTCTTGTATGTTCGGAAGGGATTTCATTTCAATCATTGCTTTGTCAAGGATAGGTGTTTTAGTTATAGGTTGAGGCATGTTTCTAAGGGATAATTATACTATTTTCTTTGCCTTGAAATTTTGATATGATTTGAAAAATAAATCCTCATGAGGCTTGATAGGTTCCATAGGCTCGGGCCAAAATAAATCTAATGAAAATTTTCCTCGGGCCAAGGCAGGATTAAATCCAGTATGATGCATAGTAATAATATCATTTCCAAATGGAAACTTTAGACATTTATGCACAACCAAAAGGACAACATTCATGGAGCGAAGTCATGGATAGCCTAGCTTCACATGAAATTGGTCTAATTGAGGGATGATGGAAAATGATACATGTAGTGTTTTCGGTCCAACATTTAAATGGAGATCTATTGAGCCTATCGTAGGGCAAGAAAACACATTATGTGTTTTGATCCAATATTTTGGTTTGTCATATGTTTCTTGATATAGCTCATGGAAATATAAGAATTCTTTAGTGATCACATTCTCTCCATAGATAGGATGAATCAATATCCCATTAGTGGGCTTGCCATTGATTTTTCTAGCTATGTAACGAGGACCATTAGGTGCATGATTAAGTATGTCATTTTGTGAGAAGGAAATGTCAAGAGGCTTTTTAGTTGAGCCCTTATGAGGTCTAGCTTTGATAAATGCTACCACAGTATCTACAGGACATGGTTGAACAATATCCATATAGTCATCATCTATGTCAATATTCTTAGTTTCACTAGCAAGATTGATTGTGGCATCATTATTTTTTTCCTTATTCCAATACTTATGAATGAAGTGACTAATACTATAGACAATTTATGTTCCATTTCTAGTTTTAAGCACTTTTCTTTGGTTTAGTATAATGGGAACCAAGCTAATGTCTATGCATTCACTAAAGATTTGGGCTTGTAAGTTTTCAAATGTGTCATCTAGTTTGTTTATGTCTTCTTGCGAGATTTGAACATGCGATGAAGTCATGGGAAATGAAGTATGTAAAATATGAGCCATGGAGGGTTGATTATCAACACTATCAAAAAGAGAGCTAGAAAACCCAAGATCCACAACAAGTGAGATATCATGGGATGACATGAGCCTCAAACTTCGTCTTACAATAGTATTGCTAATATGACACCAAGTTGTAAAGCTTATACAAGTTTTACAACCTCAGTGTACAAACCCTAAAATAGCAAAGGGGCAGTGCAACAACCTAGAATGAAATGCAATTTTTAGATTCTAATAATGCAATTTACTGATTACACAATGCAATAAATTGAAAATGAAATTTTTAAATTCAATTTTTGAATTTTAACAATGCACTGCAATGAAGTAATTTTAGCTATATGCAACGAATTTGATAAAAAAAAAATTAGAAAAATGAAATAGGAAAGAAACAACAACAAATAGAAGCCTAAAATTGATATTTTAATTTCCAGAAAATGAAAATCAATAGCTATAGGGACTCATTCACTAGTAAGGTTGAATGGGTCCTGGTGAGGTATTTTTGAGATGTTTTTACTGATTTCATAGTGATTTTAAATGATTTTTCAAATGCCAGAAGGTTCACATTTGACCTGATCAGGGACTCATTCACCAATAAGGGTGAATGGGTCCTTGATGAGGGTTTTGAAATTGTTTTTGAATGATTTGCAAGCTTTTAGTAATGTCTTTCAGTTCCAGGTCTAAGGCAGTAAGTTTTAGTTTCATATTTTCCAGAAATGTAATGTGAAAATGCAATGAAATAATTTGTATGCAAAGACCTAAGTTGAAATGATTTTTAAAAAAAAAAATCAAATGCACTTTTTATGAGATCTAAATGATATGCACAATGACTAATTTGTTTTTCTATTTTTCAGATTTAGAGAGATGCAAAATAATACAAATCTAAACCCTATATGTGATGCAATATTTTGATGAAAAAAAATAAATCCTAAATCAGATCTAATTCGATGCAAATGAGATGCAAATGAATGTAAGATCTAACCTAGGATGCAATGAAAGACTTCAAAATCAGAAAATTACAATATTCAATGAGTTAGGTTCACCAAAAAATTTAATGGTGAAAAAGAGGGTTGCATCAAAATGAATCAACAAGATGATGAACCACTAATTTCCACCATAAAACATTGAATTGTGCATGTGATAAGATGCCAATAAAAATTAGAAACTAACCCTAACTATTATAGAAACTATGAGGGAAGTTTTTAGAGCTTAAAATGATGTGTACCTTGCTACAAGAAGACTATTTTTCGGGCACAAAGGACTCATTCGCCTTTAGTGGGGAATGAGTCCCTGTTAGGGTTTCTGAAACTAAGATCTGGGTTATTTTCCTTGATGTTTGCACTCTCAGATCCTCAATTTTCAGCTTTCAAAAGTCTGTAATAAATAATGCAGCTTCCTTTCTTCGTTCTTGCACTATAAAGGTCAATCTTGCAACTTGACATTTTTTGTAACTTTGCTCCAATATTCTTCTCCACTTGATCTTCAACTTGTAAATTTGAAAATACACATTCAAGAGGGGAATTTATTTTTATTTTTACTGAATAGGGGTTTTCCTAAGTCAAACTCCTTGTAGGTAATTAAACCAAATGATGAAATAATGTAATTGAAGCATGAACATGAAATATGTAATTGATGATACCTTGGAAGTTGCCTTGGAAAATAAATCTACAATCTAACATGAAGTGGCCATGAAGAATATAGATCTTGATCCTTTAATAAGATGTGAAACAATGCTTGCAAGTAGATCTTCAATGCTACATCCACTATCTTAGCTCAACATGTAGGAATGCACTATGCCTTAGACATGATGAAATGATCTTTAATTTCTGCAATAGACTTCACTAATCTTCCCTTGAATGCCTTTGAAATGCTCTTGTGAATTATTGTAAACTCTTGTGTAATTTCTCTTGATTTCTTATGAAGTTCGAGGATGAAACTATGTGAATTAACCCCATATTTATACTAAATCAAGAGATTAACCCCGAAATTCAAACAATTGAAGCTAACACCAGATTTGGAAATGGATGTTATTAAAATCCCATCATAATCAAATTAAAAAGGGGGTCCTTATTAAGAGAGGACCCATTCACCACCTAGGGAAAATGGGTCCTAGCACAAGTTTCTAGGACCATGCCTTCGAGAGGTGAAATAACATCAGAAACCCATGTCAAATGTGCAAAGAAAGGGGGTTCCTATAGAGGGAGGACCCATTCTCCACCTATGGTGAATGGTTCCTAGCACCAATTTCTAGGACCTTGATTTTTCCCAATTAAATGTTCTACAATTTGAATTATGGGTGTCAGGATGGATCCTCAGAAGGTGTCACAAATAAGGCTTAAATTTGAATTAAAGGGAGATAATTAACTCTAATTAACAAGAATTAATTAATGAGACCCTAGGTGAGTGTGAAAGTGTGTTACAACACTTTATGACATTATAAATAAGGTATAAGTTAAGTAAATTTTATTAAAAAGGGGCCCAAGATCAATGTGAATGTGTTACAACACATTACAACACTAAACCTAGGCAACATTAGGTTAACTTAATGACAATTATTCCAAAATCAAGTAAGGAAAAGGGATAATTTTTCCATTACTACAACTTGATATTTCTCTTCTTATCTTTAGTATTCCATTGTTCATTATTCTCCTTCTCAACATTGTTTGGAGTTCAATTTTCCTTTGAGTTTTCTCATTTTTCAAACCCTAATCCTTCTTTGTCTTTTAGAATATTTTTTACTAGCAAGCATATCATCAAATAGGGTGGAGCTCTTCTTGAATTTTTCCTCTTAAATCTTTTCTTTCTCCAAATCTTTCCTCAAAGACAGAACTTCTTATTCAAGCTTTGAGCATTATGTATATTTGTCTTTCAACTTGGAATTCAAGCAATCTTCAACTCTTTTTCCTTCTTCAACTTGCACTTTCATATTAATGATTGTTTTATTTGATTTTTAAGTTGCTCATTTTTCTCCTTTATTTTCTCTTTAAATTTACTGACTTGATTCCTCAACTTCTTGATACATTCATTTGATTCCTTGAGAGTTTCTTTTAGATCTCTATTCTCACATTCTACTTTATCTAGTTCATCACGAGAAAATTTGAGCTCTCCTTCCATATCAACTTCATAGTCTTCTTCAGTAAACTCTTCCATAATAATTTATTCCAGAGGGATAGGATACCTCCTAGTTTCCATGTGTTCAACCTCCAAGATCTACCTCATCTATTAATAAAATTGAAGGAAACTTGCTCTTATATCAATTTTTGAACACTTGAAATACTAAGAGGGGGTGAATCAGTGTTCCCTGAAATTCATTAACTTAAAAGTGCATTACAAATCATCTCATTAAAATTGTATAAAAATGAAAGGAACAATTAAAGCATGCACCCCAACACTCAACATGGAAAACCCTTCAAAGGGAAAAAAACACGGTGAGGATTAGCTCATAATATATAATAACTAGTTATAATAGATTACAAGAGGCTCACTGTCTGAGGGGATCACTATAGGAGGACTCATTGTATAGAAAATAGGAGGGCTCACTGTCCAAGGAAGATCACTTGTAGAATTACAAAATATATACAAAAGGGTGGCTCATTGCTAGAATTTGAACTGCCTACAATACAACTAATATATGTTGAAGATACAATACCAGTTAGAATAAAAAAACTAACTTAACACACTTCATTTCTCATAGTCACAAGATCACCACTATCACATTTCACACTTCACTACACACCTCACATCTCTTATTTCATACTACACACACTGAATTGACCTTCTATATATATGTATATATTCCAAAAACTATCATATCATCAATTAGGTAAGCCTAATTAGATAAAACGTGTGACATTATAACTTGCTAGCTCAAAACTCCATCATACATAGCTTGTGGAAGTAACTGAAGCATGTTCTTCATCAAGATAGGGTGGAATGACCTATAGATACTCCTATGATTCCAATCCATACACAATTTAGTTCCACATGACCTCGAAATCCTTTGGTTAGCACCACACAACAAAATTGGTTAAGCAACAATTGAATGAACCAACTATTCATCCCAAAACTTGACACGTTGAACATAAAACCACTTGAAACTCAAAGTGCATGTTGGCCTCCTCTAATGATTCAATAAAAAATCCCTCAAAGTAACTTAGAGATTAAATATCTGAACTAAGTAGTTATCTTACTCATCATGAAGGTTCATTTCATTGTCAACCCGGGGAAGTGAACTTGAAATGGGTTAGCATTGTTTGTGCACTAGGATTCAACTATAGTCATCCTTATCCTACAAATAGAAAAGGAAAAGTACTGAAAATAAAATTCTTGAAGGGAACTAGCATAAGTATTGTGCATGAATTATCAACTAAACTAAACATCAACAACTAAACTGGAATGGATGACAAAAATATAAATCTCAGCAAATAGACAGGAAGTTAATTTTTCTGCCTTGGCTATAGGAACAGACAACTGTTGAGACCGAAACTAATTATTGAACAGAAAAATAACTATTAAACTAAATGGATGGAATTCTCACCAAATGGGCCCCCTTGAATGAGTCTTCCCTAAGCTAACTCAGATGCAACAAATCAAAGTATCATTTTATTCATTGAAAACATGATTACATCATATCAGTAATATGATTGTATTACTTGAAACTAAAAAATGCAAGTACAATCTCAGAACATCCAACCTTGTGAAAAGGGGAATCTGACCATTATTTATAGAGGAAAAGCTTCTAATTAACCCTAACTAACTAGGCAGTTGACTCCAACAAAATAAGATGACTCCATTTATTGAAAGCATCAAAAAGAGGTAGGAAGTTATGCATGCACCAGATTTAGTCAAAGTAGATTTGCCTCAATGAGGATCCAACACAACACCTCCAATATTTTCTCAACTAACAAACATGATCATTTAAAGGTAAGTTACAATATGAGTTGGGAGTTTCCCTCCATTGGAAGTTTCCCTCCATTGACCTCTTTAATGACCATCTTCTTTAATTCTTTAGCAATCGACCAGCTGGTAGGAACTTCTTCCACTTCACAAGCTTCATTTATATCTATATCTTGATGTGAACCTACATAATGACATTAGCATGCACAAAACAATTGTATATCCATAATCACCTTAGAATATTATTCATTTAATCACATGTAAAATTAATATAGATATATCACATAGTAGGTTAATATTATCAAAAGTCACAAGGATAAGTTCATGCCCCAAGGTTCATAAACTTAGGGAAATAACATAGAGAGTGTTAATAACTAGGTGCTAAAGTCCATAGTAACAAAAAAAAATATGATAAACCCTCTCAAAATTGAGCCATTATTTGGGCTCATCATCTCCCCCCAATGTAATGATCTGTTGGTCCTCCAGTAGAGGGAACTCTATTCCTTTGCCTTGCCAAAGCTCTGAAGTCACCAATCATTGCATGTCCCTAATCAATCTCTGTAGTATATGAATTTGGACCCTAGTAGAACCCCTACTTGCTTCCCAATCTGGTCCACCTTGTCCTTTTTGTATCTACATCATATTAATAGTTTTGGTAATCCGGTACTAGCCACATTAGGATGGGTGGTTGAAATATCAATGGAAGAAAATAGTGTTGCTTCATCCTCCCAAGATGCATGTACCTAATGCTTATTTTGTAAGTTGCATAGTAATTCTACAAGGAATGGGGTTCAACTTGTTTTAATTGATCTGGAAGATCATTCCATCTCTATGATATGCACCCCAATATTTTTTTTCCTGTAGTAGCAGCTATCTGCTCATATTCTTGGTATGCTTCTTCCCTAGTAGGCATAATCCTATTTTTGTACTCCAGATTATAATGAATTATGTGCCATGTGTAGTAAATGTGTGAAGGGTTACTTGATTCAACTCTTAGAGACAAGGGGGTATGGAGTTCTCTTTCTCTATATATTTTAAATTATTGCCCCCAACTGATTTCATTTTGGATCCATGACATGAATGCCCTCAAGTGAATATCCCCAATGTATAATAAGGGATTCTAGTCATGGTCATTAGGAATAGCATATTATGAAAGTACAATTCACACAAAAAAAATTAACTTGAAGAGGAGAGGATTGGTAGGCTCAAAAAAACTCCCGTGGTGTTTCAATGGAAGGGCTTAAACCAAAAATGACCCTTGACAACTTGAAAGAAAGATGACACTCCTTTAAATGCAATGCATATACCCATGGAGGAGTTCTGCATGCCATCATTTGTGGTACTAGAGCCACCACATTGTCTACCTTATCCTTTAATGCAGTAATCTCTGCATTCTTTTCCTCAATTTCTTCATTTTTCTTATTGAATTCTTCCTATAGCTTGAGTCTTTCTTTATTCCACTCTTCCTCTTTCTTCTACATTTCATTCCATAAGTCTAGGGCTACTGATGCCCATGAAAAAGTAGGAGGTTTATGTTTCCCTACCAGGATCTTTCCTCACACCAGCTCATGCTATTCAAATTGCTCTGGTTGTAGTGGTTCTTGTTGTTCATCTTGCTCTGGTTGTAGTGGTTCTTGATTTTCAACCTGCTCTGGAACAACAACAAGCTCTGCCAATCCTATGTTTTCTTTTTCCTCAAAATCTTCTTCCACTTCTATATTTACCTGCCCCTTAGGAGCTTCAGTCTCCTTCCTAGGTGTCCTTCTGAGTCTAGGGCTCCTTTTTGGAGGCATATCACTAGCTAGCTCAACTAGTTTTTATTTCTTTGGAGGAATTTTATGTTTCTCAATAGCTACAAGATGACCAGTGTCATCAGCTTTTTGTTTCCTAGGGCTAGGTTTTTCTTTTTTCTTTTTTTTCTTCTTAGCCTTCCCTTTTCTATTTTTTGCCTCTCTCATTTGTGCTTCCTTTTTTCAAATGGTATCTCTAATGCAAAATAGAGTTTTAGGGAGAACATTGTCATTAGGGTCTAAGGATGAAATTTCTTCATTTGAATACTCTGATTCAAAAGAGCCAATTTCTACTGTCGATTTTGCTACAGGAGGGTTTCTGCCAGAAGTTGAAACTCCAGGAGTGGTTTTAATAACCCTCTTACCCCTACTAACCCTATGAGCTTGGGGATGACCTCTAGGACCCACATTTTCTAATCTAAACTGATCAATGCTCAAAAATTCTTCCCATGGCATACCAGACACTTCTTGCAAAGATTTTTCTACTAACAATTTAATCAAACAGTGATAGGAAAAAGAGTTTTCCCTACCTTTTTGTGTTTCAACTTCCATGATTGCAAGAAGGTTGTACAACACATTTGGCACTTTCACCCTTCTACCATGTATCATGTGGTTTAGAAGCTTGAAATGTATAGAATGAAGGCATGATTGGTGACCCTCATAGGAAATATATTTGATAATGTGGACAACTTTTTTCCATTTTTCTAGCAAGGAGGTTCTCCTTGTTCCTTGTTTGTCTACAACAAGCGGAGGATTACTAGGCTCAGTGAATTTGGCCCTAGCTGATCTAGCATCCCTAGAAGCAGGGTAGGGCTCACCTTCAATAGACAAATCTGTTACTTCAAAAATTCTCTCTTTAGTGGCTATAACTTCTATCCCTTTCACTGTTTCCTTACCATCAATTTTTTTTTGTGAAAATTCCAAAGCAATGTCATCATTGAAACTATCTAGTTTCATAAAGTAGTCTAGCCATCCACAATTTCTAAATTCAACCAGAGAGAGTGCATCCTGTAGGATCACTTGGTGAATTATGGGTTCATTTCTAATCAGCTAACCTCCCATTGCTTCTACTCACAATCTGGAAAACACCTCTATAAAATCTTCTTTCCTGCAATCCTTCTATTGAAAACCCAATTTCTTTCTACTTCCTACAACTCTTCTTCAATGCTAACGCCAATGTCATATGACTCTACAATTTACCTTTTTGGTGGCATTATGACTATGACTAAGGCAATAAGGAAGACATAATGGAGGGACATCATCAAAGAAAATGGTGGCAGCAAGTGTCATATCATACATGCAGGTCGTCATTTCAACTATATTATTTCAAAATTTCTCATTTCAAATTTTCTCATTTCAAATTTGTTGCCATGTTGGCGCATGAATGACATGTATGACACATGGGTTCACACTCCCCCCAACCTAAATTAAAGCATATGTTTGTATAGGTTGGGATGTAATTATGATGTGACAAGATAGAGTACAAATATGTGCTATGTGAAATATCAATATTAATGTATAGTAATTAAACAAATGCACTTAAGATAATTAAGATACATCAAGTTGTTATGCACGTACCTAAAAATTTGGAGAATTATTTGCAAAGAATGTGAAAGGAAATACCAGTCACTTTAAGAGTACATTTGAGCTTATTAAATGATGGAGTGAAGTGATGGTGGATTTATGGAAGAGAGAGAAAGGATGGAGATGGATGGGCAAATAGATTTATTGATCGAGAAATAAATTCCCACAAAAGTGGAAATATTTATTATGATTGCATGTGTACCTTGAATAGCTAGAAGGATGGACACTAGGTCTTCTTCCTTTAGCTGTAGGAACTTCAGAGGTCTATTGGTCAATAAGTTGTTGTAAGAATTCTTGTTTGGAAGCTGTATTATGGTATAACCTGAGATGATGACCGTTGACTAGGAGATTGAATCTGACATGATCAATTGTTGTGAGTTGAACAAAATCATTGGAGAAGACATCCACAACTTCATATGATCCCAACCACCTGGTTTGCAGTTTTCTTGCATTGTCTTTATACCTGGAATCATAAAGAAGTGCCCAGTCACCTAGCTAGAACTTCTTTTCCTTCATGTATTTGTCATGCCATCTGATTCTCTAATTTTGCACCATCTCAACATGATGAAGAGCTAACTTTCTCATCTCATCTAAGGCATTCAGTTGTATGATCCTATCCTTTTGTGCCTCATATATATCAATCCCAACCTCTCTAGTGTTGTTCTAAGAGCTTTATATTCAAATTCTATAGGCATCATGGTTTTTTTTCCATACAATAATTCAAAAAGAGTAAAACTAGTGGTTGTTTTCCAAGTGGTTCTATAAGCCCAAAAAACTTATGGTAACCTATTTTACCAATATTTTTGGTGAATTCCCACTATTTTGGTCAAAATAGACTCTATTTCCCTATTTGTTACCTCATACTAGTCATTGGCTTGAGGGTGATAGGGTGTGGATTTTCTATGCCTTACATTATATTCACTGACCAACACTGTGACAAGAGTTGATGTAAACTGAGCCCCTTGGTCTGTGACTATCTCTCTAGGAACTCCATAGTGTGTGAAGATTTCTTCATAGAGGAATTTTGCAACTTTATTGTCTCTAACATATTTCATAGCTTTGACATCTACCCACTTAGTCACATAGTTAGTTCAAACCAAGATGTAAGATTTTTCATTTGATGGTGGATCAATTGGACCTACAAAATCAAGTCCCCATTTATCAAATGGTGTGATAACTACTTGAGGGTATAGATGCATCACATCTAATTTAGTTGGTCAGTCCATCCTCTGACATCTATCGCACTTCCTAGTGTACTTTCCTGCATCCTTATGAAGTGTGGGCTAGTAATACCCTATATTAAGAATCTCCATCATGATTGTTCTCTTAGCTGAAAAGTGCCCTCCACAGGGTTCATTATGACATGCATGTAGCATATCATAGGTTTTATCCTCTCTTACACATCTCCTCCTCACATGATCTGGTCCAATATAGAATAAACAACCTACAATCGATGAGAATGGAAATTTTTTCTCAATAAGAACCCGTCTCTCTTTTGGAGAGAAATGAGGGGGAACTCTTCTTGTAACTAGATAATTGGCTATATCTGCATACCAAGGTGTGTGCACGCTAATGGAAAATAAATTTTCATCAGGAAAGGAGTCATTAATGACTTGAGTTTCCTTTGATGTAGTTAATCTGGAGAGAAAATTTTCCACAACATTTTCCTTACCTAGTTTTTCTACAATGGTGATATCAAATTCCTACACTAACATCAACCACCTGGAAAACCTTCCTGAAATCAATGGATTATTCATAAGGTATCTTATGGCTACATGGTCTATATGGAAAAATATCTGATATCCTATGATATAATTCCTGAACTTGTTGAGAGCATAAATAGCTACCAACATCTCCTTCTTTGTGACTGTGTAGTTAAACTTAGCTCCTTGTAGGTTCTTGCTAATAAAGTAGGTTGCATTCTCAATTTCTCCCTCTTTCTATCCCAAGACAACCCCTATAGCATAATCAGATGCATCTATGTGAATATGGAAAGGAAGTTCCCAATTAGGGCCTTTGAGCATAGGAGTATGGGTTAAGGCTATCTTTAAATTAGAGAATGCTTTATCACAATCCTCTGTGCACTAGAACTCAAGATCTTTAGTTAGAAGACTTTAAAGTGGTGTTGCCATCTTACTGAAATATTTTATGAAGCCCCTATAGTATCTTGCATGTCCTAGGAAACTTCTAACATCTTTTTCCTTGACAGGAATATGAAGATTGGTAATTACCTCAATCTTGGTTGGTTCCACTTGAATTCCTTTATGAGATATATAATGGCCAAGGACTACTCCTTCCTACATCATCATAAAGCATTTATCACTATTCAAGGATGGATTATGGTCCTCACATCTCTGCAAAACTATTCATAGGTTTTCTAATGCTTCTACAAAATCATCACCATAAGTAGTAAAATCATCCATGTAGATCTTCATATAATCATGTGAGATATCTGAGAATATACCAATGACTACTCCTTGAAAGTTTGCATGTGCATTACATAAACCAAATGGAAGTACTAAATAGGAATAAGTCCCCAAGGATAGGTAAAATTTTTCTTTTCCTAGTCTTCAGATGCAATCTATATTTGATTATACCCATTGAATCCATCTAGGAAAGAAAAATACTACTTTCCTACAAGTGAATCCAATACTTGGCTAGTAAAAGGAAGGGGAAAATGATCCTTTTTGGTGGTGGATTTTAGTTATCTATAGTCAACACAAACTCTCCATATACCTCCCTTTTTAGGCGCAATTACCAATGGGGACACCCATTGGCTGTCTGAGATAGGGTAGATAAATCATGCATCCAATAACTTTTGTAGTTCCCCTTTTACAATCTCCCACAATGCAGGGTTGATTCTCCTTTGTGGTTGTCTTACTAGTGTGTAGTCATATCTAATGTAGATCCTATGAGTATAGAGCTTGGGATCTAATCCTTTCATGTCATGGTAATCCCATGCAAATGCATGTTGATGCAACTTCAAGAGGTTTGTCAGGGACAACTGTTGCTCTTGGCTCAACTTGTTAATATTCAGATGTTTTCCCTTTTAAACTATACTTGTGTGGTTAACTCAATCATGGTCATTTCACTAATGCTTGGCATTTTTAGTTCATGCGGTAACAATGTATGAAGCATATCTGTTGTTGTAGGAAATTCAAGTGTAGGAGGAGCAAGAAGAAGTGTCTGCAATGGACATGCAGAAGTAGATTCATGAGTGGATGATTCTACATGCACTTCACAATGGTTCTTAATTATATCGGATAATATTTCATCTTCTTCCTAAAGTTGCATGAAAGGAATTCTACCTATCATCATGAGTTGTGCCACTAAATTGACTTCCTCGGCCTCTTCTCCAACATGTGGCCATATGGGGTGGTCCATATCATGGGATGGTTGAGCAAGAGGATAGAGGAAAAAATTCTTAGTGCTTCTCCCATTAGAAATAGTCATGTCCCCTGACTGACATCCAATGTAAGCATTTGCTATGGCTAACCATGGCCTACCCAGAATAATGGGATACCCTCCCAATGTAGCTTTAGGAGAAAGGGTCATGAAATATATTAGGTACTCCCAAGAGTCTAGAATAACAACAAGGTCTTCTACTATACCATCTGGCTTGACAGTGGAACTATCACCAAGTTGCATGATAGTAGGAGTAGGTCTCATATTTGCAACATTTAGTTGTTGCAAGATATCCGTAGTCATCACATTGATCGTTGCTCCCATGTCTATTAGAGAATTCTTTACTTGGATTTCATTTATAATGACTCATACCATAGGACTTCCTGGGTTAGTATATTTAGGAACAATGACTTTCCTGAGCATGATATATGCCAACTGTCCCACCACATGAATGGTAGTGGGGTCCTTTTTTTTCCTCCCTGAATTTTTGAGACATGCTTCCTTGATTGCCTTACTATATATGGGGACATCTTTTATCGCCCGAACTAAAGGTATCTTGACACATATGTGTTTCAACTAATCCAAAATATCAAAGGTTGTTTCTTCCTTATCTTCCTTTTGTTTAACAACTTCTAACCTTTGAGGAAATGGTGGGTCTTGGTCAGACTGCTAAACTGGTTCAGGATTCTTGGGAGTACTTGACTGGGTAGGGATATTAGGATATGCAGAGTAGACTGGTTGCTGCTATGGTTTGTTATTTGTGTTAGGTGTGGATTGATTTGGTAACTAAGTAGGTCTAGGTGTGCTATAGTTTGAGCTAGTAGGAGGAGGCATTATGGCAGGATGGTGAGGTTGTGGAGGTGGTTGTATATAACTAGTTTCCTGCTTTGGACATTTTTGTCCTCCTCTCCATTGGGATGTATGTTAGTTTCTTGGAGGTTGCTACTAATTCCACTGGAATTGTTTCCATTGAGGTGGATAATTTTTGTAATTGGGCCAAGTATTTGGAGGGTTGTTCCAAGGATAAGGTGGATAGCCTCCATAGTTGGATGGGTATGGGGGTTTCCATTGATTACCATATGCATAAGAATTGAAATAAGGTCCACTAAAGGATAATGGATTTGGTGGCATACCTTGTCTTGAATCCCATGGTCTTCTTTGTGCAATGTAGAAAACCTTATCACCATCAACCTGAACTAGCTTGAATTCTAGTGGAATTTTATTGTTATCAATGTTGGCCACCATTTTGGATCTACAACCCTTCTTTTTCCTACAAGTAGGACAATATTTTTCCAACATTGCTTCTACCTCCTTTTGTTTCTTCTTTTCTTGAAGAGTGTCTAGTTGAGTAGCCATATTGTTTATGATATCCTGCTTGAAATATAGCATCAAATGAGTGATTTCCATCCTTTAAACTCCATTAGTGGAGGATTTACCTGTAGAGGGTTGGTAACCTCTTCCTTTCTTTAAAGATTCCCTGGAATAATTTTGAAATATCTTCTTAATATCACCCCAAGGAATTTGGCTAATATCTCCTCCTCCTATCTGGTCCAAAGCAACAATGCAGTTTTCATTGACCCCCCCAAGGAAGAGAAACTTTTGAGACTCTTTATTGAGTGCATGATGTGGAGATTTCTACAGGAAAAATAGGAACCTCGAAATATAGTCCTCCAAAATTTCATCTTCCTTTTGCTACATCTTGAAGATATCATCTCCTCTCATATCACCACGCCTACAATATTCTTTATACTTATCAAGAAACTTTGTTTTCATATCATCCCAAGTCTCTACAGTATTCCTACCTAAACTCATAAACCATCTTAATGTAGCTTCTTTCAAGGTGGTAGGAAACAATTTAAGCCTATGAGCATTAGTATTATAGTCATAGCTTTTGTAGAGGATTTCAAAATCAAACAAGAAAGTGTCAGGGTCTTCTGTTACAAGCCCATAGAACTTAGGAAGAACTGAAGTAGGGATTTTCTTGAGGTTATCAACTTCATTTTGGTGGGTGATGGGAAATGGAAAATATGGTTGACTAGGTCTATTTGGATTTGCACTGGCCATGTTTGATTAATGGATTGCCAAAGCAAATGGATTCTCAATCAGGTTTTGGGTAGCTTGCTCTTCAAAGGAAGTTTTAGAACTGGTCAAATTGGGAAATGCATCAGTAAAAGGATTTTCCTCCTCTTCTTCTTCATCTCTTGGTAGATTTTGAAACTCAACTAGTTGGTTATTAGGATTAGGATCATTAGGAAGGAATCTCCCATGAGTATCTCTTCTCCTACCTCTATGCATGCAATATTAACTCAATATTAGCCAACTCACACAAAGAATTGGTGAAAGAATAACAGATCAATACTTTTCTCAAATGAAGGGTATGCTAAGAACAAACTTCAGAGATACTAAAAAAAAAAGAAACTAGAAATGACTCCAAAGAACTTCCTAGTTTGATACCATCCCCGACAATGGCGCCAAAAATGTTGGCCTCCTCTAATAATCAATAACTATGCCCTTAAAGCTATAACTTAGAGATTAAATATCCACATTAAGTAGTTATCTTACTCATCATGAAGGTTCATTTCATTTTCAACTTAGGGACGTGAACTTGAAATGGGTCAACACTATTTATGCACTAGGATTCAACTATAGTCATCCTTATCCTACAACTAGAAAAGGAACAGTACTGAAAATAAAATGCTTGAAGGGAACTAGCATAAGTACTGAGCATGAATTGTCAACTAAACTAAGCATCAACAACTAAACTGGAATGGATGACAAAAATAAAAATCTCAACAAGCAGACATGAAGTTACTTTTTCTACCTTGGCTGCAGGAACAGTCACATAACAAAGTTCCAATGGCTGCATGAACATACAACTGTTGAGACCAAAACTAATTACTAAACAAAAAAATAAATATTAAACTAAATGGATGGAATTCTCACCAAGTGGTCCCCCTTGAATGAGTCTTCCCCAAGCTAACTCAGATGCAACAAATCAAAGTATCATTTTATTCATTGAAAAAATGATTACAACATATCAATTATATGACTGTATTACTTGAAACTAAAAATGAAAGTACAATCTCATAACATCCAGCCTTGTGAAAAGGGGCATTTGACCATTATTTATAGAGGAAAAGATTCTAATTAAGCCTAACTAACTAGGCAGTCAACTCCAATAGAATAGGAGGACGCCATTTATTGAAAGCATCAAAAAGAGGGAGGAAGTTATGCATCTGCCATATTTAGTCAAAGAAAACTTTCCTCAACGAGGATCCAACACAATACCTCCTAGATTTTCTCAACTAACAGACATGATCATTTAAAGGTAAGTTACAACTTCCACACGAGCTAGGAGTTTCCCTCCATTGACCTCTTTAATGACCATATTTTTTACTTCTTTAGCAACCAACCAGCTGGAAGGAACTTCTTCCACTTCACAAGCTTCATTTATATTTGTATCTTGATTGGAACCTTCATAATGACATTAGTGTGCACAAAAAAATTGTATATCCATAATCATCTTAGAATATCATTCATTTAATCACATGTAAAATTAATATAGATATATCACATACCAAGTTAATATTATCAAAAGTCACAAGGATAAGCTCATCCCCCAAGGTTCATAAATTTAGGGAAATAACATAGAGAGTGTTAATAACTAGGTGCTAAAGTCCATAGTAACAACAAAAAAATATGATAAACCCTATCAAAATTGAGCCATTATTTGGGCTCATCAATGAACACACATCTAACATCTTCAAACATGTCCTTAAATCCACAAATCATAATGATCATTTGTGCTGGAATGTAGAGAATTCCAACATGAACTTTGCAACTATAGATATGTCTTTGGTTAGCGTGATACTCTGTCATCAATATCTTGTGTTGCAAAAGATATATAACCCTAAAAATTTGGATATAGACTCCTTCAGCATTACCATTATCACCTCAAAACCACATGACAAGATATTGGATTGCGGATAAATGTGGACCACTAAACTGATGCCATGCTACATCACTCTCAATCAAACACTTAGCTAATTTCCCAAAAACACTTGGTCTTCTTTGAGCTATATAAATACTGATGAACCATCACTTCTACAATGGGTTTCCATCCATGAAAACACCATACATCCTCATGCTTATGTTGCCAACATGCTAAATAATTCAAAAAATATGTTTTAGCTAAAAACCAACTTTATAGCCTAAAAAATAATTTATTTATTTTTTATATCCTTAAAATCTCATATTTATAATCTTAACATTATGAAAAAGTTTGAGAAACCTTTCCTAATAATATGAATTTATGGTTATATATTTTTAATTAACTAACATGTAACAAGATCCATGCACTCAATGAATATTTTGTGAATCTTCACCAAATTTATTATTGTCTACTTTGATGAAATTATCATACATAGTAAGAACTAGAAGGAACATGAGGAGAAAACATCATGGATCCTAGACACTTTATGCAAACACATATTTTAGGACAACTTAAATAAGTTTATCTTGGTCATAGTATAAATCTAGTATTTTCCTATATGATTGATCACATAGGAATTCGTATAGGTTTATAAAACAATAATTTTGTTAGAGGTTGGCTTACTCCACACACCATAAAAAAATCATGTATATCATAAGACTATATCAACCTTCCTAAGAGTGTAACAAATTTCCCATACCATAAAACCACAAAATAATGCTCAAAACTTTAACAATTAACCCCATGGTTCTTTTTAGATTAAAAACTAGACTACTCAAGAATAGGAAAATGCTTCCAAAATGACTACAACTCTTAATATTCCAAGAAACAAAGAAAGGAACTTGATTCCTTGATAACTAAATATCACAAAGAAATATAACTTCCTAAATTTGACTCTAGTACTTGAGATAGTGAATATATTCTTGCCAAAAATAAAAGTAATAGGTATATTTTCCTTCCAAGTTGTAAGGAATTTAAGGTAGCAGAATAACTTCCCACACTAATCTTGAGAGAGGGTAATGCAAAAATTTATAGATATTTACAATAGTTACAAAAAATTATATAGAAATAAAAAAAATATTATGCATACCACAACATAATGATTTACATGGTGAAAATACTTTTAGGAGGAAAACACAACACTCTTGCCCAATATATCATTTAGAAATCACAAAGATTACAATATACTAGTAGAAAAATCTTCTTAGTGGAGTATCATCAACCAAAGATCCAAATGAAACATGACCACTATCACTCTCAAAATACATCACCATTCATAGCCATAATACAATGCCCTCATAGAATAGGGTTACCTTCTAGGGAAAGAAAAGCCAACAAAATATCTATTATCAGATATGAAACCTAATGATGAATAGTCCAAAATTATAATAATAAAATATACAAAAAAATTGGTTTTTAGGGGTGATGCCCCTGAATCCTTGTCGAGGTGTGTAGTCCCCAAACCACTCACCAAGGGGCCCGTGATCACATATAAATAGTAAACCTTTTGTACTTGCAAAGTTGAGACACATTTTCCCAACAAATCTCTCACTTGTTGAACATCTTGCAAGAGCAATGGGAGGGAGTATAAAAATCATCCCTTAATTGCAAGGGGCCAAGAGGCCCATAGACTTCAAACATCATTTTAACTTCCCTATGCTCACATGCTTAGTTAAAGAATTAGCAACATTCACCAAAGTCTCTACCTTTAATACCAGCTTCATCCTACCATCTTTGACAATATCTCTAAATAAATGATATTATACATCAATGTGTTTGGTCTTGACATGAAATTTTGGGTTCTTAGCTAGGGAAATCACACTTTAACTATTACAATAAATTGTAATTGCACATTTTTTTATTTTGATATCTAAACATAGTCTCTTGAGCCAAATGGCTTCTTTACAAGAATGAGTATCTTCCATATACTAAATTTTAGTAGTGGACAAAGCAATCGTAGCCTATCGCTTACTCATCCAACTAATTGCACCACCAAATAAAGTAAACGCATAAGCATTGGTGGATTGTTTGCTACCAACATCACTTTCCCAATCTGAATCCACATAACCATGAATATCAAGGGAAATATCATCTCATGTCAAATTACTATGATAACAAAAATAATAATCTAAGGTAACCCATAAATATATGTTAACTCTTTTAATTACATCCCAATGAACTCTATCAGGATTAGACATATATCTTGAAAGAACTCCCTATTCTTAATGGGAAATGTTTGGTCTAGTACAAACCATAGCATACATAAATTTTCAACTACACTCTAATAAGGCACTCTGCTCATGTATTTCTTTGATGGGGATGTTGGACAATCTGAAATAGATAAATTCATTCCAATTGAAAAAGGAACACATAATGGTCTATAATCCTACATGTTAAACCTTTGTAAAATTGAATTTACATACTTATTTTTGCCAAGCCATAGCTTTTTGTTCACTCTATATCTCTTCTAATTTCCATCCCAAAAATGTGTCTAGTTGCATTAATATCTTTCATTTGAAATTTAGCTACAATTTTAGACTTCAATTGTGAAATTATACATTTCCCTTTACCAATAAATAACATATCATCAACATATAATGTGATAAATAGGAAACTGTCACCATTAGTTTTATAATAAGCACATGATATGATTTAGAATGCTTAAATCCCAAACTCAACACATATGTATCAAATTCTTGGTACCACATCCTAGGATTTTGTTTTATACCATACAAAGATTTCTTCAATTTTCAAACCAAATTACTTTTACCTTTTAACATGTAGTGCTATGGTCGTTCCATATAAATATCCTTCTCCCAGTCACCATGAAGGAAATTCATTATCACATCCATTTTCTCAACCTCTAAATCATAAGCAACAACAATAGAAAGAAAAAATATAATTGATCTATCATTTTTGTAACAAGAGAAAATATCTCTGTAGTCAACACCCTCAACTTGAGACTAACCTTTCACAAGCAATATTGCTTTTTACTTCTCAATACCTCCATCTAAACCAATATATTTATTGAACACCCATTTGTAACCAACAATATTTCTTATTTTAGGAAATGGCACTAGATCTCATGTATCACTCCTTTTCAAAGTTGCCATTTCTTTAACCATATAAATATTCCAAGATTCTACATCATTCATACCTAATGCCTCTTCTACACATCTGGGTTCATCTATGCTAGTATTCAAAGAAAAATACATCTCAAACCATCAAGTGAATACCTTTTAGGTGGTTTTCTATACCTTGTAGACCTTTGAACAAGCTAAGTTGGAGGTTCTTCCTCCTCTTTTGAAGATTCAGAACTAGATGAGCTCTCCTCAACTTATTGTCTATCCACAGGCCTTGATTCAAGTTTTTTAGGTGTAGGATAAATTTAATCACATCTTTTTATTTAATTTGTTCTAGTTTCAATATAATAGAAGACTTAGTTTCTCTAAAAATAACTCTTCTACAATATATGACCTTCTATACAATAGGATCCTAAATCTTGTATCTCTTCACACCATAATTATATCCAATGAAGATACATTTCACAACCTTGTTCTCTAACTTTTTTTGCTTCTCCTTTGGCACATGTGTATATGCCTCACAACCAAAAACTCTAAGATGTATCAGTGAAGGCTTGTAACCCGACCATGCATCTATAGTTATCTTATCAACAAGAGGATGTAGGGGAGCTATTAATCAAGTAACAAGCAGTGGAAATAGATTCATCCCAAAACCTTTATTCTAGACCAGCACCATTCAACATACTCCCAGCCTTCTCCATAAATGTCTTTTTCACTCTTTCTAAAACTCCATTTTGTTGTGGAGAATATAGAGTTTTATTTTGTCTTAGAATATCATAATATTTACAAAATCTATCAAAATAATTAGAGAAAAATTCACCTCATTATTAGCCCTCAAACATTTTATTTTTTGTCTAGTGTACAACTCAACATTACTTTGTTGAACACACAAAATACTGAGAGGGGGGGTGAATTAGTATTCTACTAAACCAATTGATTTCTAACCATCTAATTAATACAATGTATCTTGTTGTAATAGTAAGTAAAATTATGGAAATGAACATAACATCATTTTGTTGCATACATTCACACTATCACACCTTCTCTATCTCACTATGTGTCACTACTTGTGCATCTATGTATATTTCAAATATATATGCTCAATTCAAGGATATTCCATTATACACATTGTTTGTGCATCAATTAGGACAGCCTAATTGGATGTAAGCATACATTACTCAAAATATCTTGTCATCCATAAAACAAAACTTCTTTGGCACTCTAAACCAAGAATGCAAGACACAATTTAGATCAGTCTAGACCTAAAGAATAAGCCTTTGTGAAACGTGTACTTTATGAACAAGTTGGCCAAAAGAGAAGCACACCAAAACTGTAAGCTGAACTTTTGACACTTAGATATTTCAACCTACTCAACGAAAATTGTTGACTCCCTAATCACGATTGCATTTAAGACTCCTGAAAAACATACCAAAATTATATGAATTGTCATACATTTCAAAGTGATTCTAGACCAATTACCAGATCAATGTAGCACAAACATAGTTTATCAGATGAGCAGATAATTAGTTATAAAATAATGTTGGCATCAATGAAAAAAAAGACAACAAACCGAAGGTCTCCTTCTTCATTCTTCCAACAATCTCCCACTTTGTCATTGATGGAAAAATTTTCCAAAAGTGAAACTCACTTCAAAACTAAAATTGTGCAACAAAAATTTATTCAATTCTTCATACAACTACCCCTTTCAAAAACATAAAACTAAAACCAAAACATTATTTACACTAAAAAACCTTCTACCTTCTTCTCCTTCTCCCCTTTTGACATCAAGGACAAAGGGAAAAAAATATAAATAATCAAGAGCTAGGGGTACCATGTAGTTCTTTGAGAATTTCCTCCCACACTAGCTTACCATCACCCCAAGTCCTATTCACCCTAGTAAGAGACTTATGCAAAGATTTTAGTTCCACTAAGCAATCTTCACTTTCTTCTGGAGTGGAAGGAATGATATTCATCTTTTCTAGTCTTTTTGCATCTATCAAGGCACTTGAAAAGGAGATGTGTCTGGACATAACCAGATCTCAAAGCTATCAGAAGCATCTTATCACATATTCTTTTTTCCTTTGCAAAATGAAGAACTTGTTCTGAAGGTCTACAATCGAGGTCCAACCAATGTAATTTATATTATCTACAACTTTGTAGACTCCAGAGGTATCTACAAGCTAAGACTCAATTAATTCCATTAATTCCTTGATATCTCGAGTGGCATCCAACCACTACATGCAATAAACAAATAGTAAATAGGCTTTCTCATCACAGTCTTTCACCTCTTTTAAACTTTGCAACACTCTATCATGTGTAATTACTCATTTTCCTTGTAGAATCAATAGTATTTTCTCTAGAAGACTTGTCTTTGCCTCTTTCATAGTGTGTGCCTTAATATTGGAGGCATATTCCTTAACAAAATCAACTACACACTTTAGATTCTCAATCGTTGCTAAGGAATCATCAATGGCAACACCAGGGGCTATTTCCTGCAAAGTTCTAATAGCTCCATTTATTTTCTCATTCCCTTTTTGATAAGCTTCAGTAGTTTCTTGTGTAACAGAGTTGAAAAATGTGCCACAAATCTTTATTTTATCATTTGTTGCAATCTTGGATAAATCTACATAGCCTAGATGTGATGGCATCTTGACTACTTGAGGTGGTAGGACTGGCTATAGCCTTGGTTTCCTTGTCAATAACCCTTTGAGGGTGCTTCTAGATGATTCTCCAGTTGTCTTTGATGGCTCAACAACTTTGAGATTCTCTTCTTCATTTCTTTCATCCTGGGTGGCTTTCTTTACTTTCTCTTCCTTCTTTTCTTCTTCTTTCTCCTCTTCCTTTTCTTCTTCCTTTTCTTCTTCCTTTTCTTTTTCTTCTTCTTCTTTTTCTTCTTCAAATAATTTTGTTGAAGATTTTTTTTTCTTTCTCCTTCTTATCCTCATCATCCTTATCGCCATTTCCCTTTTTATCCTTTCTCCCTTCACCTTCATCTTTACTTTTCTCACCATTGTTTCCAGTAGATTCATGATGTTCTTTAGGTACATTACCAATATCATCCTTGTGTTGATCTTTAGATTGTTTTATTGTGGTCTCCTTTGTATCATCCGGAGGGGCAAGAGTCTCTGAAACCTCGTGTATCTCACCAACACTTTCCAAGATTGGATGATCCAATATTTTAGTGACAATAACATGCTCATGTGCCTGAGCTGTATGAGATGAAGAACTAGTTCTTGTCCCATAATTTCTTGCAAAACTTTTGATTATGTCCTGAGTTTCATGTCTTACTCTTTAGACTATACTATCTCTTTCCTTAGTCATAAGCATGTTGAATCTTTGTTTGAATCTAAACAAAGTAGAACATTCTTTTAACAAATTAGCAACCTCTTCTATAGATAAAGAGGATTCATAAGAAATCAAGGCATCATTTTTCATCTTGTTATCATAATTTATAGCCTCTTTCCTTCTTTGTACTAACACTCTCCAAACATTGTCAGTCACTTTCTTCCATATCATCACCATACTCACATTACAAATAACAATGTACTAAATGAAAGCATTAATAATAGTTTCTTTATAGATTCATCATTGACTTTATCATACAATTGGGCAGTCAGCATAAGATCTTCAACATCTATAATATTATTTAATAAGGCACATAGATTTAAAGATGGTCGATCACTTATCGGATTAGATGTGCCTTCTTCATTCTTCTTTCCATGCACTTGAATTCTAAAAGATTCTTCTTCTTCCTCTATCTCTTCATCTGTGGAAATATTGACTTTGGTTTCTACTTCTTCATGACTGGTAGAAGTGCTCCTTCTATTTCTTTTCAACTGATGCTCTTCTGGTATGCCAAGATCAATTTCTTCTTGTACAACATCATTTAAATTTCCTTCCTTTTTTTCCTTTTTCTTTATTCTTCTTCTTCCAAGAGTAACAGATGGTGCAGCAGGGGGTGTGTTCTTTCCTTTTTAAGCACAAGTATTGGGTCTAGTGGAGGTAGGTACATCAACTAATTCTAGAGTATTGTGTTATTTCTTCTTTCCTTTCTAAATTATAGCAGCACTAGAGGTAGGTGTGGTAGTAGAGGATATTCTTTCAGATTTCCTAGGCCTAGAGGATAGTTCAGCTACCTTGAACTTTCTCTCATCAAGAGCTTCCTTCAATTCATCAATATCTTCTTTAGTGAATGGGCCTTGGAAGAATGCCTCAATATTCTTTCTTGTTGGTTTTTCTCTATGAGATGCAGAAGTCTCTAAATACACTTATTTAGCTTTTTCTTCATAAGTTCCATGTTAGGGAAGAGAGGGGTCCCTTGGACTACTTAGCAACATTTCAATAAACCTCTTAGCAAGTTGTTCATCAACCTCATATCCCAATGGTTCTATCCAAAGAGTTGTTCAAAATGAAGGTGAAATTGTACCTTAAAACTTGTAAACCTATGAGACTGTAGATTTAATTAAGTGTTCTTTGTCACAATTCTTTGTGTATGATTATCTGTTTAGATCAATTTTACCAATTGTAGAAAGAGACATGAGTTTGTAGAAGAATGAGACAAGAAGATAGAAGTGACACAGCATATATGTGGATAAACCCTTTTAGGAAAAAACTCCAATAGAATCAATAGTGCTTGTATTATTTAACCTTAGAAAAAGATTACAATAATACTGTATCAATCCTTGATTGATATGCTTCCTTTGCCTTCAACAATCCTTCACAACCTACAATAAACTCTCATGAAACTCTCTTCAACTTGCTACAATTAATAGACAATTAATGAGCATGTTAACTCATAAGAATTTTCAAATACAAAAGCATAAAGCTCTTCTAAAAAATCTATGCCTAGGTTGTGCAAATAGAGTTCCACCTTGTAATCTGTGATCAAACCAAAGTCTTCCTCAAATTAGGCACCCCAAACTAAACACTTAACTGAACGTTGGTCAAGAAAATATCTTGCAAGCATCACCTCAAATTTGGTGCCCAAGAATGGGTCCACTTAACTGAGCCTTGTAAATATCTTCTCATGCAAAAGGTGTTAACTCAAAGATGCCAATTTGAGCGCCCAAGGTGGGTCCAAGTTAATGGGTGTGTGCAAGAAGTTGAGTCCACTTTTTGGCCAAAAAGTGGGTGTTTTCCCTGATTTTCAGAATTTGACACATTTGACCTTAAAATTTGAAGCACTTAGAGATGGAATCTTCAAAAAAGTCACTAATCATAAAATGTAGTACTCGGAGTCTAGTTTCCAAATATGTAATTTATTTCAATACCCAGATTGTAAAAATTGAGTTTCAATAGGCATTTCTAAAAACTACTGTTTAAAAGTCACTTTTTTATACCATACCATGCACGTGTACGACATCCATATTTTGACCTAAATTATCATATTTTTCTAAATCCTTTTGCGAAAAGATTTGTGACTCACTAAAGCTTGCTTTTAATATTTTTTTATAATTTTTTATTGAATTTTTTTTTTATTAAATATTTATTAGGCATATTTGTCATTTTGAAAAATCGTCTGCGACATAAGATGACCTAACATCATTTTTTGATTCTTTTTTTTAAAACTCAAAAGAATTATCTGAAGTTTGCTCTTGTGCAATCCATTATCAAAATGTTATGTTGATCAAAAGTTATTAAAATATAAAAAACCATATATTTAAAGTTTATGGACTAGTTTCATTAGAAATTAATTGAAAAAATAGAAAAAATAATCAAATTGTAAAAAAATTACATATTTGGAATACTGTTGTCTCATCTATAATGGGTTTTAATTTCGTAAAAAAATCTGCAAAATAGGTCTTCAAACATATGTCCAAAGTCATTATTTTCCTGTGACATTAACAGGGCCTTCAAGTTGTAGGTCAAACTAGGTCCAAAGCTTAGGTTCGGGTCCCCAAGCCATTTCCCAAACCAAAAAACAAGCCAAAAAACCTGCTCAAAAATTCATAATTTAAAAAATGGGATCCCCGGGATCCCGTTTCATTAAAAAATGGGATCCCATTTCAAACGGGATCCCGTTTCATAAAAAAGCCATTTTTATGGTTCTATGAAACGGGATCCCGTTTTGAAATTCTTCCAAAATTTCCAAAAATGGAAAGTTTTCAAAACGGGATCCCGTTTTGAAAACTTTTCAAATAAATTTTCAAAAGTGGAAGTTTCTATTTTCAGAAATTTTTCAAAAGCGGGATCCGTTTTAAAATTTCCATTTGGAAATTTCCGTTTTGAAAATTTTCAAAACGGGATCCCGTTTTGAAAAAAAAATGGAAATTTCTGAAAACGGGATCCCGTTTTTTAAACTTAGGCTCGGGATCCCGAAGCTAAACGGGATCCCGAAGCTAAACGGGATCCCGTTTTTTGCAAGCCGAATTCATTTTTTTCGCCTAAGGCAAAAACTTCCACGTTTTGTGGACTCAACTTTGTGCACTTACCCTAATCTTAGTTAACTGAAACATATCTCTCCACCAATTCATGCAAAAATTATGCATGATTGATCATCCCCACTTAATTAAATGTATCCACCTGTTATCTATCATGCAACTCAAGTCAACTAGCATTCAACTCAAACTAACTACATGCAACTAAAGATAACTGAACCATAACTAAACTAAACTGAACTCCACTCATGTAAATATCAATCCCTAATTTTTAGGATCTTTACATGCATTACTAAAGTGTTATCAATCCTCCAAATAGTTAACTTAAGCAAGGTGGGTTCCACCTTCCATGTGGGCACCCCATGTGCTCCTATTTTGTAGGAGCTCTTCTTGTACATCCCCACATGTTCCTATCACTTAGGAATAATTAAAAAATGTCAATTTACATGTTCATTTCATTCAAATTTAATCTCTTTCTAATCCTAGTGTTGGGGAACACTTTCCAAGGACTTAAGAGATACATGAAATATGTTTAGGATTGCAATTAAATGGCATCCTATTCCCAAAATTCTCCCACTTGACATTATGCATTGCAATTATTCTAAACAAGGAATCATTATTATAAATCAAGTACAAGACTCAAGGCCAATGGCCTTCTTGCACCAAGAAAACTTATCTGTACAAAGTGATACTGAACATCAAAATTATTAGTACGAGCATGATACATAGGATTTTTGGCTAAACAAATAGAACTTTGACTATCACATTCAAGTCTAATTTGCTTGCAATTAAAACCAATACCTTTCCCAAGTCTCTATAACCAAACTGCCTCTTTAGAGGCATGTGTAGCATCCATGTACTCTACTCCTGTGGTGGAAAAAATAACCATGGGATGCCTCTTATTCATCCAACTAACCATAGCTCCAAACAAAGTAAACACATAGCCACTTGTTGACCTCCGACTATCCAAGTCTCTTGCCCAATCTGAATAAACAAAACCCTCCATTTCCAATTATCTATGCATAATATCAATATCATTAGCACCATGATAAACCAAACAGTAATTAGAAGTACCTCATAAATATCTAAACACCCTCTTAACATAAGTCCAATGTTCTTTGCCAAGGTTAGACATAAACCTACTTAGAACTCCCACTGCTTGAGCTATATTTGGTCTTTTACAGACCATTGCATACATCAAACTACCAACTGCACTAGCATATGGAATTTCAGACATTTCCTCATGATCAAAATCAGATTTAGGACTCATGTTTAAAATTAACTTCGTGCCAACTCATAAAGGAATATTAGTTGGTTTACTCTCATGCATGTTAAACTATTTCAAAATAGTATCAACATAGTTGCTTTGACTTAAGCAAATATTTGTGTTACCTCTATCTCTTCTGATCTCCATACCAAGGATATATTTTGCAGCCCCTAAATCTTTCATCTCAGATGTGTCAGAGAGTTGTGCTTTCAATTCTTTGATCATTACCTTGTTGTTACCAATAAACAACATGTCATCAACATACTGTAAGATAATAATTAAAAGTTGATCATCAATACATTTTATGTAAACACAATGATCTTCCTTACTCCTAACATAACCAATTTTTAATGTAAAAACATCAAAATTCTAGTACCACATTCTAGGTGACTATTTCAATCCATATAAATATCTCTTTAACCCGCAAACCAACTCTTCTTTTCCTTTTACAACAAAACCATTAGGTTGCCTCATATAAATCTCCTCATCAAGATCCCCATGTAAGAAAGCAGTTTTCACATCCATTTGCTCTATCTCAAAATCATAAGCAGTAGCAATAGATAAAAAGAATCTAATAGAAGTTAATTTAGCAACAAGAGAGAATATTTCATTAAAGTCAACTCCCTCTCTCTGGGAGTAGCCCTTGGCTACTAATCTATCCTTGTACCTTTCGAGATTACCATTTGCTTCAATTTTCTTTTTAAAGATCCATTTACAACCAGTGTCCTTTCTTCATTGGGAAAACTCTCAAGATCCCATGTGTCACAAGTATCCAAGGAAACCATTGCTTCATTCATAGCTTGTGACCAAAGCTTGTTCTCATCTAAAGAAAAAGCTTCCCTATAAGATCTAGGTTCATTATTAGTACTCATCAAAGAAAATATACAACAAAAATTAGGTGGGCTATACCTATCAATGGGATTTCGTTGTCTTGCGGATCTTCTCAAAGAAGGTTCTTCTTGTTCCTCAATATGCTCATCATGAGCATCTTAGAAGAACTCTGTGAACTCTCCTCATCTAATCCATCCAATTTTTCTTCAACATGTGCATCTTCATGCTTCTCAGTATTTATCTCAAAATGCACTATTCGAGAAGTATTCTTCTCCTTTGGTTGTTCTTCTCCTGAATAAGATCTAAATTCACTAAAAATCACATCTCTAGATATAGTAATTTTTTGGGTTAGAGGATTCCAAAGCTTGTAACATTTTACATTTTCATCATAACCTATGAATATGCATTTCTATTCTTTTGGATCCAACTTAGATCGATTTTATTTAGGCACATGAACAAAAGCCTCACAACCAAAGATACTTAAATGTACAACACTAGGTTTCCTACCTAACCACATTTCATAAGGGGTTTTATCTTCAATAGATGAAAAAGGAGATCTATTGATTAAATAACAAGAAGTACTTCCAACCTTGGACCAAAGGCACCGATCTAGCTTAGCACTACTTAACATACTCCTAGCTCTTTCAATTAAGGTTTGATTCATCATTTCTGCTACTCCATTTTGTTGAGGTGTATATGGAGCATTTTTCTATCTCACAATTCCTGCATGCTCACAATAATCATCAAATTCCTTAGAACAATATTCACCACCATTATCTGATCTCAACACTTTTATCTTATGATCTGATTGTTTCTCAACCAAAGCCTTAAATTCTTTAAACTTATTGAACACATCAAAGTTTTTATGCATAAAATAGATCCAAGTGTATCTTGAGACATCATCAATAAATGTGACATAATATCTATATTTTCAAATAGAGTCAATATCCACAAGACCCATAACATCTGAATGAATAATCTCTAATAATATTTTAGCTTTATTTGTTCCATTAGGAAATGAAGATCTAGATTGCTTTCCAAACATGTAATGCTCACAAAAATCATTTTTTCCAATATTATTATCAGGAATACCATCAACCAATTTCTTATTAAGAATGGTCCTAAGACCTTTTTCACCAATGTGGCCCAATCTATGGTGCCACAACATACATGTATTTTCAACTTCAATTCCATTGGCTGATTTATTCAAATTGGAGGTATTAAGCTTAAAAAAAGTCCCACTATGAGATCCTTTAGCAACCACCTTTATCAAATGTCACATGCATTCCAGAATCATTGAAATTAGATATAGAAAGTAGATTTCTAGCAAGTCTTGGAATATGTAAAACATCATTAAGGATCTTAACCCTACCATCACTGAAACAAAACTTTACCTCTCCTTTTCCCACAACCTTTGTTGTGTTATTATCTCCAAAGAAGACACTTCCTCCATCATATGCAGTATACTTAGTGAACCACTCCTTGTTAGGAGTCATATGATAGGAGCAACTTGAATCAATAAGCCAAGAGTTATCACTAACAGTATTAGATGAAATGACCAATGCATCATTACTATCATCTAAGGATTTCTTTGTAGAAGCATCAAAAATATTTTTCTTTTTCTTACAATCATTCTTTACATGTCCAAGTTTCCCACAATTCCAACACTTTACCTTACTCTTACCAAGGTTCTTAGATCATTCTTTGGACTTACCCTTTCATTTCTTTTCTCCCTTAGGTTCCTTTTCCTTAGGCCTACCTCTTACAAACAAGGCATCTTGGGATCCCATTTTAGAATTCCTCCTCATCTCCTTTGATAGGAGAGTAGGAATTATATTGTTCATCTTAGGATCTACACCGCTACCACTGATAGCAACAATTATATTTTCCCAAGACTCTGGTAAAGAACAAAGTAACAAAATACATTTATCTTCATCTTCTAGCTTTACATCTACAGAGCTAACTGACTTAGAATCAAATTGAAAGCATTTAAATGATGTACAACATAATCACCATATTTCATCTTTAAAGAATACAACTACTTTTCAGATACAACTTATTAGTAAGACTTTTGGTTTGATAGATATCACCTATCCTCTTCCATAATTTATATGTTATAGCTTCAACTAAAACATTAAAGAGAACAACATCAACAAGACATAAACTTATGGTCCCTCTTTCCTTCTTATCAAGCTTATCCCAATCCTCATCTGACATCATTGTAGATGGCTTTGTCTCATTACAAAAAACTAACCAATGATCTCTCTCTTCAAGGCGATCCTCCATTTTTAGTTTCCACATCTCATAACTAGATCAATTAAATCTTTCAATATCTAGACGAGAAGTAGAACTCATTATAACACACTTCTTTTACAAATCTGCAATAACACAATAGTAAAAGCTCCCATTACAGCCAAAAAACCTTCAAACTTTTAAGAGAAAGGTGTCCCAAACTCTACCCAACCATTAGCTCTGATACCAAATATTGAAAATGAAGGTGAAATTGTAGCTTAAAACTTGTAAACCTATGAGATTGTAGATTTAATTAAGTGTTCTTTGTCACAATTCTTTGTGTATGATTATCTATTTAGATCAATTTTACCAGTTGTAGAAAGAGACAAAAGATTGTAGAAGAATGAGACAAGAAGATAGAAACTTGTGACATAGCATATACGTGGAGAAACCCTTTCAGAAAAAAAAATCCACCATAATAAATAGTGCTTGTATTATTTAACCTTAAAAAAGATTACAATAATACTATATCAATCCTTGATTGATATGCTTCATTTTCCTTCAACAATCCTTCTTCACAACCTACAATAAAATATCATTAAACTCTCTTCAACTTGCTGCAATTAATAGACAATTAATGAGCATGTAAACTCATAAGAGTTGTCAAATACAAGAGCATAATGCTCCTCTCAAAAATCTATGCCTAGATTGTGCAAGTAGAGTTCCATCTTGTAATATGTGATCAAACCAAAGTCTTCCTCAAATTAGGCACCCCAAACTGAACACTTAACTGAACGTTGGTCAATAAAATATCTTACAAGAATCACCTCAATGTTGGCACCCAAGAATGGGCCCACTTAGCTAAGCCTTGTAAATATCTTCTCATGCAAAAGGTGTTAACTCAAAGATGCCAACTTGGGAACCCAAGGTGGGTCCAAGTCAATCTTAGTTAACTGAAACATATCTCTCCACCAATTCATGCAAACATTATGCATGATTGATCATCCCCACTTAACTGAATGTATCCAACTATTATCTATCATGCAACTGAAGTCATTATTCATGCAACTCAATTCAACTAGCATTCAACTCAAACTAACTACATGCAACTGAAGATAACTAAACCATAACTGAACTAAACTGAAGTGAATTGAACTTAACTAAATTGAATTGAATTGAATTGAATTGAACTGAATTGAACTAAACTAAACTGAACTGATACTAAACTAAACTAAACTAAAATGAACTGAACTGAACTCCGCTGATGTAAATATTAATCCCTAGTTTGTAGGATCTTTACATGCATTACTGAAGTGTTATCAATCCTCCAAATAGTTAACTTAAGCAAGGTGGGTTCCACCTTCCATGTGGGCACCCCATGTGCTCCTATTTTGTAGGATATATTCTTGGACGTCCCCACATGTTCCTATCATTTAGGAATAATTATAAATGTCAATTTACATGTTCATTTCATTAAAATTTAATCTCTTTCTAATCCTAGTGTTGGGGAGTTCACTTTCCAACGACTTAGGAGATACATGAAATATTTTTAGGATTGCAATTAAATGGCACCCTATTCCCAACAATATTTCTAGGTTTGACTGCTTCCATGATGCATTCATCAGTACTTACAAGAAATGTTATGTCCTTTGCATAATTTGTCACCAAGCTTCTAGGAACCCTTTCTCTTTCATACATATCATTCTGGAAAACTACAAAGAATGTAGTCAATGCATTATTCTATGCTCTAAAGTCTCCAAGACTAGCAGGTGCTCAAAAATTTGATGAGCGGCTGGCTTGTTGTGTTCCCATATGATGTTCTTTCTTCCTGATAGCTCCCTCATAAAGTAAAATAGTAGACAAACTGCCAATGTCCCAAACTTAAAGGAGTACATTTATTTGTTTTGATCAAGATCATATTATCCATAAGTTGTTGTTGGAGCAACTCAGACAGATCATAGTCTCTTCTACTTACTACCATTTCGTATGCAATATGAATTGTTGTGGTAGACACAAAATTCCCTTGATTGGTGAAATAAATTTTTTGTCTAGTCATGATAGCAACATACTTCACAGCTAGGTTTGTGATAGGCCTAGTGGTCAGAGCTCTCTCATCAAATGTGGCTCCAATTAGCTTCATAATTGTATCATTCTTCACAGCTTTCAACACTAGCAATGCTCCAGTGGCACAAAGACCAGTTACAACTTGAATCACTTCCTTGGTGATTAACCATACTACACTTGTCCACATAAATTTATCATGCACCCTACTTAGTGCCATCCTAATAAATTTAAAGTCCATTTCATTTGAAAAGTTAGGGAACCAATTCCACATCCAACTTCTTCCATACTAGGTTTTCATATTCGGGTTTTACGGAATGATCATTTCCTATCAATTATTTTGTCCATAAATCCCTAAGTTCTTGTTGGTTAAATTCTTCCAACTTTCATGAATGTATGTTCTAGTGTCTTTAATGGGCAAAAAATTAACTAGAATGTGTGAGAATGCAACCAAGGGGTCCATTTAAAATAATTTTGAGAATACCTTCTGAATTTAGGTCGAGGTCTCTCCAAAACTTCCACAATAGTAGGAGTAGCCATTTCTTTTCCTAAAGTTACTTGTAAAGTAGCTTCAAACTAGCATCCACAAAGTTAAGATAATAGTGAAATACCTTTTCAAGCTCTATCAAGAACTAGGGTTTGATGCTAATTTCTTTGAATCACTTTTTAACTTTCTTCACCTTGCTTTGCTTCTTCCAATTTTTCAAATGTGATTTAATTCAAATTTAGTTCCTTACTTTATGACTTACCAATTTTTCCCTAATTTGTAAGCATTAAATGCACTCTAACTTCAAAAGTTGATAAACACCTTGTAAAGTACACTATAAACCCTAAAATGCTTTACAATTCTTCAGATTTGAATATTTTCTACTAAAAATTTCTTCAACATCTCCAAAATGACACCATACATCATATTTCCTCATGTCAATGCTTGACACCTCTTATATTGGGGGTTTGTTAGGTTTCTTAGTCATTGCCCCCCTAAAACCATTGCTAGTTTTAGTTTTTAGAAGTATCTACACCAGGTGTCGGTATAGATGCATTTGAATCATCATTATTCTCAGGTTCTAATGCAGTGCAAAGGGTCAAATCAACTCATATGCATTCACATTTGACAACAATGGACTCAATCCATTCTATTTTCCTCAATTCTTTAAGAAAACTTCTCAAGACAAAGACCTCCACAAAGGCACCAATTGGAGTTTCTAACTCTTCTGACCCAAAAAAGACTTCCCAAGTCCTTCTCACTCCTTAGGAACAATAACTCAACTAAAAAAAACTCTTACCAAGGCCTGCCCTTTCATATTGTGGGTCATCTCTTCAATAACTACTATTTTCCTAGTAACCATCCAAATAGCAATTGTCAGACATAACTCCTACTACATACCTCCATTCATGACTATGAAAGACTTTTCAAACACCCCTAAAGGGTTTTAAAACATATCCAAAAATCAATATGTGTTACTTTGAAAAGAAGTGCTCAAATTGGGATTGTCTCGTTCCAATTTAGGCCTAATTAGGCATGATTTACACAAGGGCTTATTGGTTTTGTTAGATCTCCAGACTCAAACTCACTTTCCCAATGATTGAAACATGTTAGATTAGACCTGATCATGCTTTAAAAAACATCAAAATTCCATTTACAAAATTATTTTCACAAAACCTAAGTGCTAAGCTTCTTAATTGTGCACAAAACTCTATTTTTTAGACTTGGGAAACACTCATTCACCATACAAACCTCATTCTTTTGATCTACAACTCTTAGAACATGAAATTATAAGCAAAAAGGAGCAACTTCACCAAAAACTAGGGATTTCTACCAAATAAAATAAGAGAAACACAAATTTCTTTGCCTCTATTTACCCTAGGATAGGGTTATGACTGTTTTCACAAAACTCACAATATCTTTCACAAAACCTCATGAATTTGCATGAAACAAACTCTAAAAGGAAGGTTATTGAAGATACCATCACTTACAACTATTTAGACATGAATTCCTACTTGTGCAATATCAAAAAACAGTGAAATTTTGTAGAAATATGCAAGAAAATAGTGGTTTTTATTACTCACATTCATAATCTCAATCACCCACACGTTAAAAAATGCTTACAAGGAATTTTAAAGGAATTTCACATATATACCTTTAGTTTCCAATTGATTCCTAATGAATTAGAGCAAGATGATTGTTCACCTTCCCTATTTTACATCTTTTTTTTCAATTTTACAACTTTGTAGGTAACAACTTTTACAATTTTGCAAAATTGATACAAACTTAAACATTGATCCCTTATTACCTTATTAAAAAGTGAAAAATGTCTCAAATGACCTTATTAAAATGTTGAAACATCAAGATGGAATCAAACTTCAAAAATTGTTCTAAGGAAGCATAAGGTTGTCATGGTGCTCCTGCACCAGGTTCTTCCTTTTTCTTCCAAATATTTTCCATTTCTTTTCTCACTTCAGTAGGATCCACTTTGTTCACAGGTTTGTTCTTTTTTTTGGATTAGCTTTCTTCTCAATTTTTCTTCTATAAAATTTGGAAATGTGTCCTAGTTTATTGTAGGTGTAGCACACAACTTGTTTTTGACCTTGAACTGATTTGGATTTATCCTTGGTCTGCACTAATTATATTTATGTCAAAAAGCATAGCATGTATAGCAATAGCCTTGAAAATATTGATTCATTATATACCAATATTGAATCTATTCATCATTGTACAACTTCGACACTCTATAGCTCTATGCCCAAACTTATTGCAAGCAAAGAATTGTCCAGTAAAAAATCCAACATTCTAAATTATTCTATTCTGGTTCATTCTACCTCTATATTCAGTTTCCCTATGACCAAATTTATTGCATGAGAAACAAATGCCATTGAAAGATGGGTACCTTTGAACATTACGTTGTCAAATAGGAATCCTTCTGGTATTGCTTCTATGATTCTTGATTTACCTTCCATTTATTTGAGTTGTCCTTTGATTGTTCATTTTGTTGGGAACCTGATTTTCCTTTGAACTTTGTCCTTCTTCAAGTCCTAGACCACTTTTATCGTTAGTTGGTTTTTGAAATGCAATCAACTCATCAAGCTTTGTAGTACTTGTCTTAATTTTTTCTTCATGAGCTCTTGCCTTCACTAAATCAGATCTTAGTGTAACCACTTCTTGTTCAAGCTTTGTGCATTCATCAATTTTTCTCTAGATTTCATCTTTCTGACATTATTCAATTCTTTTCCTTTCTTCCACTTGTAACTTTAACCTGGTGATGTCTCCATTAGCCTTCTTCAATTGATCATTGACTTCTCTATTCCTTTCTTTGAATTTTTTTTATTTCTGAGCTCTTAATTTCTTGATGCATTCATTTGCTTCTTTTAGGTTTTCCTTCAGATATTCTTTCTCATCTTCACTTTTGTCCAGGTCTTTAAGAGTGGCATGAAGTTCCTCAGTTGCAGAGATCTCTTCCGAAGGAACAAGATACTTTTTATCAGCCTTGCGTTCAAACTTCAAGATCTTCCTTAAGCTATTAAGCTTCTCAAAAGGAAGCGATCTCTTATACTAGTTTTTGAACACACATAATACTCAGGGGGGGTGAATTAGTATCCTACTAAACTAATTGATTACTAACCATACAATTAATACAATGTATCTTGTTGCACAATAGTAAGTAAAAGCATGGAAATGAACATAACATCATACAACTCATAGACACCAAGATTTTTATGTGGAAAACCCAAAGTGGAAAAAATGATGATGAGGATTAGCTCACAATATATTATAACTAGTTACAAAATATTACATGGCAAATTGCAAGGACACATTGTCCTTGAAAGGCTCACAATTGGAGTACAAAATTTATGGCTTACTGCCAGAATATAGAAAGATATGAATCACTACCAAAAATGTGATCTAAAAGGAATGCACCTTCTAAGTGATGAGTACCATTCTAATGAAGCTCAAGAAAAATTTCTACATTGGTTTGCAGAAACAACTATCAACAACTATCACCCGCTTCACAATATCATTTTGTCACATACATTCGCACTATCACACCTTCTCTGTCACACTATGCATCACTACTTGTGCATCTGTGTATATTTCAAATATATATGCTCAATTCAAGGATATTCAATTATAGACACAGTTCATACATCAATTAGGTCGGCCTAATTGGATGTAAGCATACATAACTCAAAATATTTTGTCGGCCACAAAACAAAACTTCTTTGGCACTCTAAACAAAGAATGCAAGACACAATTTAGATTAGCCTAGACCTAAAGAATAAGCCTTCATGAAATGTGTACTTTATGAACAAGTTGGCCAAAAGAGAAGCACACCAAAATTGTAAGCCAAAATTTTGGCACTTAAATCTTTCAACCAATTCAACTAAAATTGTTGATTCCCTAATCATGACTACATCTAAGACTCTTGAAAAACATACCAAAATTATATGGACTGTCATAAATTTCATAGTGATTCTGAACCAAATTATTGGATCAATGTAGCACAAACATAGTTTACCAGATGAGCAGATAATTAGTTATAAAACAATGTTGGCATCAATGACAACAAAGACAACAAACCGGAGGTCTCCTTCTTCATTCTTCCAACATACTTTAAATTCTTTAAAATGACTGAAAACTTCAAATTTAATCTTTGGAAATTATACCCATGTCCTTCTACTATAATCATCAATAAATGGGTATGTGCAGGATCATGATGGGCCAAAAAGTGGCGATATGATGGGTATGTCTATGGTATGTGGCTGACAACTTTTTTTTTAACCCAAAATTGATGAAACGAAAAGAGTTTTTAAAGGAGATTCTCATCTTTCCACCAATACAAATTATGCTTTACTTTGAATTTAATAAATTATTATTATTTATTTTCTATTTGAATTATGACTAAAGTCCTGATTTATAGGTTGATTGAAAAACATCTATAGCTTTCAAACGGTATCACATTTTTTTAATCCAAAACATGCATCACATTATATTCTTCGTATACTACAGGATTTAAAAAAAAAAAAAATTCATGAAGTTTTGACCAAGTTAAGGTGGTAGACATACGATTTTTATATTTTTTAAAGTTGTAATAAAAAATTATAATTATATTTACTTGGAAAAAACAAAAAATATGCATCACATTAAGACACAGTCCTCTACTTATATCTAAAATATTATAAAAAAAATATTATCATTTTATTGTGTTTAGGGTGGTCGGATAGACACCTACTTCTTAGTTTTTTCCTGAAATTTAAGTGCTACTACATTGAAATTTTAAATTTTCACCAAATAGATTTTTTTTTTTTTTTAAATCTAGTAGTTTAGAAACTAAATTCATTTTTCTATAGATTCTATTCTTACATATTTTTGAAATAATATAGATAACTTATTCAAATTTTTATGTCAAGTTGCCTAACTCTGATTTTTCTAAATTTTATTGCCACTTAAGGGCCTATTTTTTCCATGATGATCCTGCACATACCCAAATGAAACATAATACATGGATTTTCCAATTGAAGGAACATGTACAAGACCAAACACATTAGAATGAATAAAGTTTGATGCATTATAAGATTTAGAACAACTCAAATAAAATTGAACACATTTTTTTCATAAATGTATTGAGCACAAAAATCAAAATCAAGATTAAAATTAGTCAACCCTTCAACAAGGTTTTTACTTTTTAAGGTCCTTGGACCTTTTTCTCCAATGTGGCCATGTCTTTGGTTCCATAACATAGTCTTCTCTATAGGTAACTTTGATTCAGAATAAAAAGCACCCTTGGGTACCCAAAAGCCATGGCCATCTACTGAAGATGAAGCTCTCACCTCTTCCAACAAAGTAGCCACATACTTTATTTTCATAAAAGTATTGTTGCACTCAATATTACATGCAATCAAACTTATACAATGTGCCATATCTGACATCTGTAGTAATCACCATACTACCTCTAACTATCTTGTATCTTGTATCAAAAAAGACTACCTACACACCTGTATCTATTGGTTTTCTTATAGATAAAAAATTTCATGATAATCCAAGGATATGAAACACACCTTTAATCCTTTCTATTCTACCATCAGGAAACTTGATTCTAACTTTACCATAGACAACAATATTTAAACAAGAACTATAACCTATGTATGCCTTACCTCCATCAAATTATTCATATTAAAAAATAGTCTCTATTAGAGGTCATATGGAATGATTCACCTAATTCAATCATCCATGCATCATTACCTACATGAGTAGCCAAAGTTACAATCCATGAATGCATCACCATCTTACTTCTCGAACTCATAATCAAAATTGAATTTCTTCTTTTCTTCTTTGTAGTTCTCATGAAAGTGTCCAAGTTTGTTGCAATTCCAACAAATAACTTTAGACTTTCTAGGATATTTGGATCTCCCCTTGGACTTGGATTTATCATGCTTCTCATTCTTCTTGTCTTTTTCCTTAGATCTTCTATGAACATTCAGGGCCTTCTTAGCACTAATGGATACCTTCCTTCTCATCAATCTTTAAAAAGAAAAGAACCCACCACATATTTAGTCTTCAATATAATAGAAGTACTCCCAATAGCCATAACAAGATAATCCCATGAATCAAGAAAAGAACAAAGAAATATCTAACATTTCTCCTTTGACACCAATTAATGCCAATTGAGCCACCAACATATTGAATGCTTCTAGGTGGTCTTTAATCTGTCCACCGTCTTCATTATCAAGGAATATAATTTCTTCCTCAAGAAAATCTTGTTCACTAAATATTTTCCTTGATACATGTCAACAAGTTTCTTCCATAATTTCTTTGCAAAGGTCTCTTTATGGACATTGATTAAAATAAACTTTGTCAAGCACAACCTGATTAGACCCTTGGCTTTATGGTCCATAACATCATATTGAGCAACCAAAGTAAGATCTATGAGCCTTAAAATATTCCCATCAATAACATCCCATAAATCTTGATCTATCAACAAATCCTCCATCTTTAGCTTCCACATCTCAAAATTATTTCCAAAAAAAATCTACACCTCTATTCTCCTTGATAAACTTGTCATCTATATAAAATTCCTGCAACAATATCATAAAGTATCTTCTACACAAGCTCCCACTCAAATCTAGATTAGTTCAAAGAACCCAACAACCAACAACTGAAACAAAGGTGATCAAACTTTGATACCACTTGTAAGAAATTTAAGGTAGAAAAACAACTTCCTAAACTAATCTTGAGAGGAGGGTAATGAATAACTTTATAGATCTTTACAATAGTTACAAAAATGTAAATAGAAATAAACATAAATATCACATTGCATACGACAACACAATGATTTGTGTGGGGAAAACCCTTTCGAGAGAAAACTCCACACTCTAAAAATCATCAAATATATATTTAGATTTCACAAAGATTACAATATACTTGTAGAGCAAGCTTCCCATAGGAGTATCACGAACTAGAAATCCAAAGGCAACACAACTACTATAAGAATTTCAAAAGGCATCACCATGCATAGCCATAATACAATACACTCATAAAATAGGGTTTCATTCTAGGGCAAGACAAGTCAAAAAAATATCTACCATTAGTTATGAAATCTAATGATGAACAGTCTAAATTTACAATAATAAAATATACATAAAATGTGGCTTTTGGATTCACTACCCCAAACAACCATAGAGGCGCATGACCCCTGAACCCTACAGGGGGGTATCCCCTGCACCCCTCATGCTCGCCTATCAATAGTAAACCTTATGTAATTGCAAGGTTGAGACACATTTTCCCAATAAAAGCAAGTTACTCTCTCTCATCACTTTCAAGAGGGTCAAATAAAACAATTATTTTTATTTTTTTTTAAGTTAATAAATAATACCATTTTTAGGTTAATAAACCTAAGATGGGGTCATCAACTTTCATCTTAAGGTCATAACTAAGTTAATCACTTCTAAAGAAAGAAAAGTTTACTATTGGACTAAATCCAATTTAGATAAACACCTTTCAAAGAATGATAACCAAAATGACTAAAATATACAACAAAAAATAAAATTAGATTTTATGAAATCCTAATATCTTGAGTGTTATAAATTAACCTTATTTAGTTACAACCCACACTTATTATTGTGTTTTATGCTGCAACACCTACAAATAAAATAAATGTACACTATTAACAACATTTAGTAAAGTCTCAAATAATTATAATTAACTTAAATTGATAACAATACCTATATCAAACTAAGTCAAATTACTTCTACATTATTAATCATTAGACATAAACATGTTCAAGATAACCAAGATGCATTCCATATTTTTGGCCACCTCTTCTCATTTATTTAAGAATACTTTTCCTCATTGAGAGCTACAAAATTTGTAAATGAATATTATATTGTATCACTATGCATAAAAGATATTATTGGCCATGTGAAGGTAAGGAGAAGTTGTTCCCATAGTTCAATCTATGTTTTAACAGACCATTTTGTAAGTGTTTTAAAATGAAATTATGCTTTATAGATTTTTTACTTAAAAGGGTTTTCCCATGTATATGTTGTGTAATGTGTTAACTCTATACTTGTATAATTCTCATTTATATATTTTTATTTTATTTATAATTATTTGTATACTAAGATCCTAATTTCTAACATGGTATTGGAGTCAAATAGACAATATTAATTACTTTTAAAATCTGACATCAACTTTCATAATTTTAGAAAATTCATGAGCTATCATTCTTCTCGTTTTTTTAATTAACAATAGATCAATCCATGAAAGGTTCATTCATTACATATTAAGATTTATAGTATGCATACTCTTGCCAAAATGCAATATAATAAATATTTTATTTATTCTAGACATCAAGAGTGATCAACAAATTAAGATAATACATCTTTGTAATTTTATAATAGGTGGGCCCAAAAAATTTCTCCCCAACCTAGTTAAAAGTGAATACATCCTCTACATATAATGAATACAAAGATATCTCAAAAATATCTAAACAAAACAAATGTCATAATATATTCTAAAATTATTATGACTTGTTCTCAAACAATAAATCGGCAACTACACATAATAATAGATTGAAACATTTTACATTGTCCTTATTATTTTTATTAACTCAATGATCAAGTACTAAGGTATGAGAAGTTTTTTTGGTCAGTTTATTCACATTCAGATGTCTTTCCTGAATAAATGAGCATGGCTCTTTGTCAATATGAATAACATTTGTAAAATAGAATTTAAAAACCTCTATTGAAAAACCCTTCATTGGACCATCATCATATATTATTGGAGTACTATAATCTCTCCCACCAATAATCGTTATTGTAATTAGATGGAAAAGATAAATTATAAATAGAATTCTTTAGGACAAAGAAGAGATTAGGATAAAAGAGAAAAATTTAAATATTTGTTAATGACATTTTCTAATGTAACATGTGGGCCTAATCTCTAGAAAGCTCTCAAGAGCTCTAAAAAGTGAGGCATGTTTCATCATCAAGATGTTTATATGATCCTATGAGCGAGAGATCAAGTTGGAGAATCTTGTAGCATTCGAGATTTGTCGATTTGTAAATAGTTTTGATCAAGTTCAATTGAAGATAATTTGCTGAAGCATTCTGAGTTGCTGTGTTGAATATTTTCTGAACTTGTGTTTATCTCCATCCACATCCAACGACTGGTATCAGATTGAAGATCTTGGGTGCCAACCTTATGAGAGACAAGTTGTCAGAGGAGATTGCAGAGTTACTCGGTGAAGCCATTGCTAAAAGGAAACTGTACATCGTGGGTTTTGAGGAAAGAAATCAACAGAGGTCGCGGGAAGATCTAGGTTGAAGAGATTGGAAAGATCGCATCATTGATTGCAAAGGTGGAATCGCCACCAAGTGAAAGGGAGATCGCAAGTGAGCACCAGATTTATCAGAGAGATCTGCTGTCAAAGAAAGTGCCATTAATCAGAAAGAGCTGCCGCTGGAAAACAAGTTTGTGATCGCTCACCGATTGTTTTGAAGACAGATTAAAGAGATTTTGAAGCCGCTGTTCATTGGAAGAGATAAGAGAAATCACAGTTTTTGAAAGAAGTGTCCGACGCCGGCCAAGAGAGATCCGCAGCAGGCAAAAGATTATCGCATGTTTCTAAGAAAAAAATCACAATTTTTAGGAACGGGTTGGCAGAAAAGGAGCCGTCCAAGGTTTGAAATTGCCAAGCCACTGAAAACCGAGATCGTAGCTACTAAAAAGAGGCAGATCGCTGTTTTTGAGGACAAAGTAGTTGCTATTTAGAAGGGTCGCTGTTTCGGTTTGTTCACAAATTTCAGATGGAAAGTAATCCTTAAGGGAAGCCCAGATCGCCACGCAAGGAATGAATGCAGTTTAATTGAAGGAAACTGACTCTCTAAGGAGATCACAAATTTTGTTAGCAGTTAAATAAATCTGCCACCTAAGTAAAAAGAAGATTACCCAATGTTTTTCACCGCTCCCAATTGGACAAGGATCGCTAGAAATAGTCATTATAGGGTTTATATAGCTACCTCCTTGGAAGGAGAAATCGCAGTAAAGAAAGAAGTTTTGCCGCTCATAAAGGAGGATAATCACTCACATGTTAAACCGCATATAGAAAAGGTCGCCGCTCATGAAAATTAAAGTTTGATCATTCAGCCAACTCAAAATTTGTAAATCGCCATTTGCAAAGGTGAAGCTGCCGATCTGGAAATCGAAGGACATCGAGGGTTTGTTAAAACCGTCTGGAAATGGCGAGGAAATCGCTGAAACAAGATAGTCCCGCCTGCCATAATAAACTGCCAAAGGAGTTGCTGTCTGAAATGGCGAGTCGAAGTTTTTTTCTTTTAAGTGTTCATGTATTTCACAAGAAGGAAAGATTAAAATTTTGCAGAACGCGGTTGTTAAAAAGTTGATTGTAGTTTTTGTTGAGTCGCTATGAAGAGGAATGGACACCGATTGAAAGGAGAAGATTACAGCTTGCAAGAATGCAGTCTTTGATGTGCTGTTGATGTGAATGAGGTGATTGAAAGGCAGCTGCCGTCCGAAAGGAGATTTGCATGTGTTGCAGTCGCTACCACAAATTAAGTAAAGTCCATAAGTTTTGAAAAGAAAAAGATACAGCCGCAGCTGTCGGAGGATTGGTTACAACAGTGACAAAGGAAATCGTGGAAGAATGAAGGCGTCAAAAAAGTCGAATTAATTTATCAACAGAATTAAATTGGAGTGGTATAATCAATGTATAAACAAGGTAAGTTGAAATCATTAAAATGGAAAAATCTGATAACATAAATGAGAAAAAGAAAAATTTAATCTGTTAAAAAAAGGTTTTGGAATTTTTTTTGGAGAAAGTTAAAAAGTATAATTCATAATTTATAGAAAAGATAAAAAAGTTACGAAAGAAAAAATATGAATATTTGTGTGAAAATTATAATTTTGAAAAAGAATCCAAGAAAGTTAAAACATAAAATGAAGAATTAAAAGAAAATTTGAAGTTGTTAGACAATAAAAATAATTTGCAAAATGATGAAGTATCAAAGTTGAAAGAACAAAATAACCAACTACATTAATTGTTTGGTACATGTCAATGTTTGAAATTAAATTATTTAGTATGTGATGCTTCATGTGATAAAAATGGTTTGTGTCGTTCATTTGATCAATCAATTGATAGGTGTGATATACTTGAAGCTTCATCAAATATAAAGTATAAGGTTGAAGATGATAATGTGTTAAAATCTACAAAAAATATTATATGTGATGAGAATAACAAAATATTTCAAAAAGAATATTAGTTTTAAAAGCATAAAAAGATTGTGTTACAAAGGTCAAAGATTAGAAAAATATGGACAAGGAATTAGAGAACCTAGTGAGCAAATAATGAGACAAAAAAAACGAAGACTTTAGATATGCTAGTAGAAATAAAAATAATTTTATAGATGTTACACATTCAAACAAATGACCTTAAGGAATGCAATGTAAGCAGATTTCTCATTGTCATGGGCAAGGAAATAGAAAAGAAATGTGTTGGGATATTCATCCTTGTAGTATTTGTGATTTGAAAAATCATTGTAGAAAATTGTGTTGGAATAGAGACTAAAAGAATGAAACTATAAAAGATTCTATACAAATAAAATGTCAATGGATTACATAAATCAAATTGGAAAAAACTATATGTATGTTCAAAAATTTGTACAATTATAAATATTTATATGTCAAAATAGTAACAATCAAAAGGGGTTTGAATTTTTAAGAAGGGTGATGGATAATTTGATTCAAAGAAAAACATTGTCTAGAAAGACATCATGAAATTTATAAACCCACATATAGTGAGTTTGCAAAAAGAGTACTTTTGAATTGAAATTTGGTAGAAGAGTATTTTTGAATTGAAGTTTGGAGATTTGAAGATCAATTGGCAAGGATATTAAGAAAAAAAAAGTTTGAGAGTTGAAAATGTTGGAAAATTTATGATAAAAATTAAGGGAAAGTGTTGGAGTATTGTAATTTATCTCACCAATAATCATGTTATTGTAATTAATATAAAAGATAAATTATAAATAGAATTCTCTAGAACAAAAAAGAGATAAGGATGGAAGAGAAAGCTAATAATATTTTTTAGTGAGATTTTATAATAGAACATGTTGGCTAATCTCTAGAAAACTCTTAAGACCTCTATAAGAAGAGGCATCATGTAATGTTTCATAAGCAAGTTATTTATATGGTCCTATGAGCAAGAGAATAAGTGAACATGAGTAGAAGTTGGAGAATGTTGTAACATTCAAGAATTGTGAATTTGTAAATAGTTTTGGTCAAGTTTAGTTGAAGATTATTTGTTAAAGAATTTTGAGTTTATGTGTTTTATATTTTTTAAACTTGTGTTTATCTACATCCACCTCCAAAAACTTTACGTTCCTTATTCTCTCTTTTGCATCTACTATGTTGTATGGATATTCCCATTGCCAATAGAAAAGTAAAGAATTAGAAAAGCTACAACAACTAAATTAAAATGGATTCGTATTTGTGTGAAATAAGATGAAAATCACCCCCAAGGAAAAGGAAGGATGGAGAGAAAATGGAATGGTTATATCATATCGTATAGATATTAGGATGATCATATTCTCTATATGATAAAATGGTTCTATCGACTTTATCGTATGTAGTCTCAGACTAGATAGACAAATAAATCTTCAACATGGTATTGCAATCATTTGACTACAATGTGTATCTCATGATACCATTGGTAACAAAAATTCAAAATGAATCAATACTCAAATTTGACTTATATGCTAAACCTATGGTCTTTGCATTGCCTTGGCCTCACATAACAAAATAATGGGTCTTCAATAGAATATTGTCTTTACTTGGTATGGATATCATGAGACATCAAAATAGATCATTAACATGGTATTATGACCATTAGACCACAAGTAAAATTAACATTATGTTACTATTTTTTTTCTCTTTGAAAAACATGCAAAACTAAAAATGACACCCAAGTCTAAGTTTGTGACAAAATTTTGGATTCACCAAGAGAATTTTTATATGATTAGTTAAATTGGCATTAAGGGGGACAAAATCGTAATACATCATAGTTTAAACTAAGCAATTTAACCAATAGTTATAAAAGGCATGATTAGCCAAAATTCCTGCAAAATTTACCATTCCTCGCATCCCTATTCCTCACTGCCCTCCTCCACCTTTGAAGCCCCTTCCACTTGTGGTGCTGGAAGAGCTGCACCTACCACTTCCTTCACTCCCAGGTATGCTCCGCTCAATTCCTTCAATAACCCAATGTACCTTGATACCTCTATCAGGCGCCCCTATGGGTCCTCTTTGACACTCCATATGATAAATGGGATCCACGGTCCATTGTAATCCTGAGTGATCTTCGACCACACTCACGTTGTTGGCCACAAGCCCAATCCCACCAAAACCCATTCCATGTACTTATTCATGTTTTCCCTCCACCATGCCTTTACTAGTCTCTGCATTAGCTATTACATCGTTTCCTTTTTCTTCCCTCGCCTCCAAGAGCCAAGCCATGAACATGTAGGCTATATCACTATTTACCCAGAAGCAAAATCTGGAAACCAAGAACCAAAAGCCTATAATGCCTTTGATCATGTCCAAGGTGTCTGAATCACCAATGTTGAACACCTTCCTCAGTCTCTGGTCAGTAATTCATTCTTTGAAGGATATCTACATATCCTTAGACTAGAGAAATCATGGTATCCATCGCTTCTTTGCCATAAATCTGGAGCGTCTAATCTTCTTAAAGATCTACTACCTCCATCCTCCCTATCATAATTACTCTTTTTTACCGCTGGCATTAATGCCCTTTGTCCTCCCAATACCATATCATCTATCCATCGCGAGTGATATTTTTGGGATGATCCGCTCAACCATCCTCATCATGACTATTCATCTTATCAATTGTAATTTTGGACAATCTATCCACTTCCTCATTACCTTCTCGATCAATATGCGATATTTTAAATTCCTCCAATTGCCCAATGCTCTTCCAAATTTCGAGGATGTATTTTTGGATCTTCCAATTCAGTGTCACCTTTTTACAGATTGCATTTATAATTATCCATGAATAACCTACTAGAGTTTAAAACCTTTTTGTGACATAGTTCGAACCCCAAGCAAGCTACCTATATTTATGCTTCATTATTCATCCCCATTGTTAATTTCTTTGCTAATTTTGCAATTGTCATGTCCCTATGATCTCTTAAGATGCATCCTACACTAATGACATTAGGTTTCCTCTGGATGTGGCATCAAAATTAACGTTCACCCATCCCACTTCTAGGGGTGCCACTTAACATTTAAATGAAGGTTGATAAAAGGATTAGCCATGCCCTTTCCATAAACGGGATAAGAAAATACACTTAATTGCATTACTAAGATAATAATTTTTTATTGATTGATTTTGGATGAATATTAACATATTCTCTCATATACAACACCACATCATGATCTCTCATTGGATGAATCTTCCACATCATTTCTCATTCATGAAACCATCACACTTAATAGTAGTATGACTCAAAATCTCCCATGGTGACTCAAAAGATTAAAATAACAATGTAAATGAATCAGTTCATGTTCAATGAATCCCAAATTCAGACCCTCAATGATATTTTTGGGTAGTCTGAACACTCAAGCTCTAATAATGCAACATACCATCATACTAACTCACAAACCAAATCTCAACCTATTCCTTCAAATTATGCATTCCAAAAGATGGAACCAATTTTATATGTATGTCTTGTCTTTCTAATGTGTATCAATCCTCTTACTAGATCCAAGGGTCATGCAATGAAATCATTTTACATTTTAAGGAATGGTAATGTTGGAACACTATAGAAATTTGGACAATACAAAACTATAAGCATAAATGAAATATCATAATCAAGGACTGGGTGTTACTACAAGAATACAAGAAGTCAAGAATCTACTACCAAACTATTTTAAACAATCATATAGAACCATCTACTTTTGCATAAAATATAATATGTAGGAAGCCAATCCCCTAAATGGCAAAGGATAAAATTATTGCTCTTTAAAAAAAAAAAGGATTAGAAACTATATAATTATTTTTAGAATAATATGAAATAAATAAATTTAATTATTCTTAAAAATTGTCTTCTCCACAAAATATAGAAGTCCCAAATATTTTAAACTTTTATATTCTTATATAGAATTTTTACCCTAAATTAAACTTTACAAGGAGCCACTCTTAGGTTAAGCATCTTCATAAAGTTATAAGAGTATTATTCTTTCCGCCCTAAGAAAATTCTAGAGTATTTAGATGCAACATTAAATAATAACTTCAAAATATCAATATAGTATTCAAGTATCGTTTTTATAGTATATGAAAAAGGCATAACATTATTATACACTTTATAGATCAACTAGAATGGTTGTTTAGCATGTTTGAAAATACCATGTATTCAAACAAACCTCTAAAACTTATAATCTTGTTTTTGTATAATGAACCTACTTATAATGGGTGACTACCACTCTAATAAACTCTTTAAGGAGCAACCTTGGAAATTATAGCTCACATGTTTCTTAGAAATTTTATGGATCATTACTATATGTTTAATAGCATGATTTTTTTTCCTTAAAGAAAAAAGAAAAATTATTCATATTTATGTTCATTAAAATGTTGTGTTATCTCCTTGCTAATAACCATTAGATTGCCTATAATCAAAGTGACTATATTCTCAAAAAAATTATAATATTAAAAGATCATTGGGAAATTAAAATGTATATTAAAAGACAGTTATTCATGATTTTTATTATTCCTACACTAAGAATCAACTTTATTTGATTATTGTGTTATTGACTATTTTGGTGATCCTATTAATAGGAAAATCCACTTCAAGATATACCTTTAAATTATGGTGTAGGTGCTATCACATGAATGGAATATTATTTGAAGAATTACCTTCTATAGTCGTTTAATTAAAATTTGATTACAAAACTATATATAAAAGAATAAATACATGTAGCTTAAGAGATCATTGGGATATTTTCTCATCTATGTACTATTAAACATCCCATCTTATTATCATCTTTGGGGGGACACTTAATCCTTCTTTTCTTTTCTCTCTATTTGTGGGGGGAGTGGAGGGGGTTTCTTCTTCTTTGGGAGGGATTCTATATGTTCATGGGTACCTAACATGACCTCATTTGTCAGGACTCATCATCTTTTCTATAATCCTAAGCTACACTTAAAAGGGGTGTTGATGTATGTTTTTATTTTCTTAGTAGACTAATTTGTTTTCCCTTAGTCGTAGGTTTTTCCTACACTTTTATTAAAGTTTCTTAAGATAATAAAGTTAGTTTATTATTTAAAAACTAAGAGATAAAATGATGTGGTTTCCCCATCTTAAAAGCTAGAAATTTTCCTTAAAGAATGAAACATTTACTTTTTCATCATTTTATTTAATATTGGTGGTTATTGTTGATCAATTCTTATTCATTGATTTGTCACCTCCATCATCTCCTTAGTTCTATATAAACTCACTACCTAGCTTGTATTTTTCATCTTGGAAGCTTTTATATAAATTTGAATTTTTCTTATAATATTCTTAGAATTATTAATCTATTTCAAATTTCTAACATAGAACTAATCTTTCATGCTTATTGACTAAATACTATTGAAATTTGCTAAGTAATTATTTAGTTGTATATAACTCTAAAGTTATAATCATAAAAGAAAAGAAAAAAAAATTAGTCATTGTTTGTAAGATATTGATTCGACCCAAACTAAATCACTTGCAAGCTACCATTTGGTTAGTCAATAGGTTCCCTAGTCATAAATTGTGATTTCTACCTTAAGGTATAGCATGACCACCCTCTCGGATTTTTTTTAAACCCATAAACCCAGTCTAAAAATGGTTGTAAGGCCAAGTAGATGTGAGTTAAGCATGACATTGAAAAGCTAAGGAAGAGATTTCTTTTTAAAAGAAAAAATAATATATCTATAGGAACAAAATTAAAAGAAAAGGGGTAGTGGGCCTAGCTCGATTTCCTAAACCATCTTGTTGTAGGAAAGAGGTCATGAGGTCTAGTCTCCCCACCATCCTCATGGTACTGAAGGGCATTTCGCACTAGCATCACTGGTCACGTCACACTATAGTTTATAGGGGGCGGCTACTCAATTCTAATTCCTACAGTCTATATAAAAAAATGAATGAATGTAAGAAATGAGACAGGTAGTCATGGTGGATAGGAAATGATTGAGCCTCCTTCTCAAACCCTACCACTCCCTAAAATATGTATGGAATGAATTTTATTATACACTTTGATCTCACACTCAACGGTCGGTGAGATGTTAGAAGGTGGACCTACTCGAGCCCTTGTTGTTGGGCATGGATCGAGTTTGTGTCCATGGATCTCGTCCATGCTTGGTCACCGCTCCTCTTCACCTCCTGTGTAGTATAAAGAATAGGTGTCTGTGTCTTGTATTTGTTCCCTTGATTTAAGGTTTGGAAACAATGCTTAATCCTTTTAAAATAGGGAAGTGCAATGTTTGGATGGGTGGGATTTGCATAATAAAGCCACAATCCTAAATAAGTGTGAAACTTTCCACATCAGATGTTAGGGGTCCATTTGGATGGCTTACGAGTCTAAGTTGTGATACATGGCAAGTCTAAATAGGCATGTGAAGATTTTTTGATCACATTTATTGTTGTGGCTGCCTTAACCTCCTCCAATTGGTGTTTGGAACTAATCTCTAATGCAACAAGTGTCCCATCTTAAGTGCAAATTGATTGGTAGGCTGTTGTGGAGTACCATGGGCTTAAGGCATAAGCTATTCTTGTGTCTATACTAATTTATCTATCTTATTCAATAATCTATATATACTAGCACTTGCACCCATAAAAGGTTCAAGGGAGACATCGATAGGAAATAAAAGCAAGAACATAAATGAATTGTAATAACACATGATTGGTTACATAAAAGTATATTTGTATACATGTATGCATTGTATAATATAAGTAGCTACATAATTTTGTTGACATTGTTTTTTGTAAACAATGAGATCACTAGGAAAATAACATTTAGCATAAGAGTTTACAAAAAAATAACACGCTATTCATATTAGTAGAGCTCGTAATTACATTACAATATTACATGATATATACACAAATTTGTGAAACTAATGGTTTTTAAACATTGTTCAAGTAGTTTTGGAATTATGCAAGTTTGATGTAGATGGAGCACCACCTTGTCCATAGTGTTCATCAACTTGCATTTCTCGTAAAAAAGTGCAAAAAGTAGCCAGCATGTCACAAGTTATATGGAATTCTTTTAGTGTTGCATCCATTGACTGAATTTCAAAACCCTACACACTATGTATGTTTGGAACAAGTATCTTTGCTTTCTATAGAAGGTCAAAGCAATTAATGGTGATAGATTAGTTGAAAAATCTTGAATGATACTTGTAGGAATTTCATCCCAATTGATTGAGAGAGATGAGTTAATTGGAAAATCAGGGGAACTCTTGCTACTCGATATCTTGATGATATATATGTATGTTGACCAGGATTTACCATTCTTGAATGAAATAAATTTGAGATTGTACCTAATGTTAACTAATATATATGTATGTTGACTAGGATTAATCACATGCATGGGTGGGACTATGGAGTATGGGAAGGAAAAGCAGGATTTTGAATCTTTGAACAATGGAGCAAGTTGTGGAGCAGGATCTGAGGAATCCCAGGCGGAATCAGTGCATGTAACGAGCAAGGAGAAAGGTAAGGATGAATCAAATGAGAAGGACATCGGAATCAACATTCAGGTGGACCCAGGAGGGAAGACATACTCAGAGGGTTCTCTTGAAGGACAAAAAGGCGAAAAAACCAATGATGTGGTGTGGGTCGTTGAAAGGGAAGGAGCAAAGCACAAACCTTGATCTTCATTGTTTGGAGTTAAACCAAATGGTAAATTGGTCTTCCCTCCAGTGCGTGATATTTTTGACCCAGGGAAAGGTAAGTTTTCCATCTTTGTGCCTGATTTGATTATTGGTCATAACATTGCTTTGATGGACAAATTTCTAGTTGGTAAGTTTATGGGCCCTAGACCAAATGTTGAGGTGGTTAGGAAGTTTGTCAAAAATAAGTGAAGAATCAATGTTAAGGTTACGGTGGCTACTCTTCCTAGAGGTGTCTTTGCTTTTGAGTTCACTTGCAAGGACATATTGGCTGTGAGGAGTGGTGGACCTTGGGTCATAGGAAAATATTCCTTGGCCCTTAAGAAATGGACCTCTCAACTGGATCTCTCTAATTCCACTTTTGAGAATGTTCCAGTTTGGGCTAGACTTATGGGTCTCCCTCTAGAATATTGGAATTAGGATGTATTTAATGGCATTGCTAACTCTTTTAGAGAGCTTTTGTCTATTGACTCTATGATAGCGGCTAGAAAGCAACTGGTGTTTGCACGAATCTGTGTGGGAGTTTCACAAAATGCTGACCTCCCTTCCTTAATCGAAATCCAGTCTAAGTTGGGTACTTGGACGCAAGCTATAGAGTTTGAGTCTATTCCCTTTGCTTGCTTCAAATGCAGAAAATTGGGGCATTGGGCTAAGAAATGCCCATTAAATGCCATCAAAGACAAAGAAAAACTTCAGTCTAACCTTAAGACTGTTTGGAGAAAGAAGCCTAAAGGGGAACGGTAAGCTAACATTACCAATGCCCTTAATGAGGAATTTGGAAAGAAATCTGAAGCTCAGAGGAACGCCACTGGATTCAATAGCGAAACAGGACCCAAGGAATCTGATGTTCAGAAGAATCAACAAAAAGGGGTAGAAAGCATCTTTGGTTCAAAGGAAGGAGGGGATATCTTGGAGAATGATGGGGATGATAAAAGTAATAAGGAATTTGTCTCTTCCAATCTTGAGATGATGTCAAAAGGCAAGGAAAATGGGGATCCAGGACTAGAGGATATTCCTATTCAGGGTTTGTCTCTGGATATTGGCATTCCTATCTTAAATCTTGCTTCTATAGAATTTTTTCCCTCGAGTGAGGATCCTCTTAAACTATGGGAAAAATCAACTCCGGATTTTGTCAAGGACACCTTTGAGAATCTAAGCCAAAATAACGAACTTTCAAGTGACAATTCGAACTAGCTCAAGAATGGCTAGATGGATACTCTCCCCTGGAAACAAAGAAGAATGTATGATAAGGAATGGGAATCTGGGAGAGAGTTGGAGAGCCAAGAAGATATTGACTGGGAAGAAGTCCTTTATCATTCGAAGAAAAAGAAGGAGAAAAGTAAACAACAAAATACTCCGAGTGGAGTTGTTACCAGAACTAGAGTTAAGGCGGATTGTGGTGCTACTAAGTATAGCCAAGGAAGAAGATCAGGTAAATGGAAGAGAGAGCATCATATCTTTCAGGACATAGCAGATGGTGTTCAAAAGACCATTATGAAGATTCTCCAATCCCCTGGTAAGATATGAAGATTATGTCATGGAATATTAGAGGGCTTAATAGCCTTCATAAGAGGGATGTTTTGCACAATTTTTTTAGGGATCATAAACCTGATATTATTGTCATCCAAGAAACTAAAATGTCTAAAGATAAGGTGGAGAAGATTAAAATATTTCAGAACTGTGGAATCCAAGAATATAGTTTAGATGGTGCATCAGGAGGAATTGCTACTTTTTGGAATTAGAACTTTATTAAAGGGGAACCTTTGCTAGAGAGAATTAATCATGTGGCTACTAGATTCACACATATCATAAACAATTTTAGCTGGATTCAATCGAATATCTATGCCCCTAATGGGAAAGGTGCCAGAAAATCTTTTTGGAATGAGCTTTCTGCATTCCACAGGATTTTGATAATGACCACTAGATTGTTATGGGAGACTTTAACACACCCCTTCTGAATGAAGAGAAATTTGGAGGTTCTCAAATTAACTTGGAAAGTAAATCTAATATTTTGGACTTCATCAATAATAAGGCGTTGATTGATCTTGATTTGCAAGGAGCTATATATACCTGGTCGAATCAAAGAAACGGTAAGGACCTGATTCAAGTTAGGTTAGATAGAACATTAATTTCTGATTAGTGGCTTATAAACTATTATTGCTCTCTTAAAGCTCTTTCTAGAGTGGGCTCTGATCACTTTCCTATAAGTTTTGTGGTAGACCCTATAAAGGCGAAGAGGAATTCTCCCTTTAAATTTGAAAGAATGTGGCTTTCCCACCCCCATATTTTTGAGGAAATAAAGAAATGGTGGAATATTGATGTTTCAGGCACTACTATGTTCAGAATTGCTAAGAAACTGAGGGAAGTCAAACACAAATTAAGAAGTTGGAAAAAAGAGTCCTTTGGAAATATATTTGGTATTAAATCTGAACTTCAAATGGAGCTTGCAGAGATCCAGAATAAAATTCAGAGGGAAGGATACATAGAAAATAATAGGGTAAAAGAAAATGAGCGGCTAGTGAAAATGCATGATATTATAGCTAAAGAGGAGGAGTTCAGGAGGCAGAGATCTAGAGTGTTGTGGCTTTCAGCTGGAGATAGAAACATCAGATACTTTCATTTGTCTGCCTCAAAACACAGGGTTGCCAACAAAACTTCTAACATAGAAGTTAATGGCAAGAGGTTTGAGGAGTCCGGAAGACATCAAAAAGCAAGTTGTCTTCTTCTTTAACAACCTTCTCTCGGAAAATGGGGAAGTCAACCATATTGACCAATATTTTTTTGTTAGAGGCCATCCCTAAGGTTGTTGGGACAAAAGATAATGATAAGCTAGCTTCCATCCCCTCTAGGGAGGAAATTATGAAAGCTATATTTTCTTTTGAAGGAAACAAGGCCCCTGGCCCTGATGGGTTTCCTATGTTCTTTTTTCAATGGTTTTGGGAGATTGTTGAAAAGGATGTTGTGGATGCTATTAAAGAATTCTTTGGATCCAGAAGTCTTCTTAAGGAATTAATTGCTACTTTTGTGGTCCTTGTTCCCAAGAAACCTGGGGCTATGGAGTTTGAGGCGTTTAGGCCTATTAGTCTCTGCAACTCTTTCTATAAATCATATATAAGGTTTTGACATCAAGGCTCCTTACTATCCTTCCCTCACTGATATCCCCTCAACATAATGGTTTTGTTCCAGGAAGGAAAATCCTTGACTCTATAGTCATTGTTCATGAGAATATCCATTCGCTAGTGGAATCTAAATTTGAATGGTTTCTTCTTAAGTTGGATATCTCCAAAGCTTATGACCGAGTTGATTAGGAGTTTTTATTCAAAATTCTAAGGGTGTTTGGTTTTAGCAGCAGAGTTATTCAGTTGGTGAATCAGTTGGTTACTACTGTCTCCACTTCCATCATTGTGAATGGTTCTCCCTCGAGATTCTTTCAGAATTCAAGAGGCCTAAGACAGGGTGATCCTATCTCTCCTATTCTATTCACAATCATGGCTGAGAGCTTGGGAAGAAATCTTAAAAGATTGATTGAACAGAGGTCTCTTGCTGGTCTTAGACCTTCTTCTACTAATTTGATTTGTTCTCACCAACAGTTTGTTGATGACACTATTCTGATGGGAAGATCAATAGTGTCTAAGGCTGAGACTTTGAAAAAAAAATTGGACGTGTATGAGAAGGTGACTGGGCAAATGGTCAACAGACAGAAGAGCTCCCTTTATTTCTTTAATTCCCCTGAGCATAGACATATAAAGATTGCTAGAATCCTTGGTTGCAGAGTGGAATCCTTACCCTTTACCTATCTTGGATTACCTCTATGCCTTAAACCTCTAGAATCCTTTTGGTGTTCACTGGTTGATAGGTTCAGTAAGAAGTTGGCAGGATGGAAAGGAGCTCTTCTGAGTCAAGCAAGAAAAATTATGCTCCTCAAAGCTTCTCTACAGAATATCCTAGTTTATGCATTAATCCTTTTCAAAATACCTACTAAATATACGGAGGCCATTGAGAAGATCCAAAAAAGATTCCTATGGTCTGGTGTGGAGGAGAAAAAGAGGATGCCTCTAATAGGATGGGGTTTGGTTTGCAGACCAAAATCCTTGGGGAGTTTAGGTCTTAGAAAAATTAGAATGATTAATAAGACTCTTCTTGCTAAAAAAATATGGAGATCCTTTTCGTCTAATGGAGAATGGAAATATATCTTAAAAAGTAAATATATGACCAATTGTGTGTCCCTCAAAGCCTTACTAGATTCTCCTATTTTGCCCCATGGTTCAACTTGCTAGAATGACATGATTGCTGGTAGAAATATTTTGGAATCAAGTGTTGGTTGGCACATTAGAAGCGGTAATCTAGCTAGGTTCTGGGAGGATAGATGGCTTTTTAAGGACCCCCTAATCAAAATTGAAAGATTCAATGGAGAGGCTGATTTTTGCAAAGCAGCTTTTGGAGAGTGTGTTAAAGATTATTGGAGTGAAGGAGATTGGGTGGATTTGTGTATGGTTAGCCAGGAGTTGGCTCCAATTCAATCTTCCTTGATGGCTGCCAGATTGCGACAAAATTAGTTGGATGATCATCTTGTCTGGATGGACAACCCTTCGGGTAACTACTCTGTTTCGTCGGTTGTCTCTTTGTTGTCGCTTTCTCAAGCCCCCCCTCCTTTCTGGTCTAAAGCGTGGATAAAACACTTTACTCCTAAAGTCAACATTTTCTTTTGGATTCTACTTCAAAATCAGGTGCTCACGGTTGATAATCTTTGCAAACAGGGATTACAAATCCCCAACAAATGTTACATTTGCAAGAGTGAGGCAGAGTCAACAAACCATTTGTTTCTCCACTGTCCATTTGTTGCTACAATATGGGAATTTTTTTTGGCTCTCTAGAATATATCTTGGGTGTTCCCCATGTCCATTGAAGATTTCTTCTCACAATGGAAAGCCCCATCTCAAAATCCTTTCATTCGTAGGTTATGGGATTTTATTTTCCCTTTTGTTGTTTGGGGAGTTTGGAAAGAATGTAATAACATACTTTTCGGGGATAAGGAGATTTCAAAGAGTAATGTTTTTGAAAAAAAATTAGGCTAATAAAGGAAAACTTCAATGTTATTCCCCAAAAAGCTTTTAATCTTAAGGCTGTGGTGTGCACTCCCTATGATCTAATGATAGCCAAGGATTGGAATCTCAAAATGGATGTATCTAAGGCATCCAAGCCAGCTAAGAAAGACAGGGAGGGGTGTGTTGGACCTTTCCACCAAATGGTTGGACTAAAGCAAATTTTGATGGCATTGCGAAGGGAAATCCGGGGATGGTCAGAAGTGGAGGTGTGTTAAGGGACTCAAATGGTAACTTTTTGGCAGCTGTGGCCATTTCCCTAGGTTCTCAAACCAACCATATAGCGGAGGCTATAGGAGCTTTTCAAGTTTTAAATTTAGCACATAATTTGAATATAAAATATTTATGGCTTGAAGGGGACTCCAAAAATATCATTGATTGTATCCTAGGTAGGACCCCCCCTCTTGGCCTATTAAGAATTGGATTGAAGACACTAAATCTATCTTAGATAAGTCCTAAAAATTTAAAATATCTCACGTCTACAGGGAAGCTAACAGCATGGTAGATTACTTTGCAAATTAAGGGGTTAAGCGGGGAGGTTTGAACACATGGCAGAATTTTAGGGACTTGGGAGCTGAAGTCAGAGCCTTATTAGATTATGATGTTACACATGGGAAAGAAGCAAATTATTTCTTTAATGATGATACGGAAAAGGGATAAGTACATCAAAATCAAGAGATTTGATTGGGTCGTGTCAAATAACTTAGCTGGTAAGAAAAAGCAACACGCTTTGTGGGTTCACTAAAATGGCTGCGTAAATTTGCTATAGGTTTTCGGTGCTAGTAGAGATTGCAGTGAGGTGCATGCGAATGTGGAGGGAGATAGGAAAAGAATCGAGCCAAATAGCTTCGAAATGCACATGATGAATGCTAAGGTCTGGAAACAGGTTGAGCGAGGTGGTTTGGTTCCATTACTAGAAAAACTTCATTGGCCTGATCCTAAGGCCACTGACTACTTTGAGAAAAACTGGAATAATGGAGAAATTATCCTCTTTGGGAGAAAGGTGAAACTGGATGAGAAAATCATAGGAGAGGTGACTGGAATGTCCACCGAGGGCATGAAATTTTATCATGACAGAAGATTTTCAGACGAGGCGGTAATCAATTTCCCAAAGAAAGAAAAGGAGAAACTGAAACTGGTCAAAGTTTCCAACAGCTATTTCAAAATTGACTCCATCAAGGCGCTCTGGAGAAAGGTGCTATGTGTCATGATGGAGTATATTACCTTGGATGGGAGATTCGCCAAAGTTTATGGTTATCATTTTTCTCTCCTTAACCACTTCTGCCATAAGGTACGGATTTCTTTGCCTCATTACTTGTTATGTTCATTGAGCAATAGTCTTGAGGACCACAAGAAAAATCCCAGGAGAAACCCTATTCTTCATCCTGGGCTTATTAGGTTGATCTATAAAAAATTTCAAAGCCTGTCGGCTTTATCCAAATCGGTTGCCTCCACGACATCTGAGGACTATGATACAGACAGTGGTGGTTCGGAGAATCATTATAACCCAGAGAGAATTGTTGAAGCCCATCTATCCCTATCCTTTATGGCAAGAAAACCTAGCTTTGTAAACCCCAACACACAAAAATTAACTTTGAAAATCTCCCCAGCTACCCGGCCCCTTCAAATAAATCCGCTCTCAAGGGTTCCCCTGCCAATAAGTTGGTTTCCTACTCTGTGGACTCTTTGGAGGAAAAAACTGAGAACCTTAAAGCTAGAAGATATTTTGTTTCTACCCTTCTAGCCTCTTTCAGAGGTGATGGAACCAGATTTCTTAGCTCCCCTAACTGGATGATTTCAACCTCATTTTAGATCGGGATTAGTCTAGAGATATCCTTGCCTCTGCTAGAAGTGGCGTTGGTGATATTTTCAGGGTTACGAAATGGGCCTATCAAGATATCAATGATCTTAATCTCAAAAATAGGGTTCTAAATAGCAAGTTGGAGGAACTGGAACTGAAGCTATCAACTCTGAACAATGAAGAAGGAAAACAGAAAAAGAACAATACAAGGAAGGGAGATGATGACATTGAGGACAAGTATAAGACTTTGGAAGCTGAAATTGTTATAATAAAAAAAAAATGAAATTTTTTGTGGAATAAAACCATAGAATGGCAAGGCACTGCCATTATCATTAATGCAATGTCTATAAGGTTGGAAAAGTCGCAACAGGGCCCACTGGTTGTTGACCTAGAAGAGGACAAGGATAAAAGCAAGGATGAGGACCAAGGAATATCGAAGAGGACCCATGCCAACCTTAAGAGGAAAGTGCCTCCTACTCCCTAGATGGTCCAGATCTTAAAGTGGGGGGTTTAGGAGATGAACGGCATGGAAGCTAAGACAACGAAAATTTTAAAGTCTCAAGTTTAGTTGTTGCTGGTGTTTTGTCTGGTCTTTTTGGGGTCCATTTTGTGGCCCTTGCTGGCCTTTTTTTTGGTGGTTGTTGCTTTCTTATTTGATTTCCTCTCTACTGCCTCTCTATTTTTGGGTTCTTTGACAATTTATTTCTTTTTTTTGTAAACTTTGTGGTTTTGGGTCCCTGTAAAACCCATTTTTTCCTCTTTCAAAAACTAATATCATTATTTTAAATATTTTACTTAAAAAGCATTCAATAAATATTCATTTTTTCCACACTATAACAAAGTACTTTAACAAGACATCAACATTGATAACCTTTTCACAAATTAAAAATAAAATATACCCTATCTTTCATATTTATTTTTTTCAATTACACTGACATTCAACAATGAAGAAAAAACAAAAAAAATCATATTATAGCTATCAATATTAAAACTATAAAATAACTAACATATGCAAAAAAAATATAAAATAAAGAAAATAAATCTTAAAAAATGAAAATGACTGAAATGTAAAATACGATTAAATGACTAACATATTATAAAAAAAAGTAAAATACTTAGTTAAATTCTAAATAAATGATAATAAGCACATTAAATATAAAAAATTAACTTCTCATGTTAGATGGAAAATTTGTTTTTGCCACTAGTATGAAATGGAATGAATGATGCATTGTTTTTGGTTGCATCCTATGTATATGGTCTTTGAGAAAATTTGTTGCTACTAATAATTTCTCATTTATTGTGATTTTGATGTGTATACTTTAAATATTAGTCAATAGCTGCTAATGGATGGTGATCTATTAGATGCAAATTGGAATTTTAAGGGTGATGCCATAACAAAAATGAGTCAATGGAACACATCACGGGAGGTAGATCAGATTCTTGAGGATCACCTGAAAGAGAAGTAAGTTCAAAGAAACATAAAGTAAATGTGGATGGTGACTGCAAGTCACCTAAAGATCAGATATTAGTCAATACCTATAAAGTGGAAGACAAAAAAGAAACAACATTCTGTAGGGAGCCAAACAAAACAAATGTATTGGAAACTAAGAATTAGAACAAACTTCTTTTATACAAATATTTAATCTAGACTTTGTGAGTTCACAATATATCCAAAATTTGAAGACATAACATATTCATCAACTATAACTCGGTCCAATTGAGGCACCATGTCCACTGGATTATTCCTACTTTGTTGAGTTTTACAGCTACAATGTTGGAGTTTAGCATGCATTTGAGGGTATGGCTCTATACCCACATTAATCTTATCTTTTGTTGCTAGGTGCATTGTAAATTTGATGAAAGCACAAGAAAGTGTGAGACAGAGCTTATATATGTTTTGCCCCATGTGGTATCATGTCGTATTGTGTTGAGATAGAGTGTAAGCGGGATGAGTATCTGAAACTGGTTATATTCCTTTCGTGCATGGAAAAGAATAGATGTGGATTGTTGAAATCTTGTGGACCTGGCAATAAGGTGCTTGTTCATAGGTTCACTGAATATATTATCCACTATTGCCAAAAGTGGGTTTCCAGCGGTGTACGAACTAGAATTAAGGAATGTAGCCGTCAAGTGAGGGGAGTTCGATTGCATTGAATCTTCCTAGATTGGAAATACAATTGTGTTAACCAGGTGGTGCGTTCTTCTTTATTTGGTAATTTTAGATGCAAGTAAAGAAGGAACTGTGGGCTAGTTACTTTCATCCTTGTTTGTATCGCGATTAATTTAAAGTAAGGCTCTAGTTGTAGTTTATTTCTCATATCATTATACTTGGTAGGAGCTTCGCTTCTAATAAAATGAGATTTAATTAAACTATCAAGTAGTCACATTTAAATTTTTAAAATGGTATAAATAAGATTTGAGTTCAGTGCAGAATTTAGGTTCTTAAATAATGCTAAAATGCACAAATTTTAGATGTAAATTTATTTGAATTTTAATGATTTCCTTAAAATATTAATTATTTAAATTTTGGAAATGATATAACCGAAATTTAAATCTAAAATCATTTGTTCATAAGAAGGGGCTTTATCAATATATGTAAAAGTGTGGTAAATAGTCACCCTATCTTATTTAATGTTTATACATTCAATACAAATTTTAGAAGTAGTAAAATAGGATTTAAAATTAATCAACGAATAATCAATACATATGTTAGGAGAAATTTTGGAAGTATTTGGATTTAAATTTAATTAAAAAATAGTCAATACATATGTTACAAGTGATAAAATGAAATTTATATTTAATTGTCAAATAGAATATAAATTTTGAAAATGACAATGTAAGATTTCTACTTAGAATCTTGAATCCAAAAAAATAGTTTTATCAATCGTCTATCACTTATGTGCATCTAAAAGTGTGGTAAGTAGTCAACCTAGTTTATTCAATGGTTAATTATTAATTGTGAATTTTAAAATTGGTAAAATGAGATTTGAATTCAACCATCAAATAATCAATAAAAATTTGAAAAACAATAGAATGAGAATTGAATTTAATATTCAAATACAATATAAATTTATTATTTGAATTCAAAACTCCTGTTCTCAAAAAATAACTCTACCAAACTATGTGCAACATGTTTTCTAACCCTAAATGATGCAAAACAAAATGAAATGCAAAGAAAGAATAATGCAAAGCAACACCTCAAGATTAGCCTAACTAGAATTGAACAAAAGAAAAATGAAACAAAGATTTTACCTTTCCCAAGTCGATTGGTTGGTTGGCCCTTTGGATTTGATTGTTTGTGTGTTCCTTGATGGCAAATCACCTAAAAACTATATGCAAAATTATCTATGTGCAATGAAGGATACAATGATGGAGTTGGGTATTGGATAAGTGTATGAAAAATGCATGCAAGATGAGCTTGACGAGTGCAACAATGGTGAATGCAAGAGCTTGAATGCTTGAATGTGGAGAGCTTAAATGCTTGAGTGAATTGTGTGAATGTCAATTTGAAATGAGACCAAAATCCTCTATTTTAGGGGAAAAGTCTCTAGAGAAATGGAGGGATAGGATTTAGCCACCATGGAAAAGATGAAGGGCTGTTGTGAGTTAAGGAATCACAAACCCTCACATCTTGCCATGTGGAAATGAGGTGGAAAGGGGGAGTGTGATGTGGAGGTACTTGAAAGACCTTGGGATTGGGAGAAGATTTACTCAAAAAGGAAGTTCTTGTCCCCATGTGTGAAGGATGTGACACATGAAGAATTTTGGAATTCCTCAATAATCCTCATGGGAAAGAGAGAAACCTTGGAGCAATAAATGTGCATTTTTAATTCACATGATTGGAGGGTACTTGGAAGTACTTTGGGGATAAGAAAAGGTCTCCTCATAAAGGAGGTCCTTGTCCCCATGTGGGAGATGTGACACATGAGAAATTTTAGAATTTCTTAACAACCCACATGGGGAAGAGGAAAGCATTGGAGCAATAAATGTGAATTTTTAATTCACATGGGGAAGAGGTTGTCTTGACTAAATGAAGAAAGCACTTTTGAAGGTTGAATTAGAGGCATGCCATAAATAGCATGAGGATTAGATTAAGGTTGTGCAAACAGGTGATTAGGGAAGTTAATGGAGGATTAGAAGCAAGTTGCAAGATATGGAAGATGTGGCATTAATCATGATTAAAGGTGTGCACATCTTAATCATAGATTAATTAAACTAATCCAGATTAGAAGAGGATTATGGAGGAAGTGACAAGGAGAGAGAAAAGAGGGAATTTAAAATTGATTTAAATTTAAAAGGCTAAATGACTAAATTAAATAAATTGATATATTTATTTAATTTGAGAGGAAGGGATGAAAGGTAAATTATTTCATTATTAAATTAAATACTTTAGGAATCTTAGGAAAAGGGAAAATATTAATTAAATAAATCATTTAATTAATATCGATGGGGAATATGAAATAGACAAATAAAGGGGACGAATTTGACCATGCGGGAGTGGTCAAATTTGGATGTCTATATTTTTTCCCTCTTCGAAATACTGTTAGAATAACAGTGTTTCAAAGAAAAATAAAATGCAGATGACTCTATAAAGGAAATGACTAGAAAATGATGCCCCAACATGGGAGAAGTTGCATAAGCTATCCAGATGGTGGGAAATGAAGGGAGATGCCCTGGTTTGCAAGAAAGTGGCTATGACAGAGGAATGGAGGAAAATGGTAGGGTATGCCCCCTCAAGAGGGCAGTTGGGGAAGAAAAGGGACCCCATATGACTTCTCAATATAAGGAAATGGAGGGTACCATTGGATAGAGCTCAAAAAACCATGAATATTGGCTTTTGAACAAAGTCAAATGGACACATGGTGTGCAAATGGTGGCCAGTGGAAGTTAGAGGATTAATTAAATGAAAAAGTGGTTAAATAAAGGGTAAAAATACCCTTAACTTAAAAAGGTTTAAAAAAGGATGGAAAAGATACATATAGGAATTTGAAGAATTACTATTCCTCATTTGCACACCTAGCAGAGAGAGAGGAGAAGAAGAAGGTGACGAGGATGGTCGAGGAGTTCAATGATGATATTATCCACCGGGGGAACAAGGTACGACAATTCTACCACAAGGTGTGGTTCCACGCCAAGTTAGTCCCAAAACCCCCTTTGTGATTTTAAGAAAATTTTGTTGTGTTTTTGAATTTTTATGCATTTTCAAATCATGGGTAGATGGAAAATTTTCAATTTTGCCCAATTTATAGGCAAAATCGCCTGTTTAAACGTGGTGGGGAAGGGGGGCAGATTTTCCTAATTAATGGGAAATTTTTCCTAAAAAACAAAAAAAATGCACGAAAAGGGCGGGATGGCATTAGTGAAGGGTGGACTTACCCTTAAATCGAGCAAATTTTCCAAAAACTGGGGGTTGGTAGTGGAATGGGTGACTGCACCTAGGAGATGGGAAATCCACCCATCAAATGGGTGAATCTGCCCATAGGATGGCTGCGGCCACCGTAGTGGGGGATTGGCGGGTCTGCCCATCCACCAGGAGGATTTTCTCGTCAAAGAGGCAGGAAAATCCACCTGTTGGGAGGTCGGAATCACCCACCCACGGAGGCAAGCGATAGCACCCGTCGGTTGGGAGAGGGCACCCGCTGGACGAGCTCGCCCATCCCAAGCGAGCTCTCCCATGGATGGGTGGGCTTACCCAAAGAGTGGGCATGCTCACCCATCCCAAGGGCAGGTGGATTCACCCGTCCCAAGGGCGGGTTCATCCATCGAGCTCACCCATCAGGCTAGCGGATTCACTTGTCCCAAGGGTGAGCTCAACCATTGGGTAGGCGGACTCACCCATCCTAAGGGTGATGATCAATAAAAGGGTGAAGTTGCTCATAAAATGCATGAATTTAGACAGAAGGGTTGGAAGAAAAAGGGGTGAATTCACCCAAAAAGTGAAGGGCAAAAGGAGGGGGAAATAGGAAAATTTTGGAAATTTTTCCCAAAGGGGGGAAATGTCGAGAAGACAACCCAAGATAGGGAAGAAAAGAAGGTGAAAGAAAAGATGAGGAGATTGTTTAAATGACTGGCATGTTGTGTGATGTGAATGTAGTGGCTTGAGACCTTGCAAACGAAGGAGAGGCATTCGGATGTTTTGAAGTCGATGATAGTGGTGATGAATGGGGAGGATCATGAGGCATTAGCATGAGTAGATCTACTTCATATGTTGGGGTACCCTACTATCAGCACATCGAGCACTGTTGACAGTGCTGATAGAGCGATGGGATTCAAAAACATCTACATTTCAACTCCCGATAGGGGAGATGACTATCACCTTGGAGGATGTGTGGAGGATCCTATGGTTACCGATAGCAGGCCATCTGGTGAGTTGGAGGAGATCAAAGGGGCGGGAGCTAGATCAAACCCTATGGGTCCTCTTTGGGAAAGACAACCTACTGGTTCAGTGGATGGTGTTGGATCTAGAGAAATGTTTGGGGTTGGGAGTACCTCCACTACCATTATACCTATGTGGTTTGATTAGCGAGCTCTTGATGCCAAACAGGAGTGGACATTTTTGCAGCCTCAAGTTCATAGAGGTTGTGAGACACATTGTGTAGCAGAGGGAGGGGGAGTTTGCATGGGATCCATGTGTGTTGGCTTAGCTATATAGGGATATGCACGTTGTGTGCTATCAGGGGGTAGTTAGTGTTACACATGTGACATTGTTATAGGTATAGACCTCAAAGCACATTAGTGTAGCTAGGCTAGGAGCTATGACAGGAGGGGAGCAGGATCCTACACTACTAATGGCATACTGGTATGGGATAGAGTATGGCTATAAATTTCATTATCAGGGCATCGGTGATCTAGATAGATGGAAGAGGAGGCTAGATGATTTACGAGAGGATCAGATAGTGTGGAGGCCCTACATGACGCGATGATTCTCTAGATGGAGGGAAGATGAGGAGAGGCATAGAGGATACTTCTACATAGTATCTTATTTGATCAAGAGAGAGCCCTACATAGTGGAGCTACACAGGGCAGACCAGGTGTTCAGATAGTTCGGGATTCAGCAAGACATCCCTCATAGACTGCAAAGATTCAGATGCATCACATGAGAGTGACCATGGGAAGATCAAATTGCTACCGAGTTTGCAAGATAGCAGTGGGAGGAGCTATAGGAGGTACCTTATCTAGGAAAGAGAGGAGGGAGATCATATGTGAGGTTGGTAGTGAAGTTCTCTGCGTGGTGGGCCCGCCATCAACCATTATGGATTACGATGGAGGAGCCAATTACAGAGGCACTTGGCTTTAGTCCAAAGGATGAGATTAGACTAGTTGGACAGAGGAAGGAGAGGAGGGGAGGAGGACAATAGAGGAGAGAACAGGAGGAGGCTAAGGTTGGGGAGGATAGAGAGGATCGACAGAGGAGAGTGAGGAGGAGGGGAGGACAGCAGAGGAGAGGCCAGGAGGAGGCTGAGGTAGAGGAGGAGAGAGACAATCCATAGGTAGAGGAAATGGAGGTAGACGCTCCCAAGGTTGACCCATTAGCCCTGATACCTTATGTACCACCACCACTGGAGGACCCAACCATACTATTGAGAGGGGCCCTAGTGAGGCTATGTATTTTCGAGTAGAGGCTTAGGGATTCCGAGGCTATGAGGAGTAGACTGGTGGCCAAGGTGAGCATGTTGCATGTAAAGGTGGACAGGGTGTAGGCAGAGGGACAAAGGGACTACAGGACCCTAGCTGACATGGTTGCACTGCATGTAGAGGAGGTATAGGTGGAGAGGGATAGACTGTAGGATGAGGTGAGTAGGCTAGGAGTAGAGGTGACTTGGCTAGAGGCAGAGGGATAGAGAGAGCATGAGGAGCTGGACAAGGTGAGGTGGGATCGAGACAGGCTATAGGCTGAGGTGACCATACTACAAGAAGGGGGGCAGTGGGAGCCTAGAGGATTAATAGACCAAGTATTTTCATAGGCCCTAGCGGAGGCGGAGAGAGATATGGAGGATTTGAGGAGATAGGTGAAGGGGTTGTTTAGGGAGAGGACCAAGATGATACAGGAGTGAGATGAGCTCTAAGACAGAGCAGATAGTTGGGGAGGAAAGGTTGGTGTTGGGGAGAGAAGAGGCAATGATGGCATAGATACATACTTTACGAGGAAAGAGAGATGTCGTAGATACATAGGTACAGACTCTATAGGGTGAGAACGATACGATGGCAGAATAGATGCAGACACTGTAACACAAGAGGGATGCAACAGAGGTATGAGTATAGACTCTATAGGGAGAAAGGGATGCAACACAGGAACAAATATAGGTAGTGGAGAGAGAGAGGAATGCAACATAGGCACAGGCCATGCAGGAGGAGAGGAATAGAGTGATAGAGTAGGTGTCCTAAGTGTGGGAAGATATTGGTCAATTACAGTTGGCACAGGATGCGTAGGCATAGGAGAGGAGAACCATATGTGGATTTCAGGACAGGTATAGGGTAAAGCGAGATTCAGCCAAGTATAAGGTAGCAAAGAGAGACGAGTACATGCGAAAGGCTAGCTACTATATGGGAACCTAATTCATGGTAGTGCCAGATTAGATACAACGACTACCTCCCTACATCTGAGTGGTACCACAGATGTTGGCACCGTCCCAGTCAACAGGGACACACACCCAGGGGTACAGTAGCTATCGAGAGACCCCTTCGCGCAGAGGGGCAATGCCAAACTCACTATAGAGGTCAGATGTGGGTAGCTCATAGTAGAGAGGATAGAGGACAGATGATAGGATACCAATTTTTGATAGGTGCAAGGTGGATGTGTAGTACAGAGCGGTAGAGACTACATTTGAATCAACGCATTGTACTTATATTTTATTCAATGATTACCGATGTATATGATGGACATTATTATGGATCATGTGATAGACATTGTATTTTGATATTTGTATGATATGCAACAACCCTTATTGACCCTATGTTGTGTTTATGTGATGGATGATTTATTGATGCACATGTGTATGTTTATGATTTTATTATGGATGATCATTATGATGTGATGTATGTATATGTTTATGATGATGTTTATTTATGCTTATATGGATGGTATGTGTGATGAAAAATGTTTATGACGTAGGATGTGATGGATGATTTATGACATTCTATGCTATGGATATGAATCTAAATTTTTTTGATGCAGGTGGCGATGTATGTAATGTTTCAATGAGATGGAATAACATGGAAATGAATTGATAATAACATGAATCTAAGATGCTTGTAATAACCAATTACAATTAATCCAAACAATTTAAAATAAATATGAGATGACAATGCACATGGGATGAAATGCAATGAACCTATAATGTGTGATGAGATGCAATTAAATTTCTTACAAACACTAATGGATAAGTCAAATGCAATGCAGACATGAGTGTAAATAAGGGCTTGCATAATGATGAGGTCCAATGGTCGGCGTATCATACTTATTTTAGTTTATTGTCAAGTACTTTCCCTATAATCATTACAAATTTAAGGGAGGATGGGTGTGAAACTGCACCTACCAAGAACCTTAGGTATCCTGAAAAGAACGAGAGATAGACAATGTTTTCTCAACCAAAATCATAGGTCATAGGTTAGGTAAAGATGTAATGCAACAGAATTGAGCATAAAATGCAATCCTAATGGAATTTTCCATTTCTAGAGCACTAATTTTTGCTATAGCACAAGACACTAGGTGCCAAGGTATGTGAAACCAAGGCGGATTAGTGTCTAATGCATAAAATAGACACAACAGACAAGAAGGCTATCTGAATACCCCAAAGTCATGAAGACCTTGGTCAGGCCAGGTGTTGGGACAACCACAAGCACAAAAGGGTGCCCCAGCATAACACAAGACCATAAGCGCCTTGGTGGGTACTAAACACATCAACGAAGTAGACAACAACAAACAAAAAGATCAAGATACACCCCTATGCTGACCAATCAAAACACACCATGACATGATAGATCATGGCGGCCTTGAAAAATTATGATTGGAAGCTCAAATGATAAACAAAAGACAAAAGTATAAAAATATCACAATCAATTTCAGATGTCCTTTGCCACAGGATCGAGAGGGTGGATGGGATTAACGAGGTCTGTTAGGAAGGATGCATCTTGTTAAGACCAAGGATGGATACTAAAATAAAAGATCGATATGGCGCAATAGACTCCAAAACTGATTGAATCTCATGATACAAGTGGATCTCATTTGGGAAGAACCAGCTAGATAAGGACATACTTGATAATACAACACAAGATATGAGACACAAGTCACAAGCTTGACACATCCTAATGACCTAGGGGCTCGAGGGCTGATCAGAGATTAGCCTTGCCTACGTGAAAGCACAGAGCCCTCGTAGTTCAAGAAAAGACCATGGATAAAAGCAAAAAGAGGACAATGGAGACAAACAATGGAAAACAACAAGTGGACAGACAAAAAGCCCCAGGGGTAGATCAAATGATCAACCTTGCCTACGTGAAAGTGCAGGGGCAACATAGTTCGAAAAAGACCAATGACAAGAAATGATACCAAGTGATCGACGAGACAAGATGGGATCTAAATGAAGACTAACACGGTGAAGGAACCTAGATAGAAGCAAAGGACTGACATGACAAAAAGGACTGACGATGGAAGCTCAGATTAGGATAAAATCTCAAGATGGCAGGTAATAGATAAAGATCATCAATGCTCAACCAAAATATAACAAGCGACATGATAAGGAATGTGGATGGAAGGACAGGATTGCTAGGATGAGTGGAAGCATAAAGTGACTAGGACGGAAGGTAGATAATGACTAAGCCCTGTGACTAGGTTTTCACCAAACGTACCTATCCAAGGCACCACCAAGGGTGGTTTTCACCATAGGATAAATTATTTCTCTTTACTATTTTTTTTTATTGATTTTTTTTTCTATTTTTGACAACTTTTTGATTGTTTTGATATTTTTGTGGGATAGGATAACCCAACTGACTTCAGTGTAAAACCTCTTCAGGTACATGATGTTAATGAGCTCCTCTAGGGGCTCTCCTTTAGGTGTGGCAAGCCTATATTCCCTTGATCCATATTTTGTTGTGATGACATAGGGACCCAACCAATTTGCTTCAAATTTTCCCCTCTTATCTCGGTCCTGCTGGGTATGTTGATTCTCCTTAAGAACTAAATCACCAACATTGAATTGGTGAGGACAAACCTTCTTGTTGTAGCTCCTCTTAAGATGATTCTAATATGCTTGGAGATGACCGTACACTTTGATCCATTTTTCATCTAGGATTTATAGCTGACTGAGTCTTGCAACTCAAGCATATTCATCACTGATAAGATATTCTCAATGAGGGGATTTTGAGCTCAATTGGCAAGATGGCATTGGCACCATAAATGAGAGAATATGGGGTGGCACCGGTAGGAGTGTGGATGGAAGTGCAATAGGCCCAAAGGGTAGGATGGATATGAAGGTTCCAATCTCAACCAATATTGTTAACTACCTTTTTAAGGATCTTGATCAAAGTTTTGTTGGTAGCCTCTACTTGGCATGGATTACCTTGAGGGTACTAGGGTGTGGACCAATGATGTTGGATGTGGAAGGTCTCACACATGTGTTTCATGGCTTGGTTCTTGAATGGTTTTTCATTATCTATGATGATGGTGGATGGGATTCTATATCTGTAGAGAATATGGAAAAGGATGAACTTGGATATCTAAGTACCTGTGATTTGAGAGAGTGGCATTGCTTCCACCCACTTAGTGAAGTACTTAGTTGCAGTGATGATGAAGGTATGGCCATTAGAGGATGGAGGGTATATATTTTTGATTAAGTCAAAACCCCACTGAGAGAAGGGCCATGGTGCTATGAGAGGCTGCAGATCCTGAGCAAGAGCATATATCAAATCCACATGTTGTTGACAGGGTAGGCACTTCTTTACGAATTCACAACAATCATGTTCCAATGTAGGCCAGTAGTATACCACTCTAAGAATTCTTTTAGCTAGTGCCATTCCATTTGAATGGGCCCCACAAACACCACTATGTACCTATGTTAGCACAATTTGAGCTTTGGTCTCATTAGACACTTGATGAGGGTTCCATCATACCCACAATGATAAAGCATATCACCTACAATAGTGTAACGGGAAGTGCATTGGATGAAATATTTTCATTGGTTGCGTGTAAGATCGGGAGGTAAGATTTTATCATGAAGGTAGGTGTAGATATCGTGATACCATGGTGACATAGGACCTACAATTTCACATGTGCCATTTCACTCTCAGGGATATCATAAGCTGGGATTAAGAGTTGTTCAACTAGGAACTCACACTCTATTCGATCTTTTGGCATGTCGATTAGACAATTGAGTTCCTACAAGGGGAAGATGAATGTCCCCATCTTCCAGTGCCTCATCGAGGTTTTTGCTATCAAATACACCCTTTGTTTCTAATTTTTCTGAGTCAAGAAGTGCCTCGGGGAGGTTTTCACTTGGTGACCCTTTTTTATTTTGCTTCTTTTTACCTTTGTGGTTAGGGAGTTCATATTCCCCCAATCCCATAAGATGTACATACATATCCACTAAGGGAAAGGTTTTGATAAGTGCGCTACCATGTAGGTCCTAGTCTATGAGTTTAGGATGGCGAAGAGTTAGGCTAATGGTGCAGATGGATAGGCATTTGAACATGGAAGAAAGGTCTATGTGATCCACATCATCGTATGTGTGTTTGATAGATTCTTCTTCTGGTATGTGCTTGAGGAAACCGTTTCCCACACTAACATTGTTAGAGGCACTAGTTGATGGCATAGGACCCTTTTGTTTGGTGTCATAGCCCAAGCCCAAATTTCTTAGACATATAGAAGTTTCTATCATTTTTCATCTTGCTTTCTCTTCTACACCAAGGCCTTCCCCCTGATAATTGTGTTTCTCTAAAAAATTAGAGGGCCAAGGATAGGTCTCTTGGAAATATTCCTTCAAAGGGGGAGAGGGTTCAGGTTCCTCACGATATACCCATTGAATGATGTCATCTTCTGGTGTTTCTTTCTTTAACCCAAGAGAATGGAAGGTGTTGGATCCCACATTTTTGGAGCTCAAGGTGATCGTCTTCTCTTCTTCCTTTGGTGTAGTCTAAGAAGGTTAGTTGTATGTGTGTGGTGAGGGTGGCATAGTTTCCACATTCAAAGCTATGCAAATTTCATATTCACCACACCCCTTGTCAATTATTTAGACTTTGGTAAGGGTGGAATTAGATGTAGATGATAGAGTGCATGAAGTGGTGGCTAGTGCATTGATAGATGAATAAGATGATGATGTCTGAGGTGGTCCCATTTCTACTCCAGGGTAGTAATGAGAATGGGGAAAAGAATCCTCTAATGTGCAACAATATTGGAATGGTTGAGGATCTCCGTGTATTGTAACTTCCATCCCATTAAATGGGAATTTCAGACATTGGTGGTATGTGGATGGAATGTCTTGCATGGCATGGATCCATGGATGGTTGAGGAGGAGGTTGTAGGGAAGTTCTAGATCAAGGATGTGATAGGTAGTGTATTGCACAATAGGCCCCACCTGGATTGGAAGATAGATTGTCCCCTTAGAATCATGCTTTGCATTATCATATGCTTCGATAGTGATGAATTGATTGTTTAAGTTAGCATGGGTGTATCCCACCTATTTTACAAAATTTAAGGTCCAAAGATTCAGGGTAGAGCCATTATCTACCAAGACCCTTTCCACCCTATTGTGAGCTACTAAGAATTTGATGTGGAGAGGATGATTATGGTTCGAGTCAATGCAAGGCATGTCATTTTGGCTAAAACCTAGTTGATATGTTGCAGAAAGATGTCCTACCAATGCTTGAAATTGCATAGTGTCTATGTCATTGGGAACTTGTGTATCCTGTAAGTCTTTAGTTAAGATTTCTTGGTGTATGGGAGAAGACTTCAGAAAATACAAAATCGATATCTATGCCAAAGTCTTTCCTAGATGATCAAGAATTTTATATTGAGAACTTACAAGTGGCTATTGGGTGGATGTGGAGGCTCCAGGGACTATGATATGGGTATGGTGGGTTGTAACAACACACTATGGGTCTTTACCTTTTACGTGTATCATATATACATGTGGTTCTGCTTGTTCAATGTGCATGATCAGACCCTCATAGTTAAATGACACATTTTTATAATTGATATTGTTGGTGTTGTTACCTTGATTATTATTGTTGCTAGGCCCTAGGTTTGAGTTTGATGTGCTAGGACATTGGTTATTCTTAGGGAAAACATTCTGATATATCTTCAATTGAGCATTGGATGAGGGTGTTGTGTTGGCATCCACATGTATATCACCCTGATCTATGAGATCTTGGTTGTATGTTTTCAAACCTTGACATTTATTCAATGTATGCCCTTTAATCTTATGGAACTCACAATACTCATTTTCTTTGTACCAAGCCGGTTTGGGATTGGATTCGTCAAGAGGCTTGGTCACAAGATATGCAATTGGGTAATTAGCTTGAAGGAGCCTATTAAACATGATACTTAGGGGCTCTCCTAGTTGAGTAAATTAATGTTTGTGACCCCCTTTATTGTTCTGATTGGATTGTAGGGGAGGACGAGGTTCCCTTTGTGGCACTGATATAGTGTTAGGAATTGACTGTTGAGGAGGGGGATATTGTGGCTTCTGGGAAGCATTACCTACTTGGATGTGTTTGGTGTAAGTGACACCATCATTGAAAACATTTTTTTTCTTGCTCCAATAAAGAGGCTTACCCCTAGATGACTTCTCTTTATGAAAGTTCAAAAATTTGACTAACCCTTTGGAAATAAGTGCCCTCTCAAGGATAGGACCTTTCTCCACTGTTTCCATGAAGGTTGTGACATAGTGAATTCTAAAATTATGGGCCATATTCAAATGAGATTTTTTCGATAAACAAGGTGACCATGTCTTTTTCCCTTAGTGGGGATTTCATCTGACTGGCTAAAGCTCACCATCTTTGAAGATAGCTTGAAAAAAAATTTCCCTCCTATTGTTTTTCTTTCAGGAGATCTAATGTATCCATATATTTCTCAAGATTAAAGAAGTGGGAGACAAACTATTCTGAAAGTTGGGCAAAGGACTTGACAGATCCCTTCTTGAGACCCATAAACTAGTCAAGAGCTATCCCTTGTAAACACTTGGGAAATAATCGCATGAGGTAATTGTCATTATGCATGACTTCTTGACAATGGGCATAAAATTCCTAAAGATGATCCTTGGGTCTTTTTTTCCTTTATACTTATTGAATTTTGGCATTTTGAAATGCTTTAGGAAAGGAATCAATGAAATTGAAGGATGATCAAATGGATAGGGACAAATGTCCTCAAACTTAAACGATTGTTTGTTAGTCCTCACTTGCAATTCCTTTAACATGGCTTTGACTTCTTCCAAATCTTTATTGATAGGTGCTAAGGAGTTAGATTAGATGGATTTGGTTTATTGTAGGGAGGATATTGTTGGTACGATGAGGATGGGGAAGAAGCGGTTTGATCATAAGTTGGTGGACATGTATATGGAGGAATTTTCTAGTTTTGATTAGCGCACGTGGATTGTGGTTGCCAATTGACGTAAGGTAGGTAGGACGATGGTGGATTTTGATAGTAAGACGTGGAAGCTACTTGTTGATAGGGTGGATGTTGTTGATAATACAAAGTGGATGGAGCCCCCTGCTAATATTGCATAGGAGCTTGGTAGTACGAAAATGTGAAAGCGCTTTGTTGGTATGACAGTGGTTGTTGATAGTAGGAAGAGGATGGAGCACCTTGTTGATAGGGTGGTTGTTGCTGAGTGTAGTATGGATTGGATTGGTAATTGTACGCAATTTTGGGTTGTGTGGTATATGGAGGTGGTTGTGGGTTAGACTTTTGTTGGTAAGGATTTGAGTGTGATTATGGAGGGTTGGTGTAAAGTGGTGGTTGAATCCATGGTGGATTTTGAGGAACCAGATGGAGATTTGGGTTGGGATTAGATGGAGCAGCATAGGTAGTATATGTGCTTGATGGATGGTAGAGATATTGTGTAATGGGATTATGTTGCATTTGTGTCGGAATTTGTGTATGTTGGGGTGGTTGTTGTTTTTGGTAAGGTGGGCTAGATGGGATGTGTTGTTATTGTGGGATCACTATGGAGGCATCATCGGGCAGTTGTTGAGATTGCAATGCAACTTGCGTCACTTGATGCACGGGGGTTACATAGGAATGGTAGTGTGTTGTTGTGGATTAATCAAAATATTTTATTGCGGAATTGTGACCTTTTTTTGCTGAATTGTGATGTTTTACTATGGAGGTTGTTGATGTGGTGGTTGAGATGAGATAGCAGTGGTAGCAGTAGACTATGGTGGTGCTTGCGAGGGGATAGTAGTGTGTTGTGGCGATGCTTGCAACGTAGTGGATTGTTGAGGATTAACGAGAGACTGGTAGAACACAGGGATGTTACCTTGGGGTGGTTGTTGAGACACAAGAGGTGGTGGTAGTAAGTTGTGAGTAGGTGTAGATCCTAGAGGTTGCATCAATGCAAGGACAAGATTGGCCCTAGTGTTGATGGGTGGTTGATCAGGATGCTAAGGCGGGAGTGGCGAAGTGAATGGAATATTCTATGGCATACCATAGGCATAGGGGTTGTTAGGATTAGGTTGTGCTCCTAAAGCCAAGGCTAGAATGTGAGGGTAGCTTGCGACTTGGTACATCACAGAATTTTTAAATCCAAGTTGATACCAATTCTCTATATGTGCACCTTCGGGGACATACGGATTTTCCAGAATATTTTGTGAAGTTTGCAAGTCTTGAGGTGCAGGAAGAGACTGGGTGTCAGTATATTATGACATATCAAAATTGAATGGGGGTTTGATTCCTTTCATGATTAAAGTGGTGAGAATATTATCCCCACGCTCATTAAGGAGGTGATCCATCATCTAAACATTGACAAGATTGCTAAGGTATTTGTCCACTATGACTTCAGGTTGACTTAGCATGTTCTCATCACCGGGTGATGAAGTGTTTTGAACATTAGTATTGGACTGTGATGAGGCACTGTTATTAGGATCCTGAGGGATATTTGCACCATAGTTGGTATCCTAAGGGATATTTGGATGGGAACCTTGGGCTTGTTGTTCTGCCATTTTCTTATTCTCTTGCGATCGAGTTTGAATGGGCATGAAAGTGCAAAACTACTAGGTGAACTAAGATGAGGCTAAACTCTAAGATGTGATGCAAAGATAACCTAAGTGATGATATTGGATGAGGGATCATTAGATTGGATGATTGGATAGGGATGTGATTGGATTAGATTGGGTAAGATCAATTGATGAAATGATTGATAAGATTAGATGATGGATGAGATAGGATGATGAAAGGGATTCTAAACCAAGTTCATAAATCACCCTAGGTGACTTCATGCTTTGATTGATCATATTAAAGGAAAGATAGATGATTACAGCACCAAATCCACCTCAAGATGGAAGTGGATTGATTGGGCCGAAGATGATGACTGACTCAGGATGGATGACGATCCTAAGCAGATGTAGATGATGGCGACCAGATTCAGAAACCTAAGCCAATTTGGATAACAACCTCTAAAATGAAGTTCAGGGGATTTGAATTGAGAAAATGATGATGGATATGCAATCTAGAGATGCTTTAAGATGTTTCTATATAATTTTGATGATGAATGGATAGCCTTTGGAGAATGCAGATGGACTAAAGTGAAGATTATGTGTGAACGGGAGGTGATAAAATTCTTTGATTTCTGCAAATGGCTTGGAAAACAACAAGCTTTTGGGGGCCCAACAAATTAACTATCTAGACTTTTCTTGAAACATAGAAATATTTTCCCAAACAAATTTTAGGGTCATCCAAACAGGGTGCAGGTTTTCCTAAACATAAATCAAGTTCGCCTAAAAAAAATGTAGGGTTGCCCAAACAAGGTGCAGGTTTGCCCAAATAGAGTGCAAGGTCGCCCAATGAGGGTGTAGGTTCACCCAAATAGAGTGCAAGGTCACCCAACTAGGGATTAGGCTCATCCAAATAGGGATCAGGGTCACCCAAACAAAGTGTAGGCTCACCCAAATAGAGTGCAGGGTCGCCCAACTGAGATGCGGGTTCACCTAAATAGAGTGTAGGGTTTCCCAAATAGGGATCAAGGTCACCCAAATAGAGATCAAGCTCGCCTAAACAACTTTCAGATTTTCCTAAACAACTAGCAGGTTCGACTATTTCCTAAATAGTATGGTTTCACACAAAAATGGGACCGCCTTGACTTGCCTAAATCTAAAAATGACAAATGACATTGACAAATGGGGAAATGAACACCTAAATGAAGGAAACAGACTCTTCGAATGGATAAATAGATTCACCTAATGGGGAAATGGACTAGCTGAACAGGGAAATAGACTCTCATAATGGGGAAACAGACTCTCTGAACAAGGAAACAGACTCTCCTAATGGGGAAACAGACTCTCTGAATGGGAAAATAGACTCTCCTAACAGGGAAATAGAATTTTCTAATGGGAAAATGGACAAACAGAAGGCGGGTTTGGTTGTTAAGAGAAAAAATTCACCTAAATATGTTGCAAAATCATTTGTTTCCATGGAATGGGTGAATATGATGACTTAGGGGACTGAAACAACAATCAGGTTCATCCAAAGTTGTAGTAGGTTCACCCTTTTCTGATGAAATAGGTGAATGTGATGGGATATTTGACTGATAGAATGACTTAGACAGTAAGCAAAATCACCCCTTTAGGGATCAGGTTCACCCAAACTAGTGGCAAGCTCACCCAAACAGGGTGCAGGTTCATCTATTCTATGGAGAATGGGAAAATTTGACAGGAAACAACTGAGAAACAACTCAAACAGAAGAGAGGATCGCCCCTGTGGACAGCAGGTTCACCCCAAATAGAAGAAAATTTCCCCTGACAAAAGAAAATTTTCCCAAATGATAGACTTGGACTGGACTGGATGAAAACAACTAATTATGGCAAAGGAAAAAATCACAAGAAACAAATAGAAGGTAAGGTTGACTCAACTAAAAATAAATACACTGGTTTTGCACAAAGAAGACACTTCAAGCAGCACAATCCTAAAATTAGTGAGAAGGGTATGGCAAACATGGTCCTCTATCTAGGCTAAACAAGGTGATCTAGGGAGTCCTCGATATACACCCGATACATGAGGCACAACTATGAACACCATCCCATCATAGGCATGAGTTGGGAGCCCCAGCGAGGTATTAGAAACTTGGATCAACTCTTCACATCTTATCTAGGTATCACCCTAGCTTCAACACTTCGTCAGACACGACGTGACTGGATTGGGGTACAACTTTGGCTCTCCCCCCTTTATATACCCCTCCAGTACATATGGTTGGGATCATCCCTTGAGGTGATGAAATCCCCAAGAAGGTCCCGCTAAAACAAGATACTAGAAATTTTTGGCTAGTCCACAGGCTCGCACGAAGCACCTTGAGGGGAGAGCTTAGACATATTAGCACCTCTTGGGTAACACAAATGGACTAAAGTGGACTGCGATTTCTCATCACCTAGGATTTCCAAATGGTCCAAGGGGATTGGATACGTCAACATCCCACTTAACAAACACAACAAACAAGTAAATTTGACCCTCTAATTAGCATTATGTGTTCCTAACTAGTATGAAAAGAACAAACAAGCTAAACTAAATGCACTGGGACCAATCATTCTGCAAGAAAACGTTAGTAGTTGGAACCCCCAGCCTTGGACAAATGAGAAACAGTTGCACAAACATTAGCAAAATGAAACACACTCACAAATAGACAAGTTAGGGGGTAAATACCTGAAAATGACAATAAACGAACACTGAAACTAGAAATCTAAGTCTTTGTTTTACCTCAAGTTCACCTCTATTTGAAGGAGAATCTCTTGTTCTAGAGAGCATATTCACCCCTATTAGCAGCAGATTCGCCTGTTTGCATAAAGCAAGCTCACCCAAGTCAGGAGAAAGATATTTTGCTTAAGAAACAGGGAGCAGATTTGCCCCTGTTTAATAGATGGGCGAATCTACAAATGCAGATTCACCTTTGTTTAAGGTAGGCTCACCTGTTTTGACAGAAAAATTGCCCTTGTTGCTATAGAATCGCTTGTTTCAGTAGCAAAATCACCTTTATTGGTAACCTGAACTTGCAAAACTTGAAACAATAGAGCACATAAAAAGAACAGACTCATTTGTGGGTCCCACCGGGCATGCCAGAAATGTGTGCAGCGTGTTTTCTAACCCTAAATGATGCAAAACAAAATGAAATGCAAAGAAAGAACAACACAAAGAAACACCTCAAGATTAGCCTAGTTAGACTTGAACAAAAGAAAGATGAAACAAATATTTTACCTTGTCAAAGTTGATTGGTTGGCCCTTTGGATTTGATTGCTTATGTGCTCCTTGATGGAAAATCACCTAAAAACTATATGCAAAATGATCTATGTGCAATGAAGGATGCAATGATGGAGTTGGGTATTGGATAAGTGTATGAAAATGCATGCAAGATGAGCTTGAAGAGTGCAATAATGGTGAATGCAAGAGCTTGAATACTTGAGTGAATTGTGTGAATGTCAATGTGAAATGAGACCAAAATCCTCTATTTTAGGGGAAAAGTCTCTAGAGAAATGGAGGGCTAGGATTTAGCCACCATGGACAAGATGAAGGGCTATGGTGAGTTGAGGACTCACAATCCCTCACATCTTGCCATGTGGAAATGAGGTGGAAAGGGGGAGTATGATGTGGAGGTACTTGAAAGTACCTTGGGATTGAAAGTACTTAGAATTTCTCAACAACCCACATGGGGAAGAGGAAAGCATTGGAGCAATAAATGTGAATTTTTAATTCACATGGGGAAGAGGTTTTCTTAGCTAAATGAAGAAAGCACTTATGAAGGTTCACTTAGAGACATGCCATAAATGGCATGAGGATTAGATTAAGGTTGTGCAAATAGGTGATTAGGGAAGCTAATGAAGGATTAGAAACAAGTTGCAAGATATGGAGGATGTGACATTAATCCTGATTAAAGGTGTGCACATCTTAATTATGGATTAATTCAACTAATCCAGATTAGAAGATGATTATGGAGGATGTGACAAGGAGAGAGAAAAGAGGGAATTTAAAATTGATTTAAATTCAAAAGGCTAAATGACTAAATTAAATAAATTGATATATTTATTTAATTTAGAGAGGAAGGGACATGTTGACATCCCTTTTGGCACAACAACATGCAAATAGAATATTGCTACTCTGTTTCTCCTAAAAGAGAAAGATGATCACATGGATATCTTAGCTCCCAAGGTCCTTGTAGTTGGTTCTCAACTGTACTGGTGTCCCTCAGTGGTCAATGTAACAGTAATGTTCAAGGGGCCTGCTGGTGTTGAGCTTTTGGATTGTTCTGGGATCAAACATAAACTTAAATCTACTCTATCCAGGGTTCTTAAAGAAACAAAAAAAGATAGATCAGGGCTTTGGAACAGAAAAAGGATGATACTTCATCCAAATTAACCAGACTTGTCACCTCCCAAGGAATTCCTAACTAAAACTGCAGAACAAACTTAACTTGTGACTAACACAGTTTCATTTATTCACAGTGCTGATTTCAACAACAGATTGCAAGTTACCATTCAAACAAAACATAAAATCAAACTTCATTCCTTGAAAGCTTCTCAAATCAAATGATCAATTTAAGACAAACACCATTCGGGAACACAACATGAAGTAGATTTTAATCTGGTTGCTTCTACTATTAGTGAAATAGATAAGCAACAATTACAAAGATGGCACAATCACCAGTGTACAGAAAATCTGTGATTTCAAATTATTTCCATTTACACTAAGAAAATTTGAAAAAAAATACATTAGTCTTTTACTTAATCTAACTCCTAACTACCAATTCTCTAACCCTAACTGTCTCTTAAAAGTTCTAACCTTTACAAAGAGGCAAGAATGCCTTATATACATAATGCATCAAAAAGAATGCGTTGTCCCCCTGCATTAGGGTTTACAAAATATCTACCATCAGGAGAGTCAGCTCTCAAATCTTTTGAGGAGAGTCAAAGCCACATTCAATGTGAAACCCTGCTATCCATGTTGATGACGACTTGTTCTGGGAGTGATCTGTAGATCTTTTGTGGCTTCAACATTAACTCTTTTGTCTCCGTGTCTATCTTTGAACTCTTTTTGGGTCACCTTGAATACTCAGAATATCTCCATTAATACTGATCTACCTCCTTGCCAGTAGTCACTATAGCTATTCCTGTGAGTCATGGTTATCTCTTTCCATCGGGCTCCTTCATGTTCTAGAATCTCCTACATGTTGACCATCTTCAGAAGCATTATCGGGTCTCCCTTTAGATCTAAACTTTTCACCCGAGCTGATCTATCACTTTTGAATCTCAGGAGGAACTCATGTCATTCGCTTGCATTCTACAAATTTCATTCACAGGGATAGTCAATTAGTCAAACCATCGCTAGTTAGTCCTCTTAGCCTCTTCTGATTGGTCGGGCGTACGCCACGTGAGCTTCATCAAGCAGTCAAAAGTGGTCCAAATGGTATTGCATGTCGGTGAGACACCATCGGTGTCTCCCCGATGTGATCCCATCCTTCAGTAGTCATCGGGGTAGCATGGGGCAATCAGTGAGACATTTCGATGAGCTGTGGGAGTCATATCGAGCTCAAAAGAACATCGGCAAGATAGCCGCTCGTCGCTAGGACATCACAGCGATGATATCCCTCCCTCTGGTTCGGAGTTAATTTTCCCTTTAGAAAGACTTTTTAATCAGCACAAGGTCATGGCGAGCTCCCCTTGGTTATACCAATATCTCTTTTTCATTTGTGAACCCACTGCTATCGGCAATATTTCAGCATATCAACAAGACCACATGGTGAAGTCCTCTTTCTGTCGGCAAGCCAATTTCTTTATGTAAGGGAGACATCATCAAGTCGGCAAGACATCTTACCAAACCCGTTCCATTCGTTCAAGGTCTCCCCGAGTTCAGCCTTTTTAGCGTGACCTCCTCATGTCGGCGAGACTTCTCACCAAGAGCGTTACCTTTTGGCGATCTCCTATCATTTCGAGAAGGCATCGCTCAGTCGCCGAGACCTCATAGCGATGCCAGATCACTACGCCGATGCCACTTTTATCGCTATGACCTCATGGTGAAGCCCCCTTTCTCCCCAAGCTCATCTTCTTCGGTGGGAGTTCCCTCGAATTTGGCAAGAGTCATGGCGATACTTCTTCCGTGTCGGTGTGACTTTTGTTAATCGCCGAAACCTCCTGACGAAATTCTAAATCTTCCCCGAAAATCCCTGGGGAACCTTTGTCGGAAAGAACTATGGTGATATCCCTTATGGTCGCCAGGACATATTGATTCTCTCACCGAAGACAAACCTATAGAATCCCCTTGCGCTGTGTTCGCAAGACCTCAAGATTTCGCCGAGACATCTCTCCGCCGAGATAGTTTCTCACCGAAAGGTATATCTTTATCGGTGGTTGGTGAGACATGAAGCCTTCGGCAAGATCATACACTGAAGATAAACTCTTGTTGAAGTGTCAACCCAGTCCTTCACTACTGGATTTGACACCATTTTCTGATGGGCGTTCGTCCATCGTTCAACAAATCTTTGTCAGAAGAACGACGCAATGGCGAAAATCTTTCCGTTGCTATTTTTTCATCGCAAGGCTGACGACAAATTAAATGTCAAAATAACGGTGAAGAATCGTCGGTCGACGGCATCGTGAAATACCTCAGGATTTCATTGAAATATGGACGAAAACTTTGTTTATCCACCGACGAATTACACCAGAAGTTCGTCGCCGGTTCGACGAAATGGGAAAGTAGTAGCGTCGAAACAACAGAAGACATTCATCAAAATTGTGACGAAATACTCAAGTAGTAGCGTCGAAAGAATACCAAAAGTTTGTCGAATGTGCGACGAAATAGGCAAGTAGTAGCGTTGAAACAACACCAAGAGTTCATTGAATTTGTGACGAAATTAGCAAGGAGTAACATCGAAAGAACACCAAAATTTCGTTGAAAGTGCACCGAAATTAGCAAGGAGTAACGTCGAAAGAACACCAAAATTTCGTTGAAAGTGCGACAAAATTAGCAAGGAGTAGCATCGGAAGAACACCAAAAGTTCATCGAAAGTGGGACGAAATGGGTAGGGAGTTACGACAAAATCGTCATCGCAGCTATAGCAACTTCGTCGAGCCTTTCTGTTGATTCATCGGTGGTTGTCGTCGAAATTG
>VDFB02373365.1:302935146-302964656 GCA_007258455.2 Sequoia sempervirens | reverse complement strand
GGATTTTTATGTGGAAAACCGAAAAAGGGAAAAACCATGGTGAGGGTTAACTCACAATATATTATATCTGAATATAAAATATTATGGGGCTCACTGTCAGGGCTCACTATCCTTAAAAAAGGCTCATAACTTGAGTAGAAAACATGGCTCACTGCCAAGATACAATGATAGTGGCTCACTTCCAAAAGATTGAACTGATAGAATACACCTTGAATGTGCATGGTTCAGTTGGACCATTGAAGCTTAGAATATGAAGTACTACCTCACATAGTATTTGCTCAATAAAACTATACTGATCACAACTAATAAAGCATTTAGGCTCTCACACTTTTCTTCTCCTTCGCACACACACTTCTCACTTCTCCTTCTTGCTCTTTCTCATACCTCTTTTTTTTATTCCTCAAAAAATCTTATATATATACAAGCATATGTTGATCATCAATTAGGCCAACACCATATATGATTTAAGCATTGTACCAATTCGGCTAACATCCATAAAGAATAACTAGTCTTCATAATATATTGTATGCATTGATTTAGCCAAGACTAAAACATAATTCTCCAAACCAACACATAATTCTCAAAGAAAACACCTTTTGGATCTAAGAGAACATTAATTTCCCATCATACCACTAGCAAAGAGACTATCAATCAAAACCAAAACCACAACATAAGAATATTCACCTTAGTAGAATGTGAAATCTCCCACACAGTATGCCATACACAAAACACTAGTAAAATACAGAGTTAGACTCTGTTAGAGATAACTTTCTGCTCATAACAAAAGATATCTCAAGATCTAGGATATAGTTTTCTAAATGAACCAAGAAATAATGGTTAATATATTAGAGTCATATTAGATCTTGCAGTGAATTTTGGACTCAAATACCAACACATTGATCCATCACAAAAGGGTATTGTCGACAGCGAACAAATTCCAGTAAACCAAGCAGTCTTCCCATATAGTTATCACCATTTTGAAATCAATTACAACATAGGAACAACCAACATATAACATCCATACTTCATGCTCATGTTGCAAGGCTTCCAACTATCTCCCCCTTTGGCATTGATGGCAACATGCATGAATTTTTTTCCAACAATTGAAACTAAATACTCTGAATACCCCCCTATCAAAATTGTTCTTCACAAAATATTTTTCCTTTGACTCTCTATCTCTCCATCTCTTCATCTCTCCCCCTTTGAAATCAATGACAAAGGAAGGGGCACATGTATATATGTACATATCAAGAATGTAGCCAAAAAAGATATGAACACAAAATTGAATTAACTGGAAGAAGAACCTATGAGACTCTCCAAGATAGCCTTCCATGATGCTTTACCTTCTTCCCATGAACCTTGTGCAAGCTATATTAAAGAATCTACACCATCTTCTAAAGTATTGGGACTAGTATTGATCTTTGATAACTCACCAATACATCCAACAGCACTAGAAATAGTAGTATGTCTGAGTTTAATCATGTCTTTGAGTGCCACAAACTTCTTGATAACATCTATCCTTTGATCCTGTAGAGAACATATTTTTTCCTGAAGCTGAATAATGTAGGACCACCTATGATTTTCTTTATCTTCTACCAACTTGTATGTATCTACCTAAGGGCTCAACTAGCACTTACTCAGCCTTATCTCATTTCTTATATCCAGTGTACAACTAGACCAATCTAGGAAAAAGGAAAGTAATTTATGTGCCTCTTCTTCACAACCTTGTACACACTCCAATTACTTCATCACTCGATTGTGTGCAATCACAAATTTCTCTTTGATATCTTCTAAATTTCCTTCATTAGACCTGATTCTAACAGACACTTCAAGTCTGTTGATGTAAACCTTTAAAGAAACAATCATGCCACAAAGATTTTCCACAATAGAAATAGATGAATCAAAATTAGCACTAGGAATAAACTTATGCAATTCTTCCAAAGCTCTCTAAATATTTATTCTTTCATGCTCATGTTTAATCTCACTTCCTTCTACAACTTCGTGCTTAACAACACTCTTCCTCTTCTTCCTTGTTCTAGTCACACTACCGGAGGTTCCTTCTACACCAACATTCTTAGGGCTTTCCAAGAGAATTTTAGCATAGTTATCAACTTTAGCCTCTAAAACTTCATAGTTCAATTCAGATATCCAACCTAACCTTGATTCAACTACTTCCATCTAACAAAAATCTATAGACATAAGAAAATTTATACTTTCGAAGTACCTTTCAACATCACTTACTAGAATGCTGGACCTTCTATTCATCCTGATATGAAATGTTCCAAAGAATATAGCAAGGGGAAAACTCTTGTGCATCCAAGCTACCAAAATTTATCATGAAGTTCCTAATTTGATAGGCAATAGGCTCTGAATTTGACCATTATATCCTTCCTATTATTGATAACTCTTTCAAAAGTAAAAGAGTAAATAGAAAACCAAATTTCCATACCAAAATGTATTCTTCTTATTCTTCTTTATTTCCCTTAAATTATTCAAAATATGTATACAAAGTAATTCATACAAGTCATATTCCATACCTGTTTTAACCATATCAATAGCAATATGCACAAAAATAGTAGAAACTATAAGGTCATTGTTAGGGATACAAACTTTGTGACCAATGACCATAGCAACATACTGTATTACCAAATCAATAATCAATCTTAAATCAATCTCTTTTCCTTCAAGATTCACACTAGTAACCTCAAATATCTCTTTCTCATCCATAGCTTTCTGTTTGGGAACTGGTCCGGAGGAACACAAACCAATTATATCTCTAATAGCTTCTCTAGTAATCAAATATGCTTCATCAATCCATAAAGATTCATCATGAATTTTGCTCAACACTATTCAAATGTACTTCTTCTCAAGTTCAAACAAGGGAAATTTCCTCCAAACATCCAAAAAAATTCAACTAACACTTTGCAGGCATCATGGCTTTCTTTCAATTCACTTTCCCAAAGCATGCTCAACTAAACTAATGACATCTCTTCTACCTTACTAAAAAAAATGCATAGATATCTTCTGTGGGAAACACTCTCAGAGAGATGCGAGAGAATGAAACAATAGACTCTCCTTCAAAATATCTTCTCAAATTGATTTTCACTTTATCCACACTATCCACAACCTTTGAAATATCCATAAAAGTAAAAATGAAAGATTGTGCAAATAGGAATACCTTTGAAAAGGCCAACAAGAAATGTGTAGGTATCCTACTTCCAAAGCTCACTTTGAATTTGCTTGACTTCTTCTTTAAACCATGAAAATATGAATTTCCTAATAAAATTCCTTTGCATGCTTCGACAAAGATACATAAGCCTTTAGAATTATCTGAATTTATTCCTTTCATTCTGAATGATTTTGCAATAAATGCTTCAACTTGCAGTTAGATTGCCTCAAAGATTGTGTATTCCTTCATCCTTTCAAATTTTGCATATTTTATGCTTCACACATGCGACTGGAAACCTTCTTAATTTCCTTACCACCTTAAATCTACTTCTTTCATGATATGACACAAGTACTGATGAGGGGGTTCATTAGATTTTTTGATGATTGCTCCCCCTTAGCCACTACTTTTTCTTATAAATTGACAAGACTATCTGCACCAGAGGTTGGTACAGATAAAATTGATGATTATGATTCCTTTCTCCAAATCCTTTTCATTTCTTTTCTTGCTTCTTTTGGATCAATGGTTTGATCATTCTTCTTCACCGGATAGATATTTTTCTTTCTTCTACTGATACTGCAAGGATTTACTGGATTGTTGCACTTACAAAAAATAGTATTCTTCTTCACATTTTCCTTTTTATTCAATGCACCAACCTTATATCCATTCTTCTTGCACTTAAAACATTTTCCAAATAAAGAATCATTCATTTTACTTTTGTAGTCCTTTGCTTTATGACCAAACTTCTTGCAGGAGTAACAAACACCATTGAAAGATAGGTACCTTTTAGAATCATAATGCTTGAAAAGAGTTTTTTTGGGATTGCTTCTAGGATCGTTGATTTGTCTATCTTTGTACCGAGTCTCCTTACCAGTAGATTGCTTCGCTTTAGAAATATGACCTTTCTCAAACCCTAAACCACTCTTATCCATCGTCGATCTCTGACAAGTAACCAATTCATCAAGCTTCACTGAGCTTATCTTAATTTTTTCTTCAAAAATTCTTGCCTTTTCCAGATTAGATCTCAAAATTTCTGCTTCTTCTTCTAGCTTTAAGCATTCATCCATCTTCCTTTGAATTTCAATTTCCTGACATTCTTCAGTTCTTTTCTTCTCATCCAATTTTTGTTGTAAGGATCCAAATCTGCACCCTAATGCCAAATTGTGAACGAACTTAGTAGGTTTGGATGTAATATGGGACTGCTTTTAGGTTGTGGGTGTCCTATTTGAAAGTAGACTATCAGATTATGGGTCGGCTTCCCCTTTTGATGTCACCTAACTACTAATTTCTGGGATAAAGGGTAAGGATTGCATGAAAATGAACCTACTACTAAAAATAACTAAGGTGATGCACCAAAACAACTTAGACCTGTGAACAGCCTATCACATTCAAATTAATATCATAAAACTTGATTCACACAACTCACTTTCCAATGTAGTTTACATAAATAATTTATAAGGAGGTCTATAAATAGTGCTTTTAAAAGGAAATAGGGGTTTCACAACTAACAACACTACTAAACAACACAACTTATAACATGTAAACATACATCTTCTGCTAAACAGATGCCTAAACATGAGACAAGTTTGCAAGGAAAGATAGATTTTCACAAGACAAACTAATCAATCATTAACATACATGAAAAACATCAAATGAGAAGGTAAAAATGCTCTACTTTATTAATTCAAAGTGCTTACTATGTCATAAGTCCACATGAGTTACAATACTACTCCATGAAAAATAGCTCCAAGAAACAAAGCCATCCTGCTACTAGAAAGAAAGAACTCCCAAAATGCTAAAAAATGAACATACTTAAGCAAAAACCCCTCACACATGTCCATCTAGAAGGTTCTGGTCAGATGCAACAAAAAAGGCCAAAAAGAACCTTCTAGAAACCCCCCAAACTATCCTCCACATGAAGCAAAGTTAATCCAAGTCAATAGTCACACTAAAAATGTGACAAAAATGCCTCCAAATAGCCCCCTTTCCTCTAAATTCAGTCAAAACAACCTCTCACCCACCCCTCATGTTTGCAAGTCATCATTGGTCTTCACACAAGTATTGACCCACACTCTCCTCATGCAATATGTGTTTTGAAAACACAAGACTCCAAAAGGCATTAAAGATAATAACCTTGATTAAGTGATTCATAAAACATCACTTAATCAAGTCATTTTACATTTCAAAGCACAAAATAAGGGGCCCCACCATCAATATGTATTACATTTCATTTGCAAGTGAAAATGTCAAAGTGATTATCAAAACCACTTAAATGATATTTCAATGTTTTTGAAACAAAAGCAAAAGCAATAATGAAATGTAAAAAAATCTTTTAAAAGCATTAATAAGGTCAATAAGGCACATGGTTATCTCACCTCTTCTTCACTCTACATTGTAAGGCTATATGTGGTCAACACTCTGATTTGCAAAGGCATCATAAAAGCTCAAAAAACACTTGGTCAATATGGCCAAACTCCATACTTTTTGGAAAGCATATTCCAAGTCACATGATGCATGGTAAAAAATCAAAGGCATATCATATGTAACCTGGCACACTCCATATGTTGTATTGTTTGAGGACTTGGTAATGTTTTGAAATAAGGGAAAAGAACCTTAAGGCATAAAATTCCTAAGTGAATGAACATATGTTTCAGCCCCCATTGGTATTAATACATGCTTTCAATTTTTAAAACATGGGAAGAAAATCCCATTGGCAACGAATAGGGTCAAACCCTAATCATCAAAACACCAAAACAATGGGAAAACACCATCATTTTGTCATTGAACAATCTAGAAAATAGATGCTGCCACCATGGGGTTTGAGCAAACATAGAAAAAAAAATGGAGGTTTGACACTAGTTTTGTGGTGATTTTTTGAGGAAACCACCTCGAACAGTAGGTAAATGTTTTTTGTTGCACAAAATCTGCATTTTACCAACATTTTAGAGGCCATTTATGGGCTACAGGCCATGGCCATGGACATATTTCTAACCCATCTGTATCATTTTTCTCTTTCTGTTGTTTCACTTTGTTCACAGTCATCACGAGAAACTCACGAAGCTTGAATGGAGGCCATTAAAATGATTTTAAGTTGAAGGAAAAAAACAAAAGCTTTGGTAAGCTTTTAGCAACTCCATCTTCATATTTTGAGCAAAAGAAGCCCATATTTTGTTTCTACCTTGATGATAAAGCATGAGAAGCTTGTTTCCTTTCTACATTTGTTAATGAAGACACTCCATTATTGTTTACCTATTGCTTTCATGAAGAAAAAAGTTTCTTGGCCGCGGCCATGGATAGAAAATAGTGTATTTTTCATGTGTGGCTTTGCTTCATTTGAAAACCCCAAAATGTCTTTTTGATTCTCTTCTGTATTAGAAAATTTCTCAACAACCCAGATGGGTTTTTGATATGTACAAGAAGAAAGATGGCCTATGAGCTTGACCTCCATTTTTAAACTGGGTTTCCTCTGTATTTCACAAGTTTTGTTCCTTTTGCAATCTAATTACAAAACCCCTAAGTGGGTTTTTTTGTAGCACATATATTTCTGAATCTGCAACTTTTTTTTGCAAAAAAACCCAAGTGGGGTTTCTTGGTTTTTTGAAGAAACTCAGATTTGTTGTAGAAATGCAAATGGGTTTTGTTTTATACCTTCCTTTTTCTTGAATCTATAGCAATGTTGTATTTCATTAAAAAACCCTAGGTGGGTCTTCCATATTTGCAAAAAAAAAGATCTATTTGGCCACGACCTATAATAATGCATGAAATGGGCTTTCATTTTATCATTCTTGTTCTTTTTTCTCCATTGTTTAATGCTTTTGCATTAGCCTCTCATGATAAGCCCAGATGGGTCTTTTTAATTTGAAAGAAAACCTCAAATTTTGTTGAAAAATGATTCGAAGCCATTGTACAGAGTGGGTACAATTGAAAGCTCCAATTTGTAGCAAAAATGTGTTTTTTCTATGAGCATCTGAATTGGTTTTTGTAAATGCACTTCTTTTCCTATAGAATGTCCTTGAAAACTAAAACCCCAAAGTGGGTTTGTCATTGTGAAGAAACTCCTGCATTTGACAATTACCCTTTAAGAGTACCATACTCTGTCCTTTTGGTGATACCTCATGTTTCTAAACACTCATGGTAACCCCTTTTGATGCTTCAAACACCTTGAAAAAACACCACTATATGCAATTTTGGCACCATGATTGTCACTGTACATATCCAACAACGTGATTGTAATGTTTGCTAAGAGGGTAATGTTCATCTTCATCCTTGAAACACAGTTCTTGACATTCATGAAGTGGCTACTTTCTTTTCACAAGATAATTGTCTTGTCACACTGTATTCCATTGGTCATTATGTTCATGTATCAAGATCATCTGAATACTCCTCAGGAGGCCTTTCAAGGTCAATAGTTTTCTTTCCCTGCTTCACAACTTGGTGGCTACTTATGATGCATAGCACTGTCTTTTATTACTCTTTCAAAATATTAGCTTCCGAGTCTTCTACTTTTCAAATCTGACCATATGAATGAAACACAAAGTCATAGAACAACTAATAACACCGTCAAGATACACTTCTTGACAACATTTGACACCAACATGTTGAGTCCACCAATGTTTGAAACATGTCAAGATCAATATGCGGGCCATACAACAAATGTATGCAAACAAATGTAGTTGTAAAACCCAAAACATGCTCATGCACATGGAGGTGTAGCAACATAATTCCATGAGCTTTTATCCTTCATGTTGCCCTCTAAAACTACAATTTGATCTTTAGGGGCTGCATCTATGTCATGTAGAACTAGATGCCAATTCTGAAGCTCTTGACATTGATGGTAAATGTATCTTTATCTCAATATGATCTTGCAACTTTTTTATATCTTCCTTTCAATGATAAAACTGCAATCTTTTGTTTCACAACCTCTATTATGTGCATATCAATTGTATCATGATCACATCTCCAATGTTGTCATTGACTTCTTGTAATGGAAAATTCATAAAAAATGGTTGTCCTTTACCTTTGATTCTTGTCTTCCCCAATTACCATTCTGCTTTGTATGGGCACATTATCTGTGTCAACTAGAGTTGATGTTTCTTGAATGTCTTTGCATTTTGCACATGAGGAGACAATGCCATCTTGTTCAAATGGTCACCTGCATTTTTTCATCATCCACAAGGCTATCATTATATAACACTATCTTGTTCATGAAGATCTCTTATCCAGTGTGATTTGATAGAGGCATGTGAGGCTTCTCCTTATTGTTTTCACCAAAAGATGCCATGAATGCACCTTACTCAAAGCATGCTTTAGGACCTCTATGCATACAGGCACAAGGGTTGTCATTTATTGTCTTGTGGTAGTGGTACCTAAGATGATGGTATTGTCCCTCCTATTGGACATTACTATCTTCTCACTTCCAGCTATTGAGATATTTTCACTATTGATGTCCCTCTATGAGATGTATCATGATTTGTTGTTGTCCTAATTATTCCCCAACCTTCATGGTTTCCACTATAGATGTTTGTTTCCCTCATGAATTTTCTACCTGATCTCCCCAACATTTGTTTCCTTTTTTATCATGTGTAACACATAAATTGTCTCCCCACTTTGATCCTAGTGGGAAGACACATGTCCCCTATGTCGGTACCTAAAATCCCACCATCCTATGTGTTGTGTGGCTATCCAATAGGGTCAAGGTGAGAGGGACCTGACAATACTCTAGATTTCTCTCTCATTATTTAAGAGATGCATAATTGAACTTGATGCATCTTTTGAATCTGATAATGAAAGTTGATCAACTGGTGTGATTCCATATTGATTTAATGCATTAATAATAGGTATATCTTTTATCAAGTTGTTGAATTTCCTTTTTCTTTCAAAGCATGCTGAGCTCTACCCTCGTGGGAGCCACATTTACCCCACATGGTATATTTAATCTGAATCAGAACAGTAACCAAACTTGTCCTAAATCTACACATGAAGCAAACAAGTTAGAAAAATAGATGCATATTTTTGATGTTTTTGATGACTTCATTGTTTTCCAGGACATCCAAGGTTTGCATGCTTATTTAATGCATTTATGAATTAGTTTATACATGCATAGGTAGGTGTGTATGTAAGGATTTATATCTTTTATTACTTAGAGAATTTCTCTAATACCATTGTTTTTCCAGATGTAGGAGCTAGGAGCACTATGGAGTTGGGAAGGACACAAACAGCTTGGGGCAACAGTAGTAGGGAAAGAGGGAAACTTTACAACCAATCATTCTCAGGAAATGACTGGTCTCCATTCTTATATGCACATTGTGTTTTACTTATTCTTGCATAAATTTTTTCTTTATTTTCATTGAATAAGTAAAGTTAGTCCTTTGGCTTGTGAGGGACATGTACACTTCATGATTATCAAAAAAAGATTACATTTGTATACATATGATTCTCTTTTCTCATTTGTTGTAATTGCAACATTGGAACAAAAATGTAATCTGTTTCATTTGATAATATTTTTCCATGCATATTAAACCTAGAAAACTTATGGTTTATCTTTTAAATGTTTAAATGAACAACACAAAATAATAAACACTAAACCTAATTTCAGTTGGAAGCTAAAAATCAGGGAATAGTTGGAGTAGGCTAGAGATAATTTCTTCTCCTTCAACCAATAGATTGCATGCTTCAATACTTTTACTTTGCAACTTTTCAATATACTTGTGCACTTTTATCAACTTGTCCTTTAGATCTTCCATTTCTTCTAAACATTTGGTAGAGACTACTTTTGAGGGAAAAAATTTCTTATACTCAAATTCTGGGACATCCCTTAAGATGTTAAGCTTCCTCTGAGGGAACAAGTTCATACACCAACTGTTGAACATCCAAAATACTAAGAGGGGGGATGGATTAGTATTCCATAAAACCATAGTAAAATCCATTTAAACATTATTCTAATTCTGACTGAATCAACAAGAGAGATCATAGAAACAAGTCAATGCAACCATACACAAGAACACTGGGATTTTTACATGGAAAACCCAAAAAGGGATAAACCACAATGAGATTCAACTCACAATATATTAAATCCAGATACAAAATATTATGGGGCTTACTGCTAGGACTCACTGTCCTTAAAAAGGCTCACATCCTAAGTACAAAAGATGGCTCACTACCATGATACAATGATAGTGGCTCACTTCCAATAGATTGAACTGATAGAATACACCTTCAATGTGCAAGGTTCAGTTCCACTAAAGCTCAGAATACGAAGTATTTCCTCACACAGTAGTTGGTCAAAAAAATTGTATAACTAATAAAGCATTTAGGCTCTTACACTTTTCTTCTCCTTTGCACACACACTTCTCACTTCTCCTTCTTGCTCTTTCTCATGCCTCTTTTTTTTATTCCTCAAAACATCTTATATATATACAAGCATATCTTGATCATCAATTAGGTCAACACCATATATGATTTAAGCATTGTACCAAGTTGGATAACATCCATAAAGCATAACTATTCTTCATAATATATTGTATATGCTAAGTCAACGAAGACTAAAACATAATTCTCCAAACCAACAAATAATTCTCAAAGAAAACACCTTTTGGATCTGAGAGCACATTAATTTCCCATCATACCACTAGTAAAGAGACTATCAATCAAACCCGCAACATAAGAATATTCACCTTAGTAGAATATAGAGTCTCCCACACAGTATGCCATACATAGAATAACAATAAAGTACAGAGTTAGACTCTTTCAGAGATAACTTTCTGCTCACAAAAAAAGATGTCTCAAGATCTAGGATATAGCTGTCTGAATGAGCCAAGAAAATATGGTTAAGAGATTAGAGTCATATTAGATCTTGCGTTGAATTCCAAAATCAAACCAACACACTGATCCATCACAAAAGGGTATTGCCGAAAAAGAACAACTTCTGGTAAACCAAGCAATCTTCCCATATAGTTATCACCATGTTTACATCAATGACAACATAGGAACAACCAACACAGACCATCAATACTTCATGCTCATGTTGCAAGGCTTCCAACACCTCTTTCTTACCCTTCTTATGGTGCACAAATTCTTGGTAGTCATCACCGGCCCTGTTTCCATGGTTGTTGTAGAGCTCCTATTGGAACATCTAAATGTTGAACACGGTGTTTTTAAATGTTTCCTTACTATAGTTGACAATTTTTTTCAAACACTTGAGGTTTTTATCTTGGTTGCTACAAATGGTAGCCACTTCCTCCTACAATTTATCACTCTCATCCATAGTACCCAAAACTACCATGAGCTCATCTTCATTTTATCAATTGGCCCATTTGTTTAAGTACTTGGTGAGGGAAGAAAAAAAGGCCCAATGACCTTCATAATCCACCTCACTTAACCATGCCTCCTAATTAAGCACCTTTTCCTCAAAATGTTGAATTTGATCTTTTAGCATGAGAAGCTACACAAGCAACTATTTCAGAATGTCATTTTGGACATTCACAACCTCGATTAGGTCATTAATTTTAAGCTTCAAGGGGGCACAATTGGTGCAACTAGAACCATCATCCTATTGGGGTTCTTGAGGGGCATTATCCAAATTTGCACAAAGATTAGGGGAATCTAGGGGGTTGGAAGGGTTATTAGATGGGGGGATTTGGAGATTTCAGAGAAGTCCTCATTAACTAGGGAACTAGTAAGGGAGCCATTTGGGGTGGGTTTCCAAGATTCGTAATCCAAATTATTAGTATTAGAAATGGAAATTTGAGTGGAGTCTAAAAATGAAACACTTTTTTAGAACTCGAGGTGGGGGTCTTAGTGGTAGAGGATTTACCATTAGCCTTGGTAATTCTTTGAGATGAGGATGACATCAAATCTGGTCCAGAGGTAGAGGAGGGACCCTCCAAGGGTTTATCAAGGTCTTTAACCACAAGAGAGTTTTTCTTTGTAGAAGCTAGTGAAGGGAAAAGGGTCACCTAAAAATAAAACAATCTATAAATCAACCCTTGGTGAAGGGGTAAATTCTTACCTTTATCCTGGACAACCTTAATAGAATTCTCTAGGGAATACATAATCCAAAATATGAAGTTCATTTTAACATTGTAACACAAATGATTCAGCATTGGAAATAGGTGGGCATGAAAATGCTTAAATATACCTTACATGGTTATATAACACATCAAAACCTCTTCCATTATGCTCCAAACACCCAAAAGATTGCCTCTATTAAACCCATTCTACAATCAATTAATCTTTTTCCCTTCCTTAAAAATATTTCCATCTTTTTTTGATAATGACCTTTTGACTTCCTAGGGAGATAGGTCCCTCCCAAAGGGAGGTCAATAAATTCAGCAATAAGTTCCATATTAACAAAGGAGTACTTCCTGATATTAGCATTATCATCTTTCCAAGAATTGGAAAATTCCATGGAAATATTAGGATCATGCCCTATCATGCCTTTGACATAATTGACTAACTTTCCCCTTTGAAGGATAGTCCAGATTTCCTTATCATTCTTCCAGACCTCATAGAAGGTAGGATCTTCCTAGACAAGGTTGCCTCCCATAACTGCATTCACTTCAGACAAAGCAACACTAGGAATTTTGTAGAAACACCTAGAAAAATGAAAAAGAAAAGGTGGAGATAACTTATGAAAATATTTGGTGGATGAAAATATTTCCTTAAACACAATCTATGCTAATTTTCAATTTGAGCTGATGAGTTCAACTTGAACTGAATATTAAAGTACTTTTTCATTATTTAATAGTAACTCTTAGACATACTCCAAGTTTAATGAAAGATCATCCCAAATAGTAATTTTTTGCATGAAGGCTCCTAGATTTGCAAGAGCATCAACCACTTTATTGCTAGCTTTGAACACATGAGAAAATATGCAAATAACAAGATTCATTATGACATTTTGTGTCAAGAGGATGGGGTCTTGAAGGGACCAACAAGGGTTTTCCTTCCCATTCAACAACATTATTGTATTTCTAGAATCACCTTCGATTTCCATGTTGGCCACTTTAGCATTCCTAGAAATATGAGTCCTATGATAAAAAACCACCAGCTTCACAAAGTTAAAAGTTTGTAAGCCCAGGTTAACTACATAAGCCAACACCAACTTCCCACGATGGTTCTTGATTATGCCAACCCCACCCACTTGAGTTGGGTTCCCTTTGGCTAAGTTGTCAAAGTTGGGCATAAGCCAACTATGATCGAGGGGACTAAAAATATGTGTTGTTATTCTAGTCAATTCGTATTAGTGTTTTCATGTTTCACCAAGAATTCTTAGATTCTTTTTCAAACCATGAATTTTGGTTACATCCACACAAAGGAAATTCAATATGTTTATTTTTCCCAAGTACATTTCAATAAATTCGAAATAGTCTTAATTCATGAAGATGGTTAGTTTAATTCAAATTATTAATGTTTTTTATTGTTTAATCATATAAGGTTTCTTATAATGTCTTAATATTTGTAAAAAAAAATATTTCTCCATTTGGACAATGTCATTGAAAGGTTTGAGGACATTATGATATGAAAGATGGAAGCACCCAAATTCAAAACATATATTCTACTACATCAAACATGTACTAGTTGCCTAAGGTTTTTTCCAACATGAACTAACAAATAACTAGTGTAATAGTGAATACTTATGATGGTTGTGATTTTAAGGCATACAATAGATTAGGCTTATGTACCTTTTATATTCATAGCTTAGATTTATTGATTTCATGGTACATGAAATATTTGATAAGTTGTTTAATATTTGGCAAGGGAATATAATTTCCTTAATCTAATTATTCTACTAATTTTTTTAGGGAGAAGTGAACCATCTATCAATAACAAATTATCATAGAAAAACTTGTTACACATATTTTACTAAATAAAATATATATAAACTATATTACAAATGACATGTACAAAAATGTGATTGTTTAAAGAAATGTTTAATAAACATACCTTAAAGATTGTTTATTTATAAATTTATATGCAATAATGACACTTGGATGGACAATCTCACGACTTATAGACAGGCATGCACAAATATCTTCACAAATAATTCTAAATAAAATATACAATCATAAGTCCTAACAACCTTAATTACAATATTATTAGGATTATCCTTTTCATGATTGTTTAATGTAAGAGTTGATATATAATTCTATATAGCATAAAATATTTTATTGAATATGTAGCCACCCAAGGTATAAGAGCTTCAATGAAACCATAAGAAAAATCAAATATGAGAGAATAATGTTATTCTATCAAAGGATGCAAGTATACTGTGAGAATGAGTTAAGAATACAAAGATAACTCCTTGGTTATATAGACCAAGGTGAGACATACAATTATATAATATTTTAATAGGTGTTCTAGGCCATATTGATGAATCTATGCAATCTAAAATCTAATGGAAGAAAATGTAGAACATAATGCAAAGACAACGATGCCTCTTCCAAATGTTACTCAAACATCTCCACACCAATACCAAAGTGTGAAAATGATGATGTAGAGAAGGAACAAGAAGGTTTAAGGTTCCATCACAACATCTAAAGAAGATGCCATAATCCCATAAGATCTAACATCAAATAAAAGATGAATATCTTGAATAGTTTCCTTAAATTCTACAAGATAGGACTCACAAAATAAACCTACAATATTTATCAAGTAAACATCTCAAGTAGTTGTATCTAGAAAATGAACATGAACTATTGCATTAAAACCATTAGAATTCATGGATGTAGCAATCCTAGCCTCATTAGAATCAATAGTATATGGAGATAAGAACTAAATGCATGTCATTAAACTACACTACTAATCCCTTGATGATATTTCCACATAATTTTCCAAAGTGTGAACATAAAATGAATCTACCAATGTTGGATTACTAGAGCCCTTAGCCTCAAGATGTTGACTCATAGATGAAGAAGAAGAACCCTCTAAATATAGATTAAGATTCATACAAATTGAAGTCTTAATGGAATTATTTGTAGGAGGAGAAGATACATTTTAGAAGTCTCTATGCCATCACGATAATCAATAACTTCCCATTTAGTAAGCACTACAACTACTTTTTGATTCTATGATTGAAACAAATCAAGTGGAACAAGACAATACATAATAGGATCCTCTAGGAATAGAGGTCCATTTGAGTCTTCATACATCTCCTAGAGTGTGGTATGAATTTCATGAGGGAATTCCATTCCAAGAGTGTCCATTTGGGTGTTGATAGGTCAAAACTAGGGTAAAGAGTGAAATAGATTTAATGTTTAATAACTAGATTAAGTTTGGTCAAAATATCAATCTAGGGGTGTAAAATTGCAAAATATGTTGTGGCTATATGCACAAGGGATACAGGTAGTGAGGTGAGTATATATGAAATGCAACCATAAAATAAAAACACTTATTTAAATTAATACAAAAAATCTGCACTATTCTGAAAACCGCTACAAGAACAATCCAACAACTACTCTATTTTTTGTGCAATCTTCCAAATCGCCAAAATACTATCAAATAAAAATTTTAATCAGAGAAATAAATAAAAAGGTTCTTTTGGATTTCTCAAATAACTGAAACATAAATCTTTATATACCATTCATAATCAAATCACTCCAATCTGCAAATCAGACATGGAATATATTAAAACATTAATCACATAAAATACTTAAATAAAAATACACAAAAACATCATCAGGCTTTCTGAGGAGTGGAACCTTCCTCCTAGTTAGCAAGGTGGTTAAAATGTTGCTACAACACTCAAATCATGACCAACATATATTCATTAAAATAAAATATATTATATTTTTTATTTTTGCATTATGCTCACCATTGTTACATTGTTGCTACCTTTATTTCATAATTATTAGTGGACCTAAATCAATAAGTGCGTGAGAAATATGTATTTTTACCATAGGTCTCCCAAGACCTAAATGTTTGGATATGAAAACATTTATAAATGATATAGATCTTGTAGTTGTCCATTCCTTATCTTAAACAATTCATGAATGATTAATGTATTAAGTGTAACACCTCTTAGTGATAAATTTCCACACACACATTTATGAGTGTAATGATAAAATTAGACTCAATTGAAGTGTTTCTTTATGTGTGTGAATTATTTCTAAAAGTTGTGATTCATTAAGTGGATAAGAATAACAAAATTGATTATCTTTTAATTGATCATATTGTTCAGGTCTAATTCAATTAGACCAAAATCACATCCTTTAGTTGTGTGAATAGATTGTGATTGCGATTAACCAATTTCATGCACATTAATGAAATGTAAAGGGTTCATTGAAATCTCTTTATTATATATAGATTGAACCACCTTATTTGATAATAATGATTTATTAGGAATTACAATTTCCCTTGGTGGATAAGTTGGAGTGGATGGTGGGTGATATGAATGTGATAATGAAAATGGTAAAATTTGTTGTGGATATAGAGTGAGTCAGGATTAAAATTAGGATGGGTATAATGGAGATGGCGATGATGGGTGTTGTGGTTGTTGTGAGAATTTATTATGACATTTTTAATAAGATGGAGATTGTCCCCATTCACCAAAAATGTTATGTGGAGAAGAATTTTTTGAAGAAACATATTGTCTTTCTAATCCAAAAGAATTATAAGACATTTCAAAATCATTATGCATACCTCAACCTTCCCAATTTGATGTGTGAAGTCCTTGAGTTACAAAGAAGACTTGTTCACTTCCACCTTTATCACATGTCGATGATCACTTATAGCATCTATCTCCATCACCATGTCCTCTTGAACAACTTGGAATGTGCACTTATCTTCTTCCTTGCAACAAATTGAACAAAAAATGGTCAAATATTCATCTATGGATTCATTTTCAAAAATCCATCATCTCTCTAAAAATTCATCAATTATTTGTTCTTTCTTAGTTATAGGAATAAGATTTGTAGATGCTTATGATAATGGTAAGGGGAGATCATGATAATCTAATTTATATTCTTTAGGTAGAGGAAATATAAAAACATCACCTTGGGTCAGTGTGATTTCCCCACCAATTTCTTCTTTTGTTTTTAAATTTAAAATTGATGTGTTTGAACTACTTGAAAATGCCACATTTTTATGGTTTTTTTTTCTTGTTTCTTCAAAATTACTTCTTTACCTATCAATTGACTCACAACAACTAGTGTGAATATAAATGATTTTATCTTCTAAGATCTACCTTAAAACACAAACCATGCATCTATATGATTTAAAACAATGCAAATTAGGAATAATCACCTAGACAAGGCTAGCAATTGCAAAAAATTTCATCCAAATGCATTGGGACTTCTAACTCATCTCACTAGGTTACCATGCCTTTAAAAGCTTTCTCCGACAATGCCATGCCAAAATGACAGGCCAAAACTGTGGGTAAATAATGAGAAACATTTAATGTTTAATAACAAGATTCAGTTTGGTCTAAATGCCATTCTAGGGGTGTAAAATTGTGGCTATATGCACAAGGGTTGCAGGTAGTGAGTCGAGTATAGATGAAATGCAACTATAAAATAAAAAATATTATTTAAATTAATACAAAAATTCTACATTCTGTAACGGTGCAACAAGAACAGTCCAACAACTACTCTATTTTCTATGCAATCTTCCAAATCACCATAATGCTATCAAATAAAAATTTTAATCATAGAATTAAATACAAAGATACTTTTGGTTTTCTCAAATAACTGAAACATAAATATTTATATACCATTCATAATCAAATCACTCCAATCTGCAAATCACACATGGAATAAAATAAAACATTAATCATATAAAAGAATTAAATAAAAATACACAAAAACATCACCAGGCTTTATGAGGAGTGTGCCCTTCCTCCTGGTCAGCAAGGTGGTTAAAACACTGCTACAACACTCAAATCATGACCAACATATATTCATTAAAATAAAATATATTGTAGTTTTCATTTCTACATTATGCTCACCGTTGTCACATTGTTGCTACCTTTATTTCATAACTCACACTGCCATAATTTTTTCCTTTCTATTCTCTTATGTTTTACTCCTTTACAAAATGCTAATTCACCTTCCTTTATAGCTATTGCATTTCCTTATAAGGCATGAAACAAACTTACAAGTTGTTTACTATTCTCACACCCTTCCCCTTATTTCCATGTTTAGTTTTGTTGCATTATTTTTCCAATATTATGCATATGCTTTTCCACACCACCTATTACATTTTTTGCAGCCATATTTTATAGCATTTTATCCTATTCTCTTTCCACCTCTTATGGAATTATTTATGGCTTGTGGTTTGGAATAAAATTAGCCATAAAAATAGGAGTTTGTTGTGCCATAAAAATAGCTATTTGATTTGCCTCGGTTCATCATAATTTTATTAGTTACAACAACAAATAATGCATGCTATTTTGTTCCATATGAGTATGAATTATATTATTTTCTATTAGAACAATAAATAATTATTTAAAATTAAATTAATAGCTGAAATTATTTGCTATTGTGCAGGTGATAGGAAGTCTGTGTGCAGGTGGTAGGAAATTTGTGTGTAGGTGACAAGAAGTCTATCATGAAGTCTATTATCCCCACCTTTATTAATATGCTGCTAGAATTATTTTCTCAACATAATGATATAAAATATTAGTAAATACAATATAATATTTATTATTCACATATTTTATCCAAAAACTAAATTAAATATTACTTATATATATTTAAACATATGCTGTAAAAGGTGGTAAAATGGTATGGAAATGGAATATGAAGATGGGTATAAAGGAATATGAAAAAGGATAAAAGATGGCATAAAATGGAACCTAAATGACTCTCATCAAGTGTCAATATAAATATTAAAACCAATTACTCTTGGGCGGGTGCATGAAGTTCGGTACCAATTTTCTGGCCACTTTTGATTTTTTTTTTTAAAATGCGCTCGCGTCATAACGCGCACATGTTATTTCGCGTTAAAAACAAAGAAAAAAGTGAAAGTACTTGCCTTGGAATACCAACCCAAAGGCTTGGAGGGCATTCCCAACAAGGCCAGAGATGCGTTTTTGCAAATTCTACAATTTTTCACATAATTGGGTCTATACTCACCATCAAGATTGCATCTAGTTCAATATCAACAAAATCAAAAACATGGGTAATGTTAGGTTCTCTCTTAGCTATCCAACGATGTAATTTTTTTCACTTTTTGACAATGTTAAGCCTTTCATCCATAATTTATTTTGTTTGTATGTCTGTTTTTTTGCCAAAAAGCAGTGTTTGGTGTTTTTTTTGTTATAAATTATCCATTCATCAAAATTTCAAATAAATTACATTTTTAGAAACTAGACTCCATTCTACAATTTTTTTTAAAAAAAGAAAAAAAATCAATTATTTTCAAAAATTTGTAGGGGGAGCACGGCCAAAATTCTTCTTTTCAGGAAGTGCCCACTTAGAAAATTAGTAAAAAATCAAATATTCATTAAAAAATTATCAGAAAAATTGTGCATCAACTAGATGTTGTTAGCTAACTTTTCACCATAGCGATTTTAAAAATACTACAAAAAAGTTCACCGTGCTCAGGTCGTACAAGAGTTGCTATGTTATGTTTTTCTGACAAAAACAATACCAATTTGTGTACATCCCTATTTTGAACCCCTTAATCTCAACCATTTTCAAAATAAATTAGTAGTTTAGAAAGTAGAATTGGAGCACTTTGATCCTTGTTTTTGTTCCATCTCAAAATTTTGAGTGTAACTATCCTCAATTTCACGTCCAAGGTTAGCATTTCCTGATTTCATAAAAAAAGTGGCCACTTAAGCCCCCTTTTTGGGAACCATCTTGGTGCAATTACCCTCCTAGGATATGGTTAATCTTAAAATCCCACACAAGTTTCTTCCAATATGATGATGTAGGTTTATGAACTAGTCCATAGAGAGAGGGTAAATGATTAAGATACTTGCAATGTGTCAAGATTTCATCTATATAATCTATCACAAAAAAGTGTTTTTTGATAGCCATGATAAAATTCTCAACTTTATTCACACAATAGACCAATCAAGGGCTCCTTCTAGTAGACATGGATGTATTTTTTGGTTACAACTAAAAATAGATTTCTTTTGAAGATTAGCATAAAATAAATTTTTGGACTTCTTCGACCATGCCTTTTGCTATTAGGTCATGTAATTTTGTGTTAAAAAATGTTGGGGCTACCTATCAAAGAGCTATGATAGTAATATTCCATGAAATGCCACATGAAATCATAGGATATTATATAGATGACATCTTGAGTAAATAAAAAAAGAAGGGATGAATACCCACATTTCCTCTAGAGAATATTTTGATGGCTACAAGAATATAAGGTGTCCATCAACTTGAATAAATGATTCTTTGGCGCCACATTAGGTAAGATACCAATCTCCAAATTGTCTATAGACATAGCATAGAGATGGATCCCACTAAAGTTATAATGATCATTGAAATCTCTCCACTAATAAATATTAAGAAATTTCATAGCCTCAAATAAATATTTAGGCTATTCATATGTTCATTGCAAAAATAGCCAATAAATGTTAGCCATTTTCTTATCCCCTCAAGAAAAGTACTAGCTTTCATTGTGATTAGGCTTGTTAGAAGTTCTTTAGTCAAATAAAAAAATACCTTTATATGCCACCTCTATTGATGGAACCCATGAAAATAAATCATATTATTATTTTACATCTCCACTACACTAGTCAACTTGGGAGCACTTCTACCACATCATTATGAATAGGGCCATAAATGAGTAGTCTATTATATCAACAAAATATTGGGACCATATATGAAATCCACTACATAGCTATGAAAAAAGCATGCTTGGACATTGTCTTCACCTCACAAAATCTCTAACATTAAATGCTTAACCACCACATTCAACTTATTTCATAAATTGACCCACTTAAGTATCTTATAGCAAGGACTTCCCAAAAAGATGCATGGCTAAACAATTCATAATTTTTAGTGATTTTGGAATTGAGTATGTGGATTGAAAAACAATTAAAGACTAGATTTAAACTAATTAGCTAGTCAAAGCATGATTAATAAACACTCATCCATTGGTCCTAAACTTTATTAATGAGCCCATATTGATTCTTAACCATTCTCCACCTAGAATATCTACCTTTTCTCTAGCCTTACCTAGTCCAATATTTTTCCCTTCCTCCACCCTTCATTCCTTCTATCCCACAACATACTTCTACCACCTTGACTTAACCATATTACCCACACCACACCTGACTTGGACCCAAACATATAGAGTTTCATCCCATTCATTTCACATTCCATGTAATCTTAATATCCTCACTTTACCCTCACTTCCTCTATTCTCTCACCTTTATTACTTACCCATACTTCTCCCCCTACTATTTCCTCTATCATTCCTAATCCTTTTTTACTGTTCCTCTTACACTTGATACTCCTACCATGTTTTCACCCATTATAGTGATACCTTACTATCCCCACCATAATGCCAATGCTAATCATATCTAAATCCTATATCCCACTATTATTCCCTACTACCTTGATCTCCTCACAAGACCGGGTTGACGTATGCTACCTCCCATTCTAGTAGAATACTTCTATCCTTCCTTTGATACTTTAATATCTATCCCACCTTATAGTTTTCTTGCTGTCATAGTGGTCCCATTCACTCTTCTTAACACAGTTTTTGAGGATGACTTCCTATATTTCATGGATTTACTCTATTATAAACATAGAAATGGAGAACAAAGGGGGGGAGAGAACCAAACAAAATAAGGAAAATAAAAAACCATAATAGCTTAAGTTTTGAAATGAAAAAATACTTAATAATGATGTAAAAGATAAATAAAATTGTATATTTTATCATTATCAAAGGCTCAATTTGAAAATAAATATGGTAGTGATTAGGCTCAAAACTTTAAAATATCAAGGCTTCACACATAAATCTTCTCACACCAACTCATATGAGCTCAATACATTTATAGCTAGATTATAAGAAATAAATGTAGAGAAAAGAAATAAACAATGTCATGGTCAACATCATGGCTTGCACCAAATGGGCATTGATTCCAATGACAAAAAAATTCCTTGTAACAACATGCCACCTATCATAATCCTAGTCACTCCTCATGACACTTGATTCTCTTTGGAAGTTCGTGCATGCTACTATATTTCATTGTTATGTTGGTGTGCAAAGATCATATTTGAATTTGATATTGGAAGTTCCATCTTGATTTATTTTAGTTATCACCTACAACAATTGCTTTTGTCATTTTAGGAGGGCTAGAGCCTTAATGGTGGCATGACTACTTGCATCCTTAAGGTTATATTTTGTGTTATCCTTGTCCCTACCTCATTAGGCACTCAACCCTAAGTATTCAAATTTAGCTAAAACTCCCCTATCAAGATATTAACCTTTCATTAACAATAAATAAAATGCTTGATTGAGCCTACCCATACTTTAGATTTTGTTGGCACGCGTACTCCTTTCTCACTATTTATTTTAGAGAATAAAGGCCAAATTTGAAGTAATTTTAAATTGAGGAACTCATGGGTATCCAACCTAGGAATTTTCATGTAAGCTTGGCTCATCAAATAATTAGAATCATAGATTATATACATCTAATGACCAACAAGCACCCACGAGAATTTCTTTATAGGAATTGTCTTAACTCTCACAAGCTATTAGATCTTTGATTAAATGGCTTATAGGGTGTCAAGTACAATACCACCTCCTCATGCTTTTTTCCATTGATGATATACCCAAAGACAAAGTGGACCCACTTAAAATGTCATGTCATGACAAGGGTATCTTGTTATTGTATGAACCATGTAGAAATTTTCCAATTTCTCAAAACGATCAATGAAAATGCATATCATTGTTTGAAGGGGCCCACCATATTGTTGTAATTAAATGGTTAATCTAACATATAAAAAAGATAACATAATTAATCCAAACAAAAGAAAAGAGTAATTTTGAGCATGCCTCTCCCATTTCCCTCTAGTCAAGCATCTTTCCATTTACTTGAAGTGTTCCTCACCTTTTAACTTTTACTCATTCTCCACCTCCTCCTCCAACTTTTCATATCATATATATGTTTATTTTATGGAAACAATTCAATAAAATATCCATTTATCATAAAATTAATCTTTGATAGATAATCCAATAGCATATATAAGTACTAATCTACATTGTACCCTATGCATATAGTTTTATGAGGCCAATGTCAGTCTATAATACGAAATTCATAAAAAAAAAGAAGTTTCTAAAAGAAAAAAAAAACTTTACTCCTTCAATATGAGTTTAGGTATGACATGGTGCACATTATTATAGTACAAACCTATTTTTTAGATCACTTCATTTAGTCTCACCAATGATCTCCATAAAAATGTTCTCCATGTTTAAAATCATGGAAACAATTCACATCTCTCATAACAATTTCTCTTGTAGCAATTGATGAGATACATTTTATTGTAGAGTTACAATCAACACATACTTGGAGGTTCTTCCCAACTCTAATAGTCATTCTTGGAGGGCATATCTAACAAACCAAAAGCAATTGCCAACCTTTTAGTAATATGGTAGAGAAATAATTATTTTTCCTCCTTTTCCACATCACTAAGTAAATATTTTGAACCTTGAAAATACCCTCCTACCTTCATCCCCCAAGCCAATTTCTCCAATTTTGCATAAATCTTCAATGTTCAAATATGATTTGTCTCCTATGCAAAATGCATGTACCATTTTATGGCTTTCAATCCAACTACATCCAGGGATCTTTTAATTCTTTTAGCTTTCATTAAACTCCTTATCATTTGAACCTCACACCATTTTCCCACTTCTATATAGATGGTTGATAAAGTCACATCATTTTTAGGATTCAAATAAAAGAGTAATGTCTTGGAAAATCCTTCTAAGACTACTGTCCCTTGGAGGGGCTTCAAGAACTATTTTTCTGGAACATGGGGTTTCATGAGGCCAAAAGAATGACAAAGGAGGTATTAGAATATTTTTCTAATAAATAGGAGGGCCCTACCTTTTAATTTATAATTTTAAGCAAGTGCATTTGGGGTGGGGCTAGAATTCCCCCCGCTAGCTTAAGAAAATTTATGCCACTTATCAATCATGTGAATTTTTTAAATTCTTACTGATTAATTTTTTTAATCATTTTTATATTTCTATACTTTGTTATACAAAATAATAAAATTCATGAAACCACCAGCTTCTATAAATTTTAGATTTTCATTTTTTTTTTATATAAGCCAGTAGATTATATTGATTTTGCAAACAAAATTACATGTCATGATTGAGTGAGGTCATCGTTTATCATGGCCACCAAACCCCAAAAAGTCTTGGACCAAACACCCAACAACCAACCAACCTCCCGAACTAGAAAAAAAATATACTAAAAATTGACTACATAGAGTCAGATTTGAACATAATTACTTAAGTATTGTTTTACTAGACTGATCAAGAGAGACAACATAATTTAAGATTTTAAACTTTTAAACTTAAGTTGCATTACAAAATTCATAAGACCAACCACTTTAAAATACTTTAAAAAAAAATCAATGACATCCAATAATCTTTTTAGGAAGCCCCTCCATAAGATCGTAGTGTTTCGTTAATTCATAAATTTGAAGGAATTCTTGCATTTTGCGCACATCCTGCAATTAAGGGAAATGAGCCCATAATGGGTAGGGGTCCAATGGTGGGTATAGAAGTAGGCCTGAGTGGGCCCCATAGTGGGTAAGCTTAATATCCAATTGTAAAACACTAAATATCCAATTGCAAAACTCTTTTATCCATAAAGTACACAAATTGACAAATCATGTGATGCCACATCAGCACACCAATAATACATGACTTAGTGACCCACTATCAGTCTCACCTTTTTATTGGGACTTTTTGGATACCTTGACAAAAAGCATGCTGATGTGGCATCATATTTGATGATGTCGCCTTAAAACCAATTTTTATAAGCAAGGGACTTGTCAAATAAGCTATTGTACAAATTTGGGAGTGATTTGAAATTTTCACATAAGACTTTGAGAAGCACGAAATTAAAGTGCTGAATATTTCAAAATAGAAGAATATGCAACTAATATTATTACCAGAATGCAGGATTTCTTGTGGTCGTAGATTGCCAGAGATTTTTTCAACCGAGCTTGGGAGCAAGTGGTCCCATGGAAAGTTCATTCTCTCAGGTTTGTAGTCTTTCACCATATCATCTACTTTAGATGGGCCATACATAAGGTTTAAAATGGGGAAAACAACTCTATTTTTTACTTCGATAGGTAGGCAGTACAAACATATCTTGAATCCTGCCATCCACTGCTGTGTGAGAGTTGGATTAGGTTTCTTTGTTTCGAGATACGCCATTTGCTGTAACCAGGACGTGAATGACCCTTTCAAATAGTCTTGCCCTTCAAATATTTCCTTTTGACAAAATTGGGATTGTGTGGTGAGAAGCGACATAAGGTCATGCTTTTAGTCACATCAATTTCAATTGGTTTTCCTGTATTGCTATAAAGTTAAATTATTTTATTGGAAGCATGTCGTCATGGTGGCAATCAGACAGCGTGAGAGTGGAAGGGCAGTGACAGACTTGAAGGCAGTACCTATTGAAATTGTTTAATTTTTTAATTTTCAAACCCACACCTTCTAGACATATGACATATAATTTTGGGTTTAATTATTTAAATTATTAAGATTTTCATTCCACTCGATATATGGGTGATAACTAGATCAGAATTGTTTAGTAGTTTTCAAGGAGATGTGAATTTCTATGACCAGAATTACTGAGAGGATTGGATGGACCAATGAATGAGAGATAACTAGATCTCTCCTACACTTTAGACTATGCAAGAGTTGGGGGATAGCCTATCAATTGTATAAATAAAATAAGTATCTAACATAGCAATAAATAGATAAATTATGCATGCATGCTAGGAAATGGTTCTTGTACTGGTTCTTGAACTATTGCACATTCCCATAAAACCCTTTGTAGCCTTAATGTTTAGGCATGAACAAGAATAAAATAAAACAAAATAAATAATTTATTCATTAAATATCTTTGCTCCTTATAGATTGGATATGACCAACCTTCAACTATCAAATCAATGCCTAGTCTTGTAGAAAAAGAGTTAAATCTAGATAAAACTCCAATGATTTAAGAAAACACTAATATTTAGATGAGTCTAATGGACTTAGCCCTATCTTGTAGAGATTAGAATCTCAAATGACCTTCTATCCCAATACACTTATACTTAATAATCCATAATAAGCTCAAGTGCTTCATATATCACTCTAGGAAGGTTTCTTAGCTTGGCATAAACTACACAGAAAACAAAGTTTTACAACACCCCTTAGATGCAAACTAGAGAATAATATAAAGAAAAAAAAAAGTGAACTAAGGAATTCTTTGAATTCCCTAAAACACTCAAACATAGAAGTAATGTCTTATATTGATTTAGTAATTTTTTTTACAAAATCACTAAAATCTCATACAGAAATAAAATTGAATTACAATCACAAACATTGGTCTACAAAATTTTTGTAGCAAGTCTTGGATGAGTCTTTACACTTTCATGGCTTGTCTAAAAATATGAGCAAAGACCAACCCTTACCATATTGTCAAACACTCTATATATATCACTTGACAAGTTGGCCTAAATTTACACAAGGATATCATATTCACCATAAAATCAGCAAGAGATCTACCATAGGATTAGACATGATCATTTTTTTATGTAGAATTTTATGATATCTCTTAAGAATGTGCCTTAGAGGTTGTGTGAAATCCAATTGCACTATAAATAATCTCTCTTGAAATTAATGCAACATAACCCCCACACATTTCCAATGTTAAAAGTGCTCTTAGAACTATGTTGTGATGGTGGATTGTTGCTTAAAGGTAGAAGAAATTTGATCATGTAGTCACAATCCCTTTTCAGAACATTAATGATCATGAATAACCACGGAAACCCTAGAGGATTATTGGCATGAATATTAAAGTCTTTAAACTCCATTTAAATGTTTAATATTGATGTGCTTGAGTGGATGAAATTGACAGCTAATGCATGTCATGCACTTCATTATAATTCACCTTTTAATAGATCTTTAGTGACTAAGAACTTAGTGTTGATGTGAATAGAGATATTACTTAACTGGTTTACCTCCTAAGTCTTATTCACACTAGCCTAGTTAAGTTTACTTAGGGTACACATAGGATACTTATCATTTTATGTCTCATATCATAAGATTATGACACTTGTTGTAACATTATGTTATACTATACATGTCTCATATCATAAGACTAGGAAACTTATCATAATATTATGTTATCCAATGTCTAACCTCAACCTATATAACTAAGGGGTATCAGGACATAATAACTCAACCACAATAACCCTAGACACAATAACCTCATCATAATAACCCAAGGACAAAATAACCCAAGGTCATAATAACCCATGGATAGAGTAACCCATGGAAAAAATAACTCGTGGATAGAAAAACCCGTGGTCAAATTTATAAATTTTGTTTTCCTTTCTCTATATTCTTACAAGGATATTTTGTCCATGGGTTATTCTAACCACGGGTTATTTTGGCTTGGGTTATTATGACCCTAGGTTATTTTTTCCTTGGATTATTGTGACCGGGTTATTTTGTCCAGGGTTATTCTAACCACAGGTTATTTTGGCTTGGGTTATTATGACCCTAGGTTAATTTGTCCTTGGGTTATTGTGACTGGCTTATTTTTTCCAGGGTTATTTTGGTTGGGTTATTATGTCCTATAACCTAACTAAGGGGTTATCTTTATAATCTTGATCAATCCATCTTCATTATATTTTCATTCACTAATAAGAATATAATTTTCTTTTTTCATATTGATCTTCTCATTTATTTTTTATTTCTATTAAACTTTTAGATCTTGGGTGGATATCTCCATAGCCAAATATTACATGGTATAAGAGAATGTTAAGTTCATTTGGTTAGTATTTTTTGGAGATATTAAATTTAGATCTAGTATTTTCTTGAAAACTTAAGTATGTTCTTCTCTTGCATCAAATGATGACCTAGAGAATAAATAAAAACTGATAGAAATATCAAATTCTATGGCATTCATCTTTATGAATTTGTATTACAAGTTCATATTAGAGCATTCCAGTGCAAAGTTGAGCTCACTTTAAATTTAGGGTGTCCAATAAAGTTAGTTTAGCCTTTTGATTTATCCAAATTAGGTATGTGAGGCCAAATCTATAAGAATTTCAAGTTGGGATGTGTCCTTGACTTACAATTCTAACACCGACATGGGAAACATGGTAGCGAGATATTTCCCCCATTGGGAATATGTGTCCTTGATCCATTTTCAATATTTTTAGATGTTGGGGGCAAAGCATTAGATGAATGTATTTATTCAATGCTTGCAATTTGATGAAAAATGGTAAAAATTGGCCTTGGAATGCATAATTTAGGAAATTATGGGATCAAATCAGGCTCAATAATTTAGGGGGCCGATGGCTTGCTAATGGAGATCTAACGGTCATTTTCTTGACAGAGATTAGACTTTGCATGTCAGGGATCAACGTCGCTTTCAACCTTACAACCGCAAAAATACATATAATTAGGGGCCTGTGAATAATCCCCAATGGCATGCAAAACCATATAATGAACTGGTGAGATATAGGTTTACCGAACCCAATTGAAAACCATATCATAGATCTAGGCGCGGCTATTGCATGGTAAGCGACCTATTTTTTATGTATATGAAGATGACAGGGGTGTTTTGAGAGAGACAAATGAATTTAGGGTTGTCTGAAAACTAGAGCAAGATCCCCATTTTCTAAATAAGTTTTATGAAAAAGCAAAGGTAGATTATAAATCTAAAGGGAAGGGAAATATTTTAAACCCTTATGGCACTTCCTTCAATCCAAAATTCCCTCTTCCCTATGAGCAGAGGATAGAGAAAGCCCTAACATCATTTAGGAGCAGAAACCTTAAAGATGAACAAGACACTTGGGTGAACGACATCTACAGATGGAGAATAAAGGCCGCAAGATATGGCAACCCAAAAATAAAAAGCCTCAAGAGGCAAGGTTAGTACTGAATACACATCAAATCCCAAAGAGGCCTAGCTTTCACAAGCAATAGAGAATAACAGCCAAATGCTCTGATCAAAGAGGCGGGGAAGCAAATGGGTCCTCCATTGAACAATGCAAAAAATCAAGGGGCTCCCTTCAATCTAGAATCAGATGATCAAGGGGCTCACCTTAATCAACAACTAGAGAAGAAAAATCCAACACAAAATAAGGATAAAGAAGACACTTTTCCTCATACTGCAAACAAATCAAAGGGGAAAAAA
>VDFB02373365.1:302909225-302934289 GCA_007258455.2 Sequoia sempervirens | reverse complement strand
AAAGGTGGAATTATCATGCCATGAAATGTGGAGATAAAAAGGTGATAACTAGATCGCACCATAAAGAGTGGAATTTCTCCTACACACACTTCCCTAAGTGTCCTATGCACAAACCTAGATGCAAGATGCAAATAAATAGGTGTCACAAGTGCAAACTACAATGATATGCATTCCCTAAGTAAGCTTAAGTAAAGTGTAATAAGTAAAATACTTATTTACACCAACAAGGGATAAAGCAATAATATGTAAGTTTTGGAATTTAACCTTACCCTTATCACAATTAAAAGAACTAATATATGGTGATTGGGAAGGGGTTCAACAAGATTTTTATCTAAACTTTGAAAAGGGCATATTTGTAGTTATTTTTGATAATAAACTACAGAAAGACATAGTATTTAAAATTAAATCATGGGTCTTTCAAGGGTCAGGACTGTGCATGCAACCTTAGATCCCAAATTTTAACCCTGAAGATGCTTCTTTTAGATTTGTTCCTTTTTGGTTCCAAATGCCAGAGCTTCCTCTTGAATATAGGGAGTTAAATCTAATTGAAATAATAGCTAATAAAGTGGGAATTTTCCTCATGCATGATAAGGAGTTTTTTAAGAACCCTTCAAAACCCATCATAATTTGTGCTCTCTTTGATACGAATAAAGAATTTCTGACAAAAAAATTAGTTGGTGTCTAAGTATGACACTTGGCATAAAAAAAATAGTGTGTGAAAATCTTGAGATTGTATGCACACATTGTCATATTGTAGGTCATTATCATTCTCAATGTATGTTAGGATATCCCTCCCAAAAAGTTAGTCATATGGCAAGTTCAAAAAATGATTCTCAACTCTATAATAGGGTTAAATCATATTCAAAGCCAGGAGATATTAATGTTTAGGAGTGGATTACGCAACCAATGTCAAATGATCAAGAGGCCAATTTAAGCTGCATCATTATACAAAAGAGAAACGAAGAAGAAGCTGGAACAATGGTAGGGTTTTTCAAAAAATTAAAAGTAAGGAAAAACCATTTAATCCAAATTAAAGTCCCACAAAGAACATGGAATTTTATGCAACTTCTTTCCATCTTGTCACTCAATCTTTATACCGCAAATGAAATGTTAAGTTTAGAAAAGTAGCTAAATGAAATTGTAAGAAAGTTAATGTTTCAAGGCACAAAGGATTATTTGGTTGCTTGGTCTCTCAATGATGTTTCAAAGTAGAATCAATTGATCACTCATGTGGCATCTACCCCAATGCCCAAGCCAAATGGCTTGATTTGAAATTTTCTAAGATACCAAGGGATATGGAATTGGAGTATCTAGCAAAAAAAATGTTGTTCTCGATTGGTTCAAATTTGATTGATGAAATTGTAGTAGGAGAGGATTTTTGGGAAGGAAGCATTCCATCAAATTCTTAGGAAGGAGAAAAAGTTTTTACAATACAAGGGGAATTAAAAAAAATTTTGTGCGATCAAAATCCCTTTGAATCCTTTAGCCAATCATCTAATGAAGAATTGCAAGAGGTTAAATCTTTTTGAATCTGAAAGGCTAGAGGTTTTAAGGTCAAACTGCATTGAACATCTTTCGATAGCATAATCTCCATTGTAGCCTATTGTTAATAAATCTCTAGGGAAAAGAGGTAGGAAATCAAATCTCACAAAAATGAAGGAGCAAATTGAGGCAGGAGTTCAAAAAGCTATTATGGAATCCATGTTAAACAAGAGATCGAGGAGAGCTTGTTGCTCTCCTCGGACACAATGAGGATTATTTCATGGAATGTTAGGGGCTTAAATTCCCCTGACAAGCGTGCTTGTATCAAGCAATTTATAGATGCTTATGGAGTAGAAATTTTTCTTTTACAAGAAAAAAAATCTTCAACAGATACATTTGAATCTTAAATAAAGAAGTGGGCTAGATGGGAGTCAATGCATTCTCCAGCTCAAGGTGCTTTAGGAGGACTAGCAATTTTTTGGAACCCAAAGCTGGTAAATGTTTCATCATATAAAAATGAGGCTTGTTGGTAGCTTGTAGAAGTGACAAATTTTGACCTTCAATTTTGGTTGATAAATGTGTATGGTCCAACGTCAACTTCTGAAAAGAAGAATCTTTGGGATGAACTCACCAAACAAATTAGTTTGATCCACAATGGGAAAATCATTTTAGCTAGGGACTTTAATGCAATAACTTCTCTTCAAGAAAAGCGTGGAGGAATCTTCCCACCATAAAAGGTCATGACATATTTCAGTTAGTTTATAACTTTGAATGCATTAAGGGATATTCAACCGCAGTCAGACAGTTTTACTTGGACCAATAAGAGGAAAGGATTTCTCCAAATTGCAGAAAGGTTAGACAGTTTTTTGGTTTCTCCCAGTTGGTTTCTTTCAGCACATAATTTAAATTCTCAAATTCTTCCATATCCTAGATCAAATCATTATGTAATCAATTTAACCATAGCAAACATTTCTAATCCTCAAGTGAAATATTCTTTTAAATTTGAAAGCATGTGGTTCAGACATCCCTAGTTTATGGATCTTCTGAAAGAATGGTGGGTAAATGCTCCATTTCAACAAGGTTCTAAAATGTTCCAGTTCCAAGAAAATTTGAAATTTGTAAAGCAACAAATAAGAATTTGGATCAAGCAAGAATTTAAATACATCTTTTAGCAGAAATGATTAGTTTTTAAAGAATTATTAGTAGTTCATGAACACATAATTCAACATGGATTAGATGTTTCCTTGCATGATAAACATAAAACCCTTCAAGCGGAATGGGAAGAATTATGTGCACATGAAGAGATCTACTGGAGGAAGAAGTCTCATCAATTATGGTTAAAAGAGGGTGATCGCAACACTAAATTTTTCCATGTATCTGTATAGATTAAAAAGGCTTCAAAATCCATCCAGTCTATTCAAGAATTGCCTTCATGTAACTGGCTAACAAAGAAATCAAATATTAACAATGAAGGTGTTACGTTTTTTCCAGAGCTCTTATCAGCTCTAACAAACATAGATCCCAACATAATAAATGATCAGCAAGAGCTATTGAATACAATACCACACCTCCTAACAAATAAAGATAATAGTTTGCTTATGAGACCCTTCACCTTGGAGGAATTAAAATTTGTAGTCTTTTCACTTCCTCCTGATGAAGCCCCAAGGCTAGATGTGTATACTGCTTTATTCTTTCAGAAGTGCTAGAATTTCTTATTCTTTGAGCTTCTATGGGCTATTGAAGAGTCAAGGAGAATGGGAACCATGCTTAAGAAATTTAATGTAACCAACATAACAATTCTACCAAAAGTAAAAGAACCTAAACCGTTTGTAGAATTTAGACCAATTTCATTATGTAATACAATAAATACAAAATCTTCACAAAATTAATCTATATCAGACTTCAAGGGCTCATACCAAGGATCATTTCTCATGAGCAAGGGGGTTTTGTTCCAGGAAGGAAGACTTATGAAGGAGCAATTGTAGCTCATGAAGTTTTTCATACAATTTCAACTTCCAAACTTCCATCCTTCATTATTAAGCTAGATATGATGAAGGCCTATGACAAGGTTGATTGGAATTTTATCAACAAAGTTTTATCAAAATTTGGTTTCTGCTGTCAGTGGTGAAGGTGGATAATGTCTTTGCTATTGGGTACCAAGTTCTCGGCACCGCTTATTAATGGTAATCCAATGGGTTTTTTCAATGCTTCTCAAGGAGTTAGACAAGGTGATGCACTTTCTCCCTTTCTCTTCATAATTATGACATAAAATTTAAGTAGGTTCATTCTGTTGAAGCATAATCAAATTTTATGGAAAGGAGTGCAAATAGAAAATTCAAATATTTCAGTTACTCATTCCCGTTTTGCGGATGACACCCTCCTATTCAACAAATCTTCAATATAAGAAGCTAAACAAGTCAAAGAAGTTCTTAGCAAGTATTCATGAGCATTAGGCCAAAAAATTAATTTTTCAAAATCGAAGATCTACATTCTAAATACATGAGATGAGCTAAAAAATAAAATAGTAAAGATGTTGGGTTTCTAGGAAGTGGAGCTGCCTTGTACTTATTTAGAGATCCCTTTTTTCAAAGGTTCAAATAAAGCTCAGTATTGGGATAAGGTAATTAATAGGCTCAAAGCAAGGATTTTGATTTGGAAAGCAAGATGGTTATCATTATCAGGTAGAATCCTTTTAATTAAATAATTTTTAGCTTCTATTCCAAATTATTTTCTAGTTGTGCTCAAAGCTCTAGTATCTGTAATATCTGAAATAGAAAAAATCATAAGATCTTTTCTCTGGAAAGGAAACATAGATGAGCACAAAAAAGTACCTCTAATTTCACTAGGAGGATTGGAAAAAGGTAAGAAACACGGGGGCAGGTGTTCAAAATATTTCATGGAGAAACAAAGCTTTTGGAGCTAAGCTTGTATGGAAAATGTATACAAATCCATAAGCTAAGTGGGAAAAAATAACGCAAGTCAAATACTTAGATAATGAAAACCCTACAAGGATTCTAATAGTGGAAGACCCTCCAAAGGGTTCTACTATTTGGAATTTCATAATAAACAACAAAAATATCATATTGAAATTCTCTTCATGGGAGGTAAATGATGGAAGAAGTGTCAACCTCTAGTCAGATTCATGGAATGGGAAAGCTCCATTGGCTGAAAAACAAGAGCTTCAAGAAGCAAGGACATCCTTATCCCAAGTATGGGGTGAAAAATTAATAGACTATATTGAATCATCAAATCCTCTCTCTAGGAAAATAGTGTGGAAAATCCCCCCACCTAATCTTATCTCCTCACAAAAAAAGAAAGTTATTGTAAAATTTTGCAGGAAAGGTTGGTTTTCTTATCTACAAAACAAGATAGATTCTTTTGGGCAGCTTCAAAATTGGGAACCTATTCTATCAAGGAAGAATATGCAATTATAAGTCAATCAAAAAAAATTTCTCTCCCTCACCGAGCATTCACATTTTGTTGGAATAATAAAGTTCTACCTAAAGTGGGTAGTGTTGCTTGGCTTGCCATACAAAAACATATACTTACAAGTGAGAGACTGTTTAAATTGAAAATTGCAGATCCTTTCAAGTGCCCATTATGCAAACAAGAGCTCGAAACAGTTGACCATTTTCTACTTCAATGCAATTTTTCCATTTTGTGTTGGAATTTTATTAAAAACAAGCTCAATCTACAAATACCTCTCCCAAATACAATTTGGGACCTCTTCCAGAGTTGGCCATTATTATATCAATCTTCTTTCTTCGCATGTATCTAGCACATTGTCTCGACAATAGTGATATGGAATATTTGGTGGGAACGTAATTTAAGATTTTTAGGAAAACTAAATCTTCAGTGGAAATGTTAATGTTCAAAATAGAAAAAGCCATATCATAAGGGGTAAATACTTGTGTACAAAAGGAAAAGTTCTCAAATTCAATGTTTACGAATTGGGATAGTTCATTATTAAATAATTGGAAAAGTATTAAATTTCCTTTTGATGGTAGCCTTCTAAAAAATAATACTAATAAACTGGATAGAAGATTAATCAAGTGGATTCCACCTCAATAGGGATTTTTCAAATTAAATTTTGATAGAGCATCTAAATTAGCTCAATCAGGTGCAAGAATATGTATTAGAGACTCAGTAGGGGTAGTCTTGGCAACATCCTCTATCCACTTACTTCATGGAATGAACAATATTGCTGAAGTTCGGGCATTGTTAGCAAGGCTAGAATTGGCTTTGCATCTGGGAATTGCAAAAATACATATAGAAGGAGATTCCATGTTGGTTATAAATTCTTGTAAAACACGAAAGGTTCATAATTGGAGTCTAAAATATATTTTACAAAGGATATGGGTAATCATTGATGGCTTTCATGATTCTCTAATAACACACACTTATAGAGAAGGTAACAAGGTAGTTGATTATCTCACAAATTTAGGTTGTGAGGGTAAGGAGGTTAAGATTTCGCATGACATTAATCAGCTAAATGAATTCCCATATCTTAAAGATTTAATCAAACATGATGCATTGGTCTTTGTGGAGCCACTAAGCTCAATATAAGTAGAGTAATATGCAACATTTAAATCATTTGTTTCATGGGTTTCGAGGTAATGATGTATTATAAAGCCATAAATCTCATCAAGCACCTTAAGGACGACATGCATCAGTCATAAAGGGATGGGTTATGAGGTAATGATGTTTTATAAAGCCATAAATCTCATCAAGCACCTCAAGGATGATATGCATTAGTTTTAAAGGGCCTCACTTACTAAGTAATGATGTCAAATATTGCATCATTCAGACACTTGTTACTTCCAAATTATGATTTTTAGTTTTAAACAACCACCACACAAGCCTCAAATGGGAAGGTACTGCATTGTCTTAAATTCTTAGTACTCTACAGTATTTTTCATCATGATCTTCGGTTTTAGCAAGCCTAGAATCTAGATTAAATAGGTCAATAAAGATAGCCATTTCTTCATACCAAACAAAAAATCTGAAAAATATTGTATTTAGTATAAAGCTGAAAGATTTGTTGAAGAGTTGGTGAGGAGTTGAGAAAGAAAGAAGGTTCTTGAGTTTTATAGTGATCAAATGACATTTCTTCCATGGAATATGTGAGTAGTGCTTCCGGTAAAACATTGGGAGAGATCGATTGAAGGGTACATTACTAGAGACATTCTTTGAACAATATTCAAGTTAGATAATGCTCAGGTAGAAGATAGTATTCACATCATTCTAGGGCTTGAGGTAACCAGTCCTAGGGCATGTCGCATCATATTTCCTTCGCAAGTAATTTCAATTTTCTTGTCCAATGTGCTCGACCTAATTCAATCTCTGAATGAATTGGAGGAGCTAGCTCGAAAGTATATCAATTTTTAATTTTTAATGGTTAACAAAATTCTGCAAGTGGTGCAAAGCTATAATTTTTATTCAAGGGAAGGTTTTTTTGGAAGGTTGTTTCCATGGGCCTATGTGTAGAAACATTTGGGGTTTGAAGAGCTATTTGATTCCCTTAGATTGGCCATACAATTCAATAATGAAAACACTCTGCTTAGAGCACTGCGAAGAAATTGTAGGTAAATATGCTCTGCTATGGAGTTGGAAATTAGGGAGAAATTCTATGGGTTGGATTACCTTCAAACCCATGTATCTCCTCCTCCAAATAATGGGGTATGACTATATTTGTAGCTCAGAGTCAATTCACCAACTCAGGCTCAGACTCAAGTTCAAAACATGCACAACCAAAATAATTCTAGAGCTCAAGCAAATTCTTCCATGAGGAATGCAAGGCCGATTTCTTTCTTTCACACACACATATTTCTAGTGCATGGAAGAAGAGTCTTCGAGCATGGCCTACAGGTAGATAAGGGATTCAATTTGCAAGATGAAAATTCAGTGATTGGGGGCTCAAAAAAAATGTAAAGGTGGTATTTAGTTGGTTTTTTTGTCATAGTTTTAGGTTTTAATAATGAAATTTTGATATGTAGTGGGTTTTGAAGATTACAAGCTCAAGGGCTGTTAACATGATGAAAAAGGATGTAATAGGTCTTTTAGTTTTTTGGGTCAATATTAAGGGGGTGAATTTTTAACATTCAAAATGGGTAGATTAGTCATGCATATGAACAAACTCAGGCTATAACTGGAGGTTTTCTTACTAGTTCTTTCCTACCAGTATGCCTTTTAGAACCAGTTTTTATACTATTTTATTTATATATAATATAATATAATACTACAGTGGTACGCCACTTTTGTTTAAAAGTAAAAAAATTAGGGGGCCAAAACATAGTATGAAATTGTTAAGGGTGACAATTTTCTATGCTACATTTATCCCCCACTTTAGTGAGAGTATGAGCTTACAGTGAGACTAACACTAAATTAGAAAAATATGTCAAGAGGGATCTAATTGTCCAAATTTTGAAGAGATAGGATGACAAAGAATCTAGGGGGTGCATAATCCCCCAAGATCCAATATCTCATGGCAAGCCATCATAAGCACAAAGGAATGATCACACATATGATATGCAACAAGATAACATACACAAACATACATGTCAAAACACATGAAGCATACATGATGAAAACACATGACATGATGGAACATGAAGATGAAAAAATGAAAATAAACATGATGTAAACATGATATAAACACAAAGAAGACACATAAAAAGACACAAAAATAAAATAAAAATGTTAATACCAAAAGATTCGAGAAGGTAAGGCAAAGAGACCTCAGTCTTAAATTGTCTAAAATACCAAATGTCACCCATCGAATGTGTTGTTAAAATAAAATTATTCTCTCACAAGGATGTAAAATCACTTATAAAATACATGGATCCACTAGCAATCAAGTTGTGTTATTCTATGTGGCCATGTTAAAAATGGGTGAAGTTCATGATCCAATAGGTTCCATTATGTTGAATCCATCTTGCAAAAACTCACCACATTGGGTGCAACAAAACTCACCTCGAGGGGTGTATAAAGTTTAATGTCTCAAGGGACGAATTGATAACAATGCTTGAGGGGGCATTACACACAACACCATCTCCAAAGGGGGTATGTAAATAGGTCAAAAATCATAAGACAAAATGAATAAGGGTAATATATTCCCCCCCTTAAAATGTCAACATATTTGCTATGTTGGTATTTTAAGGAGAAAGAGGGGAAGAGGGGATCCTTGAAAAGATTGCATGCCTCCAAAAGCTTGTTATCCTTTCCTCCCAAGCATAGAGACAAGGACAACCAAACCAAGGACTACCATGTTGCTATCATGACAAATATGGTTGCACTTAATATTGTACCACCATGAATGGCAATGAGAAAAACACATAAAGCTGAAAATGCCACATAGTGATGAGCAACACGATATGATGAAGATCATTATTGATTAGAAAAATTAGGTGTGCATCAACACATGGAAGAGCACCAAAATCCTTAAGATGTATTTGTAGAATGACCATGCACTCAATGATACACACAAATGAAATTTTGTTGTAGCATTTCATTTGTGTTCTTACAATCGGGAAAGATTTTAGAAGACTCGACAAGATATTCTCTTGATCAATAGTAGGGGACATTTCTTTCTCTTCCAAAGAAAATATTTCTTTCTTATCATAAGATTCCAAACACATAGTAGGTGATAAAGCATTAGATGAAGATGGAGATGAAGGTTGGAAACCTAGAAACTTCTTAGAAAAGTAAGGTATAGAATTCACTTGATCCCTATCATATTGTTTCATTTTTTTATTACATCCATGTGTAGAAATAATTTTGTATCCAAGACCATAACATGCTTCCAACTCAGATGAAGAGATTTATCTACATGCTTTTGAGAAATATTAGCTTCTTCACAATCATGCAAATCCTTTTTAAGTTTTCTAAAGTTATGCATCTTCCTCTCATGAGGGACATGAGTTAAAGAGCCCCCATGATCATCATGGGGTGATATTTTTGAATCCATTGATATATGATACACAACACTAGATTCTTTAGATTGTGATATTTTGTACTCTCACATAAAGGAGGGTGTAAAATAAAATGACCCCAACCATCATCTAAGAATTTTCTTGTAGGGGAAATAAAATTAGGATTACCATCAAATTTTATAGGTTCTATCTTTGAACTTTTAACCAATGTATTAAGAGAGTTAGAATTATTATGTTTGACATTGGCTTGTAACTTATAAATCTCTTCATCTTCTTTAACCATGCATATCTTGTTTTTATATTCATACTTCATCTCATGGTGAAGAGTATATGTGACTCCCTCATGGCATAAGTCCATAGTCTACATAGGACAAGGTTGCATGAAATAGGTCCTAACATGATATGGACAAGAGTAGGAGAAACCATGGGTCCAACCTTAATGAGTAATGTGATCATTCCTAACGGTTTCTTATTATTATTTTCAAAGCCACAAATTTTAACATTATTGAGTTCTATAATATTCTTGTCCATACCAATTTTATCTAGGAGATCAATGCTACAAACATCAAGACCACTCTATTATCTATGAGAGTACACCTAACTCTAGTTTCGTTAATGATCACCTTTATCATTAGGGCCTTATTTTTATTTTGGATCTCAAGTGAGGGAAATTCGTGTTGAGGAAATCTAATATCTAACTTTGTTACTTGCATACAATCAAATGAGGTGGCTACATTATTCAATATAACAAATATGGGATATCATCCTTCTTAAAAACCTCTTGGAGCATTTTATTGTATATAGGTGATGTTTGAATCAAATCCCAAAGGGAAATATTTGATGAAGTACGAAAATTTTTCTCAACAAGAATATACTCTTTACCATTATGCTAAGGAATGCTATCTACATGTGAGAAACTCTGTGATAACTTGGTTATTGTGACACATGCTTACTTGTGAGTTTCCTTGCAAAGTTCAAGATATGGCCAGGGGGTTAGAAGGTCATATAATGAGAGGTGACTTAAGAGGTCCACTAATTAAAGGAGAAACAATTGTTACATGTGTGTTCATAACCTCAATTAAGCTACCTACTTGTTGCTGAGCTTCTATTGAGGGGAGATCTAATGTCAACTTAGCATCTTCATCTACTCCATCTATCTTATTTTTTGTTGAAATAAATGTATCAATTATTTCATCCTCCTATGCCACAATATCTTCACAAGTATAAATATTGAGAGAGAAACAAATTATTCTCATGACAATCAACGGTTAGATCCTCTAACACCACGATACCTTATTCACAAGTAGTTGAGGTATTGAGAGAAGAATAAATATGATTTTCATGATGGTCAATGATTAAATCCTCATGCACCAAAGTTTTCTCATAAGTGGGGAAGATGTTGGGAGGTGAATGAAGATTTTGCAAACTGACATTAAGAAATCTCTCAATGATTCCATTTTCTTGTGTTAATATACTCTCACAATTAGGATGAATAGTATGAGAAAAACTCCTATGATTACCATGTGCATCAATTGTTGCATTTTTTGGAATATTAAAATGCTTAGTGGAGGATCTAGGTGAGATAAAATCCTCAAGGGACTCATCTAACATGTCAAAGTCATCAAAACTAAGGGCTTGGTAATTATACAATGTGCTTGTGGAAAGAGATCTAGCATGATTAAATTACTATGCTTTCCCCAAGTTTAATCATTAAATTTCAATTGCAATATAGGTTTACGCATGTTAAGGAAAACTAGGACTAAAAAAAACTAATAGACCTGATGCAAGCACAAATCTGGAAACCAAGTTCCAAGTATGCAAACTGACAACTAGTATTAATCTATTCTAGAGATCTTAGGTAGGTTTTTGGAGGACTAGGACTCCCTAGGGAATTTCAATATTGGTAGGGATTTTTTGAGATTTTAGTTTCAAAGCTTTTAGTAACAAAGATTAACTATGTAATTTTTTGTAAACCTAGTTCGAGATTGGTTCTACTACTATTTTGTGAGTTTCTAGATTGTGTAATGTGTTGTAACAACCTAATGTTTTCTAATTTTACAAAAATGAAATGCAATTTATCCCAATTATGTAATGTTTCATAAAATACATGCAATGAACCTACATATAAGATAATATTCAATATTGAAATGCAAAAAAAATCATAAATTTTCAACAAATGAAGAAAAAATTCAACTTTCTTTAATCATGCAATAACACTTCTAGAATTTCAAAACAAATAATTCAAGCAAAAATAGATTGATAATATAGAGACATAGAGTTGTGTAGAAGTTTCCTAAGTGACCTGTAGTAGGAAAAAGGCATCCTAGGGTGTCTAAGTCCCTAACAGGGGTTCAATAAAGTGAAAAATTAAATATTTATTAGATTTCTTATAGGTTTTGTTTCTAGGTGCAAACAGGTTTGACAATGAATTTTTTTCTAGATTTTGGCCAATTTATGATTATGAAATTGAAAATGTGAGTATGTAACAATGCTGAAAATGACTGAACAATAAATAAAAAAATTGAATGTAATTTTTAGATCTAAGATTCAATAATTTACTAATTCCAAGATGAAAAACTCTAAGAATGATGATTTGAAACAAAACCATGCAATTTTTTTTCACTTTTTTGACCTAAATGAAAAGACATGTAAATTTGAATGCAATAAATAATCTCAAATTTTATTGACCTAATGAATGCAATTTGAATGGCTGTAAGTAATCCTATTACAACCTATAATGCAATATGGAATGCAAGATTTTGAAATTTTATGATTTTTTATGATGCAAAAATGAAAGCCTAAATGAGAAATGAGAAACAATAGAATGCAAAACCTAGATCTAGGGTTTGAAAGATTTCCAATTTTAGAAGGTATATGATGTTAAAACATTGTGTTCACCAAAATGTAAAATAAGAAAAAGGGGACCCTAAGTTTAATGCCTAAATCGACGATCAATTACCTCCTTTTTCAAAGGTACATTAGGATGCAAATCAACAAGGTGAATTGATTGACTTTCAACCATGAAGGTGAGTCAATTGGAGCTAGATTTGGATTCTTGGGGCCTTGAAAGTGGATTGGAAATGATTTGGAATAATTAACCTAATTAAGCTATATGACCTAATATGAAACATGTAAGATCTTGACAATCGACAAACAAAAACAATAGTTTGCAGGAAGATATGGGGAGTGCATATTGATATGTATTGTAGTGTAGAAAAAATTATCCCTTTACATTTTCACACTTGTTTGGGTCCTCCCTGCTAAAATTGGGCTTATTTATGCCATATTTGGTCCTATTTGCATCCGCAAGTCTCATGTAATGTATATTTTCGAGGATAATCTTGACACATATCAAATGACCACTCAAAATTTAATGATTTTGGTTTGTATGGCCCATATTTATGTTGCAAGAATGGAAAGATTGAAGGTGTTGTCATTGATGTCAAGTGGTCAATTGGTTATCAACTTATTGATGTTGTGATTAGTGTCACGGATACAAGTTATTGGTTGTATATGTCGAGGATATTGAGAAAATTGTAATGAAGACATTTTGCAAGTGTTTTAGTAGTTGCTCCAAGTTTTGCTCTGAATTTGCTCCTATATTTGTATGTTTTAGATATGTTGACCATGGTTGTTGGAAGCTACAATATCCTAATTTTTGGTTGTTGATTCATTGTACAATGCGAGTTGTGTTCACCAATTGTGAACTATGGTTTTCTGTGTTTCTGGTTGAGGTCTAGGAGAAATGTTGTTGGTCCAAATTTCTCTTTGATGAAGTCTTATGACCTACAGTTCTAGAGTTGAGTTATTTTGATTGTATTGAAGAAAATTTGGGTATCTGGAAAGTTCATGCTTAAGTGTTCTATGTGTTTTACACTGGTTTGGCCAACCTTGCGTGAAATACTACTTTCGGAGTTAGAGAAGTGTGTTGGATCTATTTGGGCCTTGATGAAGCATGTGTTTGGTTTTCCCTCATTCTAATTCCACCCTAGAATTTTTTTGGTTCCAACCTAATTTGAATTTGAATTTGGATGGCCGACTTTGGATATGTTTCAAAGTTTAAGATGGTATAAATGCAGAATGAGTTAGGGAGGAAGAAGTGAAGAAGAGGACAAAGAAAATAGAGAAAAGAGCACAAGAGAATAGAGATAAGTGTGAATTAGTGTGTGTGTATGATGCGAGTATGGCAGATCAATGCAAATCCTAAATGTTGAGTTTTTAGAAGTAGTGAGATGAAGGTGCACTCTATCATTCATGCATGTCTACAAGTAGATTGAGCAAATTGTGGTGGAATATTTTGTTGCATTGAGATTGTCTTCTCTTTGTAACAAGTATTCTTTATCTTCTTTGTATCTTTGTGGTAGTGACCCCTTTGGGTTGTTAGCCTTGTTGAATAGTGAGTCCTTGTTTTAGATAGTGAGTCCTTGTTTCAAACAATGAGTACTTGTTTTGGCAGTGAGCTTTGTTTCTCATGCAGTGAGCCTTTTGTAATTAGTTTTGATATTCTCTATATTATGGGATAATCCTCACCATGTTTTTTCCCTTATTGGGTTTTCCACATAAATCTGGTGTTATTGTGTTTATGTGATGGTTTTTCAGTTTCTACGCTAGTGTTTATTGTTTAATCTATTAAGCAGTGTTAAGGATTAGTTCTGATGAATGAATTAAAGTTTAATTTGTGACAATTGATTCACCCCCCTCTCAGTTGTCTTGTTCAACAATTGGTATCAGATCTTGGTTCCTTGGTGAAGAGCTTAACCACTTGAGGAAGGTCTAGGATAGTTGGCAAGATGACTTATGATTACCTGAGATTCGATGGAACTAACTATGCTATTTGGAAAATATTGATGGAAGAATATATGGAGTATTGTGGATATGATGTGGAGAAAGCTTACAAGAATCCTTAGACTCCTATTAATTATCTGAGCATGGTTAATGAGATCAAAGCACATGAAGTGAACAATAAGGAAAAGTACATTTTGAAGAATAATCTAGTACATTTTGAGTTGATTAAGGTTTAGAATTTGAAGACTATGAAGGAAGTTTGGGATGCTTTGGAAAGGGAACATGAAGGTGATGAGAGAGTTAAAGAGGTGAAATTATAGAATTTGGAGATGCAGTTTGAGCTTCTATATATGTCTAAAGATGAAAATGTTAAAGCTTGTGTATAGAGATTGGATGAGATAGTGTCTGGTATGCGAGGACTTGGTGATACTGTAGATTAAACCAGAATTGTAAAGAAGATTCTTAGAACTCTCCTTGATGCTTACAACAACAAGGTGTGTGTTATTGACAAAGTATAGATTATAAGACCTACACTAAATATCTTTTGTTGGGATTTTTTAGATCTTATAAGATGAGGAAGCTGAGTGTGAGGAATGGATGCAAATCAAAAATTGATTTTAAGGCTACAAAAGTTGAAGATCTGGATGAAGAAAACTTTGATGAAATAGAAGCTAATTTTTGTGAGATGGATGAGGAAAGGCTCCAGTAAGTATGAAGGTAAGTTACCCTTTAAATGCTTTAATTGTGGAGAAATAGGTCATTATGCTAAAAAGTGTCAGAAAAGAGCTAAGAGGAATAAACAAAGATATGAGAAAGAAAAGAAAGGAAAGAAGATTAACAAAGCATATTATGTGAATGATAATGTTAGTATATCTGATGAAGATTCTGACTATGAAGAACCTGATTATAATGAATTCTTGTTCTTGGCTATAAAAATGAACCTAGTTCTACTAAATCTAAAAAACAAGTGAAGGAAATCCCTCCAAAGAAGGAGAAAAATGAAGGTACTATTATCTCTGCCCTATATGCTAAACAAGAAAAAGAAATGTTGGGTTGTTGAAATTGGTTGTTCACATCACATGACTGGTGATAAAAGTAAGTTTTTTAAGCTTGAAAAATATGGAGGCTTGGTTATGTTTGGAGATGATACTGGTGCTAAAATTTGTGGGATAGGTTTAGTAAGTTTTGATGTAAATCATAGTACTGATGATATCTACTATGTTAAGGGATTAAGGCATAATATTTTGAGTGTTGGTTAGATGTGTAGTAAAGGATATGATCTTGTGTTTAAGGATGAGGGGTGTGATATTTGGAAAGGATCCAAAACATTGATTGCTACATGAAGGGAAGCTTAAGGAAATATCTATCAACTTAAAGGTGCTAATGGATGAGGCTTTATGCCTTAAATTAATGACAGGTGGTTACGACATAGAAGAATGTGTCACATGAATTTTGATAACTTGGCAAGGATTAGTGCAATTTAGGTTGTGAGATATTTACCAAGATTTACAAAGCTTGTTAATGCTATATGTAGAAATTGTTAGTTTGGAAAGCAAGCAAGAAGTCATTACAGATCAAAGGAACAATCTACTAATGGTCTACTGGATTTAGTTCAAACAAATCTCTTTGGTCCAACAAGAGTGAGAAGTATACAAGGTGAAAGGTACTTTATTCTTTTGATTGATGATTATTCTAGATATACATAGGTTACATTTCTTAGAGAGAAATTAGATACATTACATAGATTCAAGACATTCATAGCTATGGTTGAAAATGAAGTGAACTTGAACATAAAATTCTCAAGGCCCGAAAGAGGTGGAGAATTCACCTCCCATGAGTTTAATATGTTTTGTGAAGTGAATAGAATAAAGAGACAATTATTTTCTCTTAGAACTCCTCAGCAGAATAGAGTTTCTGAAAGGAAAAACAAAATAGTTCAAGAGGCTGCTAAATCAATGATTACTAAGGCTAGTTTACCGAAAGTTTACTGTAAATAAGCTATTCATACTATTGTTTATGTATTCAATTAATTTCAAACAAGATAAAATAGTAAATAGACCCCCTATGAGCTATGGTTTGGAAGAATTCCTACTATTAAGTATTTCAAGGTATTCAAAAGAAAATTTTATATTAGAAGAGATGAAGAAACTTTAGGTAAGTTTGATGCAAGAAGTGATGAAGGGATTTTTCTTGGATATTCTACTAAAATAAAAACATACAAATGTTTCAATAAAAGGTTGAGAAAGATTGTAGAAAGTTTAAATTTCAAGGTTGATGAGACAATGAAGAGTTCAATTGACATTGACGGATATGAATCTGACAAACTTGATCACTTAAGAATTGAAAAGATTGCGGAAGAACAAGAAAAGGATGAGAAAGACGAGAAGAATGAAAAAAATGAAAGAGAAGAAGATGATTCGGTGATGTCACCTAAGAAACCTAGATATATATAGAAAAATCATTTAGAAAGTTAGATTATTGAAGATAAGACTAAAGGAGTATTAACTAGAAGTAGAGTTGTTTCTGAAGTTAATCTGTGTTTACTTTCTAAGATTGAACCAAAGACTGTAAGTGAAGCATGTAGAGATGAACATTGGATGGAAGCTATAAGGATTTTCTTAGCATTTTCTTCTCATAAAGACTTTAAGGTCTATTAGATGGATGCCAAGTCAACTTTTTTGAATGGTGAGCTAGAAGAAGAGATCTACTAGGAACAACCAGAAGGATTTCAGTTGTCAGAGCAATTAGATATGGTGTGCAGATTGAAGAAAGATATATATGGATTGAAGCAAGCTCCTAGAGCTTGGTATGCAAGGTTGGATAGGTATTTGATTTAGCAAGGTTTCAACAAAGGTTTGACAGATAGTAATCTATATTTTAAGATTGAAAATAACAAAATCTTGATTGTAGTTGTATATGTTGATGAAATTATCTTTGGAGGAAATGAAAGTATGTGCAAGATGTTTTTGGAAGAGATGAAAAAAGAATTTGAAATGTCTATATTTGGAGAGATGAATTTCTTTCTCGGGCTATAGATCAATCAAACAAAGAAAGGAATTTTTATTTCACAGTCTAAGTATGCAAAAGAGATGTTGAAGAAGTTTGGGATGGATGGTTCCAAACTGGTATGTACTCCAATGGTGACTAGTTGCAAATTGGATAAAGATGATGATTCATCTAAGGCTGATCAAAGCAAGTATAGATCTATGGTTGGTTGACTATTGTATTTGACTACTACTAGACTGGATATTATGCATTTTTTTTTGTCTTGTGGATAGATTTCAAGAAGATCACAAGAAAACACATGTTGCTGCTATTAAAAGAATATTCAAATATTTGAATGGAACTTTGGATTATGGATTATGGTATCCTAGATATATTGAATTTACTCTAAGTGCTTCTAGAGATGCAGATTGGGATAGATGTGTAGATGACAAAAATAGTACAAGTGGTGGTGTATTCTTTCTTGGTTGTAGATTGGTGGCATGGTTGAGTAAAAATCAAGATTTAGTCTCCTTGTCTATTGTTGAATCTATAAATATATTGTTGATACATCTTGCTATACACAAGTTCTATGGATGAAACAAAAATTGAAAGATATCACAATGGTGTATGATGATCCTATTTCTATCTTCTGTGATAACACAAGTGCAATTAACATTTCAAAGAATCCTGTGATGCACTTGAGGATGAAGCATATATCTATCAGGTATCATTTCTTAAGAGAGAAGGTCATGGAGAGTGAAGAAAAACTTGAGTATGTTCTTGTGATATAAGAGGAATCTATTGTACACGGGTTTCTTTGTTCTCAAGAGATCCCTAGGGAACAAACTTGCCCTTATCCAACTCAGCGTGGAAGGATTATGAAGGAAATAGGCACATGTTAACTTTTACAGAAAACTACTCCAAACACTGAGAGAGAGAAACTTCTAGATTCTTGCCTAAGGTAGAGGAGCTCCAGGTCAAAGGATGACAACATAGATTCAAGACCCCAGTGTGGTGCGCTGGCATCCTAAGCAATATAAAGTTCAGGAGCTTAAGTGGGTAGAACCAAGTTTCACTTTTGGACTCGAGTCTAAGGAATATTGAATTAAACAATCAAATAGAAAGCAAAAACTTAGGAAAAAATACAAGGAGAACTTGGAGAAAACCTACCTACAACTAGACGTTTGAGTCTTCACTCCAAGTTCCACTTTGTAACCTAAACACAAAAGAATGAGGGGAAAAGGTTGGGGTTGTATAGGGGTTTGCCTCAGTCAGACCCTTGCTTTGGTGTTCCCACTTCCATGGATAGCAAATTTTGAAAGGAGTGTAAATGAAGTAAACAAAGCATGTGGTGAAAGAAAAACTTGCTTTAGGAGTAGAAACCACACCACAAAGTAGCAAATGAACAAGTAGGAAAGAAGAGTAAAAGAGAGAGAGACCATTACCCACAGGCCTAGATGCTCTCCGAAGCACACAGCCGCACCATTGAGCACTTGCTTGGGAGTTGTAGCTATTAGAAGGACCTCAATCTAGCATGGCTTTGCTTGTGAGAGTGTTTCTATCAAGAATGAAAAGAACTAAAGAATGAAAGTGTAGAGAGAGCTTGATTGAATGGCTTAAACCCCCAAATGAGAGAAAAAGAGGGCTTTTTGTTGCATGCAAGGGTGGAAAAGAGTTGTTACATCTGAATTCTGACTGTTAGGACACACGTTGAGAGAGTAAAGATTTGAGATTCTCCATTTCAAACTTGGAAAACCACTAGGACGGTTGCACGCTACATAGATGTCCATGCATTATGCAAGCATCCAAGGCCTAGATTCTTAGGAAACATGTTTTTAGGCTTCTGTTGCTCTACCACTAGTCCACATGGAGTCAAAATTGTGAAATTATGACTGCTAGGACACATGTCGAGAGAGTAAATACTTGATATTTTCCATTTCAAACTCGAAAAACCACCAGAACACTTGCACGCTGCATAGATGTCCATGTACCGTGCAGGAATCCAAGGCCTAGATTTTTAGGAAACGTGTTGTTAGGCTTCTATTGCTCTGCCACTAGTCCACATGGAGTCAAAATTGTGAAATTCTGACTAATGGGATTTTTGTCATTAATGCTCTAAGGTGTCATAAATGCTAGGAAAAAGTGCAAAAATATGGAATTGCTCCTAGGTGCAATTCTATGACATTACATTTTCCCCCCACTTTAGTGGGCTCAATTTTGGGGAAAATCAGCCGCACTAAAGTAGAGAAGAAAAACTTCACCTCAAATTTGAATTTTATAGATTTGTGTGTAGGAAAAGGGCCCTTAGGGGATGCCAAGGTCGAGCTAACCCATACTGAAGGTGCCCCTAGCAACTGAGCTCAACAAGCAGCAACAAAATAATTGTGAAAAATTGTGCAAAATTTTAACCTACAAAACTCAAATTTTAGGTTAGCTTCAAAAATTGAAAGAAGCTATCATGGAAAGACGAATGGTCAAGAAAAATTCGTTGATTTGAAAGAAAAATATGATCAAGAGGTGACTATATGCCCCCTCTTGAGTTCTCCCCTAGCTTGGTGGGGTAAATTCAGGAGAAATCAGGAGCCACAAAATCTAGGAAAAATGGGCCCTGGGGGGCCTATATATACCTAGGTGGGCCCCTAGAAGGGTCATTTTCACTATTCACTACGAGAAAATTGTTGATTTTTGTGAGAGAAAATACAACGAAATGTTGAGCAAGAGGGAGTATGAGGCACCTAGATTGGAGCAACTACAAGATGACATTGCTGAGGGTCATGAGGTGGACCAAGTAGGTCTCAAAACCTCATTTTTCATGAATTTAAGCTCTCTTTTAGCATTTTTTCTTCATCAAGCTGCGTAGGTGTCTATTTTGGGTGCCTTCATCCACAATGTGCACTTTCATCTAGTTTTCATGCTAGCATCCCAATCTTGCGTTGTCGCCCTCAGGATGTCCATGGTAGATAGGGACTTCTGTGTGACACACAAACATCTGTGTGGTGCACATTAGTATTACAAATTTTTTTGTTTTAAACTTGAGATTCTATGTTCTGACTGAGAATTTTAACCACTTTTGCAGGAGTATCTGAAGATTCGTGAGCATCCTAGAGGGTGAGCTTACCAACTAGTTCGTGAGAAAAGGGACCATCTCACTATGGATGAGGTCACACACCTGGACTAGGTTAGTCTCTCATATGAATTCACCATGCTAGAGATGTGTTATCACAAGCATATGCTTACAGTGCTAATGGAGCGGTGGGATCCACCATGTCATCTTTCCAGTTACCTACTAGGGAGATTCCCATCACACTACCCATCCGTAGGCGGCAGGTGGCCATCGATTACACCCAATCAACATGGGAGCGGATGGAGGGATTCCTTTACTATGTAGGATGGATGAATGAGGACGATGACATGGGGCACATTTATACACACTAGTATGACTAGGTACAGTCAACTACACTGTTGTTGTGCTAGGTGATGGTCATGACCTTTTCATTCTAGATCATGATAGATGGGTGAGACTCTCACCTACACGTGGGCTCCATCCACAATATTAGGGAGATGGTAGAGCATAGGGGAATTTTTTCCTAGGGGTGTAGTGTGTTAGTGCACCTGTAATAGGAGTTGGGATAGTACATCCATTATGATTATTGCAGCCTTACTACATGCACACTTTTGTAGTTGTGGGATTTTACCCACATCATGTGCACAAGGTCAGTTGGTTTTCCACAACAATGGCCATATCGCGTCCACATGGACCACTGGTATGATATGATAGGGCAGTGGAGGCACAAAGAAATATAGTTTTGGTAGTTACAATTTGACACTCTTATACCTGAGCAGGTGAGATGGCAACCCCACCGTTACTTTAGGTGGGTGGATGATGGAAAGTATTTGAGGAACCTATAGCAAGACCATTTTCTCATAGGTTGTCATGATTATATCATTGTACCATACTACCGGAGTTGGGTCATGTGACAACATAGCCATATACAAATGATTCCTCTAGACGTGCCCACATATACTAGGGCTTACTTACAGGAGCGTAGCTAGACTCGGGGATCGTCCCTATCCCACCACCACCAATTTTCTACCCTTGAATAATGATGAGTCTGATCATGATTTTCCACCCATAGTGCTAGCACATAATGTTGGTGTTTTTGTAGATTTCACTCGATGGTGGGATATGCATCATCCACACCCAATGTTCAGAGAGGATACCCCAAGAGGGGATCCAAGCCCACAGGAGGATGAGACAAAACCACAGAGGCCAAGGTGATGGAGGACGTCAGACCCCCACCAACTACCCCTATATCATCGGTGCCACCAACACCTATAGTTAGAGCGGTGGCGACCTTGGCGGCTTCATGAGTGGCTACTAATGTCAGTGACGTAAATCCTAGTATCGCTCCTCACCCTTATCCCACATGGCAGCCAAGGGACCTAGGTATACAGAGCATGTTGTTTATATTTTACTACTCCTATTTTCTTTCATTTATGGTTATATACATATGCCATGTGATACTGATTTGTCTCTTTCTTTTTGTGGTTGTAGAGGATGCACAAGGATGGATTGGGTTGATGGATTAGTGCATATCAAAGTGGCTCTTGATGTTCCCATTCAGGGGAAAGTCCTTGAGGCTTTCCAACCAGTGTCTACGGGGTGACATTCCCACATTTTTAAGCCGATAGAATGCCTAAGGACTTCCTACAAGGAGCAGGGAGTGGGGACTGTTCAACTGACTATGAAGTTTACCACTATTTGGGGATAGTGTGACCAATTTTTGAGGGAACTAAAGATGATGCTTGATGAGCGAGATGTAGCCATGATGAGGGTTGATGCCATCAAGCAAGCATGTGGTACCCTTCAGATCTATCTCAATGACCTCGATAGGTAGTCAAAAACCATGATCCTGACAAATATTCAACAACTAGAATAGGAGCTGACATAGGCCTGGATGACCATATGCTTGTTGCAGGGAGAGATTAGGGAGATGCGAGTAGATTTTTCCACATTATGCTCACATCAATCCTAATTTATGACCACTGTGGATCCTCTCCCTAGACCACAACAACAACAACTAGAGCTAGAGTTCTCTGAGAGCCATGCATTGTAGCCATAGGGGCTCCTAATTTAATACATCATTTTTGTAGTGAGAGATACATACATACATACATATATATATATATATATATATATTTGTAGATCCTTTGTATAGACATATATTTAGTAGCCACTCATTTTTGATAGTAGTGGCCTGATACATGTACATGATATTTGATACATACACACACACACACACATATATACTGGTTTAGACATCATGGCATTATATATCTTGATGTGCATGCCTTTTATTTTTCATGTATGTTGATGCTATGGATATTACATGTTCATATGGATGTATGTTTACATTAGATGCTAATATGATTTAATAAACACACATGGTTGTATGTTAATTAAATACAATGATGATCTAATTGCCTTAAAATATGTAATGTGATGCATTGATGCATAACATAGTAAGACACATGTATGTATATCGTTCACACACACACATGGTCATATCATAACACAAAAAAAATTCATAATGTGTTAATGAACAAGGTCAACATACATAGTGCTACTACCCTTTTAATGAGAGAACACTGCACACATGACACATGGGACACCACGCATAGTATCGAAAAAGATGCATCCCATTATTGGGCTCTTTTAGAGGTGTTCCATCCATAGATGATAATGCATAGGAACCCAAACCGTACATAGAGACAACAATTTAAGGGCCTAGCGAGTTAGGACTAAATTTCCCTCTCTAATCAAGTGATGCATTCACATTTCTCTGATTCTCGCAAAGGACTAGGTTTCCCAGCTTAAAGGTCCTAGGAAGCACACTTTAATTACATTGTCTTGATAATGACCATTGATAAGATTTAAGATGATTGAGGTCCTATAATCGATACTCATCAAGCATCTCTAGCTAATGCAAAAAATTAGCTTGATAAGTTTCATCATCAATTAACCCTTTAAGGGAAACCCATAGGGACAAAATTTCAAGCTCCAAGGGAATGATAGCTTCGACACCATACACAAGATTTTACGACATTGTTCTCATTGACATACAAACACTAGTGCGATAGGCCCACAAAGCATATGTTAATTGAACATTCCAATCCTTACCATGTTTATTAACTATTTTATGAAGAATGAGCTGAAGAGTTTTGTTAGATGCTTTTGCTTGGCCATTGGATTGTGGATAGTACAACATAGAAAATCTATATTGAATTTTAAATTTCTCTAAGAACTACTTTACTTCCTTATTATTGAATGTCGTACCATTGTCAAAAACAAGTGTAGCAATAAATTGAAAATGAGAAATAAAGTTGTTCAGAAGAAAGCTATAGATAGCTTCAACATTCGTGGATAGAAGTGGAATAGCTTCGACCCATTTCGTGAAGTAATCTGTAGTGGTAATGATAAAGGTATGTCCTTTGGAAGAAGGAGGAGATATTTTTCCAATAATATCCAAACATCATTTTCCAAATAGCCAAGGAGAGGTATGATTTTGTAACTCTTGCATAGGTCCATGAATAAGACAACTGTGTTGTTGACATTGAAGGAAATTTTTAATGAAATCAAAGGAATCTTGTTCCATTGTTTGCCAATAGTACCCCATGTGTATCAGTTTCCTTACCAAGGATTTACCTCCAAAGTGTCCAACCCTAGAGCCTAAATGGGATTCTCTAAGGTCGAGGGGAATTTTCACTTTAGTGAGGCATTGCAAAAGCAAGTTGTTATAACATTTTTGATAGAGAACATTGGATAAAATAACATAACGTGCAAAAAGATTTTGTATGCGAGTGAGATCATTATTTGTGGAATCATCAAGAAATTTTCTAGTTTTTAAGTAGTTATAGATATTAGAGAACCATTCTCATGTGTCTACATGAGAACACACAAGGGCCTCATATTCAAGTTGATCAGAAACTACTGGGGTTCATAGGACTTGAACCAAAAAGTGGTATTCTTTCGTATCTTCCTTCAAAGGTACCAAGGAAGAAGTGATTTCCATGGCATTGGCATGTCTATTCTCCCTTCTAGGAATGTTGTCTATTGTAAAAGAAGAGAACCAATTAAGAAAATACAAAGAAAGGTCTCAATATCGAGACAACTTATTTTGTTTAGCTTGATAGGTCCTCATAATCTGATTCATAATAAGCTTAGAATAACCTAGTACATAGAGATGTTTTATCTTAAGCACAATCGTGGCACACAAGCTGGCAATGAGACTTCATACTCAATGATGTTATTGGTGCAAGGAAAATCCAATCGAAAGGATAGAGGGACCGATTTTCCTTCGGGGGATATCAAGACCACACTCGCTCTGGAACCAGTATGACACCTTGATCCATCAAAATACATATTCTATTCAATGTCATAATTAATCACAAAATATTCTCACCAAGGAATAAATCCAACCCCAGGAAGGAACGAGATGAGGGAGCATTTGCTAATTGATCAACAACCACTTGACCCTTTATTGACTTTTGAGTTATGAACTTTATATTGAATTCATAAAGCAACATAACCCACTTCGCTAACCTCCCACCAAGGTCAACACTAGAGAGTAGATGCTTTAAAAGGTTAGTCTTTATAATGACGTGTGTTTCAGCATGGAGAAGATAGTGCCTCAACTTCTGTGTAGCAAAGACAAGAGCGAGGAATTATTTCTCCATGGAGGAATAACTTGTTTCATAGTCAACTAAGACATGGCTAATGTAGCAGACCACTCTTTTTTTGTCGATATCATCATACTAAGCTAGAAAAGCTACCAAGGAATATGGTGATGTTGCGAGGTAAAGAAAAAAGGGTCTATCTTG
>VDFB02373365.1:302850452-302902213 GCA_007258455.2 Sequoia sempervirens | reverse complement strand
GATGGAACTAACTATGCTATTTGGAAAATATTGATGGAAGAATATATGGAGTATTGTGGATATGATGTGGAGAAAGCTTACAAGAATCCTTAGACTCCTATTAATTATCTGAGCATGGTTAATGAGATCAAAGCACATGAAGTGAACAATAAGGAAAAGTACATTTTGAAGAATAATCTAGTACATTTTGAGTTGATTAAGGTTTAGAATTTGAAGACTATGAAGGAAGTTTGGGATGCTTTGGAAAGGGAACATGAAGGTGATGAGAGAGTTAAAGAGGTGAAATTATAGAATTTGGAGATGCAGTTTGAGCTTCTATATATGTCTAAAGATGAAAATGTTAAAGCTTGTGTATAGAGATTGGATGAGATAGTGTCTGGTATGCGAGGACTTGGTGATACTGTAGATTAAACCAGAATTGTAAAGAAGATTCTTAGAACTCTCCTTGATGCTTACAACAACAAGGTGTGTGTTATTGACAAAGTATAGATTATAAGACCTACACTAAATATCTTTTGTTGGGATTTTTTAGATCTTATAAGATGAGGAAGCTGAGTGTGAGGAATGGATGCAAATCAAAAATTGATTTTAAGGCTACAAAAGTTGAAGATCTGGATGAAGAAAACTTTGATGAAATAGAAGCTAATTTTTGTGAGATGGATGAGGAAAGGCTCCAGTAAGTATGAAGGTAAGTTACCCTTTAAATGCTTTAATTGTGGAGAAATAGGTCATTATGCTAAAAAGTGTCAGAAAAGAGCTAAGAGGAATAAACAAAGATATGAGAAAGAAAAGAAAGGAAAGAAGATTAACAAAGCATATTATGTGAATGATAATGTTAGTATATCTGATGAAGATTCTGACTATGAAGAACCTGATTATAATGAATTCTTGTTCTTGGCTATAAAAATGAACCTAGTTCTACTAAATCTAAAAAACAAGTGAAGGAAATCCCTCCAAAGAAGGAGAAAAATGAAGGTACTATTATCTCTGCCCTATATGCTAAACAAGAAAAAGAAATGTTGGGTTGTTGAAATTGGTTGTTCACATCACATGACTGGTGATAAAAGTAAGTTTTTTAAGCTTGAAAAATATGGAGGCTTGGTTATGTTTGGAGATGATACTGGTGCTAAAATTTGTGGGATAGGTTTAGTAAGTTTTGATGTAAATCATAGTACTGATGATATCTACTATGTTAAGGGATTAAGGCATAATATTTTGAGTGTTGGTTAGATGTGTAGTAAAGGATATGATCTTGTGTTTAAGGATGAGGGGTGTGATATTTGGAAAGGATCCAAAACATTGATTGCTACATGAAGGGAAGCTTAAGGAAATATCTATCAACTTAAAGGTGCTAATGGATGAGGCTTTATGCCTTAAATTAATGACAGGTGGTTACGACATAGAAGAATGTGTCACATGAATTTTGATAACTTGGCAAGGATTAGTGCAATTTAGGTTGTGAGATATTTACCAAGATTTACAAAGCTTGTTAATGCTATATGTAGAAATTGTTAGTTTGGAAAGCAAGCAAGAAGTCATTACAGATCAAAGGAACAATCTACTAATGGTCTACTGGATTTAGTTCAAACAAATCTCTTTGGTCCAACAAGAGTGAGAAGTATACAAGGTGAAAGGTACTTTATTCTTTTGATTGATGATTATTCTAGATATACATAGGTTACATTTCTTAGAGAGAAATTAGATACATTACATAGATTCAAGACATTCATAGCTATGGTTGAAAATGAAGTGAACTTGAACATAAAATTCTCAAGGCCTGACAGAGGTGGAGAATTCACCTCCCATGAGTTTAATATGTTTTGTGAAGTGAATAGAATAAAGAGACAATTATTTTCTCTTAGAAATCCTCAGCACAGTGGAGTTTCTGAAAGGAAAAACAAAATAGTTCAAGAGGCTGCTAGATCAATGATTACTAAGGCTAGTTTACCGAAAGTTTACTGTAAATAAGCTATTCATACTATTGTTTTTGTATTCAATCAATTTCAAACAAGATAAAATAGTACATAGACCCCCTATGAGCTATGGTTTGGAAGAATTCCTACTATTAAGTATTTCAAGGTATTCAGAAGAAAATTTTATATTAGAAGAGATGAAGAAACTTTAGGTAAGTTTGATGCAAGAAGTGATGAAGGGATTTTTCTTGGATATTCTACTAAAATAAAAACATACAAATGTTTCAATAAAAGGTTGAGAAAGATTGTAGAAAGTTTAAATTTCAAGGTTGATGAGACAATGAAGAATTCAATTGACATTGATGGATATGAATCTGACAAACTTGATCACTTAAGAATTGAAGAGATTGCGGAAGAACAAGAAAAGGATGAGAAAGAAGAGAAGAATGAAAAAAATGAAAGAGAAGAAGATGATTCGGTGATGTCACCTAAGAAACCTAGATATACAGAAAAATCATTTAGAAAGTTAGATTATTGAAGATAAGACTAAAGGAGTATTAACTAGAAGTAGAGCTACTGCTGAAGTTAATCTATGTTTACTTTCTAAGATTGAACCAAAGACTGTAAGTGAAGCATGTAGAGATGAAAATTGGATGGAATCTATAAGGATGTTCTTAGCATTTTCTGCTCATAAAGACTTTAAGGTCTATTAGATGGATGCCAAGTCAACTTTTTGAATGGTGAGCTAGAAGAAGAGATCTACTAGGAACAACCAGAAGGATTTCAGTTGTCAGAACAATTAGATATGGTGTGCAGATTGAAGAAAGATATATATGGATTGAATTAAGATCCTAGAGCTTGGTATGCAAGGTTGGATAGGTATTTGATTTAGCAAGGTTTCAACAAAGGTACGACAAATAGTAATCTATATTTTAAGATTGAAAATAACAAAATCTTGATTGTAGTTGTATATGTTGATGAAATTATCTTTGGAGGAAATGAAAGTATGTGGAAGATGTTTTTGGAAGAGATGCAAAAAGAATTTGAAATGTCTATGTTTGGAGAGATGAATTTCTTTCTCTGGCTATAGATCAATCAAACAAAGAAAGGAATTTTTATTTCACAGTCTAAGTATGTATAAGAGATGTTGAAGAAGTTTGGGATGGATGGTTCCAAACTAGTATGTACTCCAATGGTGACTAGTTGCAAATTGGATAAAGATGACGATTCATCTAAGGCTGATCAAAGCAAGTATAGATCTATGGTTGGTTGACTATTGTATTTGACTACTACTAGACTGGATATTATGCATTTTTTTGGTCTTGTGGATAGATTTCAAGAAGATCACAAGAAAACACATGTTGCTGCTATTAAAAGAATATTCAAATACTTGAATGGAACTTTGGATTATGGATTATGGTATCCTAGATATATTGACTTTACTCTAAGTGCTTATAGATATGCAGATTGGGATAGATGTGTAGATGACAAAAATAGTACAAGTGGTGGTGTATTCTTTCTTGGTTGTAGATTGGTGGCATGGTTAAGTAAAATCAAGATTTAGTCTCCTTGTCTATTGTTGAATCTATAAATATATTGTTGCTACATCTTTCTATACACAAGTTTTATGGATGAAATAAAAATTGAAAGATATCACAATGGTGTATGATGATCCTATTTCTATCTTCTGTGATAACACAAGTGCAATTAACATTTCAAAGAATCCTATGATGCACTTGAGGATGAAGCATATATCTATCAGGTATCATTTCTTAAGAGAGAAGGTCATGGAGAGTGAAGAAAAACTTGTTCTCAAGAGATCCCCAAGGAACAAATTGCCCTTATCCACCTCAGCGTGGAAGGATTATGAAGGAAATAGGCACATGTTAACTTTTATAGAAAACTACTCCAAACACCGAGAGAGAGAAACTTATAGATTCCTACCTAAGGTAGAGGAGCTCCTGGTCAAAGGATGACCACAGATTTAGGACTCCAGTGCGGTGCGCTGGTGTCCTAAGCAATATAAAGTTCAGGAGCTTAAGTGGGTAGAACCAAGTTTCACTTTTGGACTCGAGTCTAAGGAATATTGAATTAAACAATCAAATAGAAAGAAAAAACTTAGGAAAAAGTACAAGGAGAACTTGGAGAAAACTTACCTACAACTAGACGTTTGAGTCTTCACTCCAAGTTACACTTTGTAACCTACACACAGAAGAATGAGGGGAAAAGGTTGGGGCTGCATAGGGGTCTACCTCAGTCAGACCCTTGGTTTGGTTTTCCCACTTCCATGGATAGCCAAGTTTGAAAGGAGTATAAATGAAGTAAACAAAGCATGTGGTGAAAGAAAAACTTTCTTTAGGAGTAGAAACCACACCACAAAGTAGCAAATGAACAAGTAGGAAAGAAGAGTAAAAGAGAGAGAGAGACCATTACACACAGGCCTAGATGCTCTCTGAAGCACACAGACGCACCATTGAGCACTTGCTTGGGAGCTGTAGCTATTGGAAGGACCTCAATCTAGCATGGCTTCACTTGTGAGAGTGTTTCTATCAAGAATGAAAAGAACTAAAGAATGAAAGTGTAGAGAGAGCTTGATTGAATGGCTTAAACCCCCAAATGAGAGAAAAAGAGGGATTTTTGTTGCATGCAAGGGTGGAAAAGAGTCGTTACATCCGAATTATGACTGTTAGGACACATGTTGAGAGAGTAAAGATTTGAGATTCTCCATTTCAAACTCAGAAAACCACGGAAAACCACTAGGACGCTTGCATGCTACATAGATGTCCATGCATTGTGTAGGCATCCAAGGCCTAGATTCTTAGGAAACATGTTGTTAGGCTTCTATTGCTCTGCCACTAGTCCACATGGAGTCAAAATTGTGAAATTATGACTGCTAGGACACATGTCAAGAGAGTAAATATTTGAGATTCTCCATTTCAAACTCGAAAAACCACCAGAACGCTTTCACGCTGCATAGATGTCCATGTACCGTGCAGGAATCCAAGGCCTAGATTTTTAGGAAATGTGTTGTTAGGCTTCTATTGCTTTGCCACTAGTCCACATGGAGTCAAAATTGTGAAATTTTGACTCATGGGATTTTTGTCATTAATGCTCTAAGGTGTCATAAATGCTAGGAAAAAGTGCAAAAATATGGAATTGCTCCTAGGTTCAATTCTATGACATTACATTTTCCCCCCACTTTAGTGGGCTCAATTTTGGGGAAAATCAGCCGCACTAAAGTAGAGAAGAAAAACTTCACCTCAAATTTTAATTTTATAGATTTGTGTGTAGGAAAAGGGCCCTTAGGGGATGCCAAGGTCGAGCTAACCCATACTGAAGGTGCCCCTAGCAACTGAGCTCAACAAGAAGCAACAAAATAATTGTGAAAAATTGTGCAAAATTTTAACCTACAAAACTCAAATTTTAGGTTAGCTTCAAAAATTGAAAGAAGCTATCATGGCAAGATGAATGGTCAAGAAAAATTCGTTGATTTGAAAGAAAAATATGATCAAGAGGTGACTATATGTCCCCTCTTGAGTTTTCCCCTAGTTTGGTGGGGTAAATTCAGGAGAAATCAGGGAGCCACAAAATCTAGGAAAAATGGGCCCTAGGGGGCCTATATATACCTAGGTGGGCCCCTAGAAGGGTCATTTTCACTATTCACTACGAGAAAATTGTTGATTTTTGTGAGAGAAAATACAACGAAATGTTGAGCAAGAGGGAGTATGAGGCACCTAGATTGGAGCAACTACAAGATGACATTGCTGAGGGTCATGAGGTGGACCAAGTAGGTCTCAAAACCTCATTTTTCATGAATTTAAGCTCTCTTTTAGCATTTTTCTTCATCGAGCTGTGCAGGTGTCTATTTTGGGTGCTTTCATCCACAATGTGCACTTTCATCTAGTTTTCACACTAGCATCCCAATCTTGCGTTGTCTCCCTCAAGATGTCCATGGTAGATAGGGACTTCTGTGTGACACACAAACATCTATGTGGTGCACATAAGTCTTACAAAATTTTTGTTTTAAACTTGAGATTCTATGTTCTGATTGAGAATTTTAACCACTTTTGCAGGAGTATCTGAAGATTCATGAGCATCCTGGAGGGTGAGCTTACCAACTAGTTCGTGAGAAAAGGGACCATCTTACTATGGATGAGGTAACACACCTGGACCAGGTCAGTCTCTCACATGAATTCACCATGCTAGAGATGTGTTATCACGAGTAGATGCTTATAGTGCTAATGGAGCGGTGGGATTCCACCATGTCATCTTTCTAGTTACCTACTGGGGAGATTCCCATCACACTAAAGGATGTATATCGGATCCTTAGACTACCCATCCGTAGGCGGCAGGTGGCCATCGATTACACCCAATCAACATGGGAGCGGATGGAGGGATTCCTTTACTGCGTAGGATGGACGAATGATGACGATGACATGGGACACATTTATACACACTAGTATGACTAGGCACAGTCAACTACACTGCTGTTGCGCTAGGTGATGGTCGTGACCTTTTCATTCTAGATCATGATAGATGGGTGAGACTCTCACCTACACATGGGCTCCATCCACACTATTAGGGAGATGGTAGAGCGCAAGGGAATTTTTTCCTAGGGGTGTAGTGTGTTAGTGCACCTGTAATAAGAGTTGGGATGGTACATCCATTATGATTATTGCAGCCTTACTACATGCACACTTTTGTAGTTGTGGGATTTTACCCACATCATGTGCACAAGGCCAGTTGGTTTTCCACAACAATGGCCATATCGCGTCCACATGGACCACTGGTATGATATGATAGGGTAGTGGAGGCACAAAGACATACAATTTTGGTAGTTACAATTTGACACTCATATACTTGAGCAGGTGTGATGGCAACCCCATCGTTACTTCAGGTGGGTGGATGATGGAAAGTATTTGAGGGAACCTATAGCAAGACCATTTTCTCATAGGTTTTCATGATTATATCATTGTAACATACTACCATAGTTGGGTCATGTGACAACATATCCATATACAAATGATTCCTCTAGACGTGCCCACATATACTAGGGCTTACTTCCAGGAGCACAACTAGACTCGGGGATCGTCCCTGTCCCACCACCACCAATTTTCTACCCTTGAATAATGATGAGTCTAATCATGATTTTCCACCCATAGTGCTAGCACATAATGTTGGGGTTTTTGTAGATTTCACTGGATGGTGGGATATGCATCATCCACACCCAATGTTCAAAGAGGATACCCCAAGAGGGGATCCAAGCCCACAGGAGGATGAGACAAAACCACAGAGGCCAAGGTGATGGAGGACGTCAGACCCCCACCAACTACCCCTATATCATCGGTGCCACCAACACCTATAGTTAGAGCGGTGGCGACCTTGGCGGCTTCATGAGTGGCTACTAATGTCAGTGACGTAAATCCTAGTATCGCTCCTCACCCTTATCCCACATGGCAGCCAAGGGACCTAGGTATACAGAGCATGTTGTTTATATTTTACTACTCCTATTTTCTTTCATTTATGGTTATATACATATGCCATGTGATACTGATTTGTCTCTTTCTTTTTGTGGTTGTAGAGGATGCACAAGGATGGATTGGGTTGATGGATTAGTGCATATCAAAGTGGCTCTTGATGTTCCCATTCAGGGGAAAGTCCTTGAGGCTTTCCAACCAGTGTCTACGGGGTGACATTCCCACATTTTTAAGCCGATAGAATGCCTAAGGACTTCCTACAAGGAGCAGGGAGTGGGGACTGTTCAACTGACTATGAAGTTTACCACTATTTGGGGATAGTGTGACCAATTTTTGAGGGAACTAAAGATGATGCTTGATGAGCGAGATGTAGCCATGATGAGGGTTGATGCCATCAAGCAAGCATGTGGTACCCTTCAGATCTATCTCAATGACCTCGATAGGTAGTCAAAAACCATGATCCTGACAAATATTCAACAACTAGAATAGGAGCTGACATAGGCCTGGATGACCATATGCTTGTTGCAGGGAGAGATTAGGGAGATGCGAGTAGATTTTTCCACATTATGCTCACATCAATCCTAATTTATGACCACTGTGGATCCTCTCCCTAGACCACAACAACAACAACTAGAGCTAGAGTTCTCTGAGAGCCATGCATTGTAGCCATAGGGGCTCCTAATTTAATACATCATTTTTGTAGTGAGAGATACATACATACATACATATATATATATATATATATATATTTGTAGATCCTTTGTATAGACATATATTTAGTAGCCACTCATTTTTGATAGTAGTGGCCTGATACATGTACATGATATTTGATACATACACACACACACACACATATATACTGGTTTAGACATCATGGCATTATATATCTTGATGTGCATGCCTTTTATTTTTCATGTATGTTGATGCTATGGATATTACATGTTCATATGGATGTATGTTTACATTAGATGCTAATATGATTTAATAAACACACATGGTTGTATGTTAATTAAATACAATGATGATCTAATTGCCTTAAAATATGTAATGTGATGCATTGATGCATAACATAGTAAGACACATGTATGTATATCGTTCACACACACACATGGTCATATCATAACACAAAAAAAATTCATAATGTGTTAATGAACAAGGTCAACATACATAGTGCTACTACCCTTTTAATGAGAGAACACTGCACACATGACACATGGGACACCACGCATAGTATCGAAAAAGATGCATCCCATTATTGGGCTCTTTTAGAGGTGTTCCATCCATAGATGATAATGCATAGGAACCCAAACCGTACATAGAGACAACAATTTAAGGGCCTAGCGAGTTAGGACTAAATTTCCCTCTCTAATCAAGTGATGCATTCACATTTCTCTGATTCTCGCAAAGGACTAGGTTTCCCAGCTTAAAGGTCCTAGGAAGCACACTTTAATTACATTGTCTTGATAATGACCATTGATAAGATTTAAGATGATTGAGGTCCTATAATCGATACTCATCAAGCATCTCTAGCTAATGCAAAAAATTAGCTTGATAAGTTTCATCATCAATTAACCCTTTAAGGGAAACCCATAGGGACAAAATTTCAAGCTCCAAGGGAATGATAGCTTCGACACCATACACAAGATTTTACGACATTGTTCTCATTGACATACAAACACTAGTGCGATAGGCCCACAAAGCATATGTTAATTGAACATTCCAATCCTTACCATGTTTATTAACTATTTTATGAAGAATGAGCTGAAGAGTTTTGTTAGATGCTTTTGCTTGGCCATTGGATTGTGGATAGTACAACATAGAAAATCTATATTGAATTTTAAATTTCTCTAAGAACTACTTTACTTCCTTATTATTGAATGTCGTACCATTGTCAAAAACAAGTGTAGCAATAAATTGAAAATGAGAAATAAAGTTGTTCAGAAGAAAGCTATAGATAGCTTCAACATTCGTGGATAGAAGTGGAATAGCTTCGACCCATTTCGTGAAGTAATCTGTAGTGGTAATGATAAAGGTATGTCCTTTGGAAGAAGGAGGAGATATTTTTCCAATAATATCCAAACATCATTTTCCAAATAGCCAAGGAGAGGTATGATTTTGTAACTCTTGCATAGGTCCATGAATAAGACAACTGTGTTGTTGACATTGAAGGAAATTTTTAATGAAATCAAAGGAATCTTGTTCCATTGTTTGCCAATAGTACCCCATGTGTATCAGTTTCCTTACCAAGGATTTACCTCCAAAGTGTCCAACCCTAGAGCCTAAATGGGATTCTCTAAGGTCGAGGGGAATTTTCACTTTAGTGAGGCATTGCAAAAGCAAGTTGTTATAACATTTTTGATAGAGAACATTGGATAAAATAACATAACGTGCAAAAAGATTTTGTATGCGAGTGAGATCATTATTTGTGGAATCATCAAGAAATTTTCTAGTTTTTAAGTAGTTATAGATATTAGAGAACCATTCTCATGTGTCTACATGAGAACACACAAGGGCCTCATATTCAAGTTGATCAGAAACTACTGGGGTTCATAGGACTTGAACCAAAAAGTGGTATTCTTTCGTATCTTCCTTCAAAGGTACCAAGGAAGAAGTGATTTCCATGGCATTGGCATGTCTATTCTCCCTTCTAGGAATGTTGTCTATTGTAAAAGAAGAGAACCAATTAAGAAAATACAAAGAAAGGTCTCAATATCGAGACAACTTATTTTGTTTAGCTTGATAGGTCCTCATAATCTGATTCATAATAAGCTTAGAATAACCTAGTACATAGAGATGTTTTATCTTAAGCACAATCGTGGCACACAAGCTGGCAATGAGACTTCATACTCAATGATGTTATTGGTGCAAGGAAAATCCAATCGAAAGGATAGAGGGACCGATTTTCCTTCGGGGGATATCAAGACCACACTCGCTCTGGAACCAGTATGACACCTTGATCCATCAAAATACATATTCTATTCAATGTCATAATTAATCACAAAATATTCTCACCAAGGAATAAATCCAACCCCAGGAAGGAACGAGATGAGGGAGCATTTGCTAATTGATCAACAACCACTTGACCCTTTATTGACTTTTGAGTTATGAACTTTATATTGAATTCATAAAGCAACATAACCCACTTCGCTAACCTCCCACCAAGGTCAACACTAGAGAGTAGATGCTTTAAAAGGTTAGTCTTTATAATGACGTGTGTTTCAGCATGGAGAAGATAGTGCCTCAACTTCTGTGTAGCAAAGACAAGAGCGAGGAATTATTTCTCCATGGAGGAATAACTTGTTTCATAGTCAACTAAGACATGGCTAATGTAGCAGACCACTCTTTTTTTGTCGATATCATCATACTAAGCTAGAAAAGCTACCAAGGAATATGGTGATGTTGCGAGGTAAAGAAAAAAGGGTCTATCTTGCTTAGATGGCATCAATACAAGAGGATTGGCCAAGTAGAATTTGATTGACTCAAAATATTTCTAGCACTCTTCATCCCATATGAAGTGAACAACCTTCTTCAATAGATGAGTGAAAGGAAGGGTACGATCATCCAATTGAGATATAAATTTGTGAATCACTTGAATTTTCCCTTGTAAGCATTGCAATTTAGTAATATTTCTAGGTGGAGGCATGTTAACAATGGCATCAATTTTATTTGTGTCGACCTCAATTCCATGGTGAGAAACTATGAACCCCAAAATATTGCCAACATCCACACCAAAGAAACACTTATGGGCATTGAGTATCATCTTATGGAGTCGAAGCCTTTCAAAGATAAGATGAAGGTTCTTTACATGATCTTGATGGGTTATTGATTTCGCTAGGATGTCATCAACATAGTCTTCCAAGATCTTGTGAATAAAATCATGAAATATCAAGGTCATCACCTGTCAGTAAGTTTCTCCTACATTCTTTAACCCAAAGGGAATGACCACATAATAGAAGGTACCCCAAGGGGTAGTGAAGGCCATCTTGTACTGATCTTCCAGATTAATGCAGATTTGATTGTAACCTGAGAAGCCATCCATAAAAGATAACAATTCATGGCCTACAATCGAATCTACAATAATATCTATATTAAGAAATGAAAAATCATCCTTAAGAGAAGCCTTATTAAGATCATGAAATTTAATGCATATGTGAATACAGCCATTAGGTTTACTAATAGTGACTATATTCAAAATCTAAGGGTAGTAGTCGATTGAATAGATAAAGCCTACTTTCAACAACTTCTCTATATTAGTCTTAACCATCAACACCACCCGGGAATTGATCTTTCAGATTTTTTGCTTAATTGGCTTGGCATTGGGACATAAGATGATATTGTAAACCACTATAGACTCTTCAATACCAAGCATATCCTCATACATCCAAGCGAAGATATCAGGATGAGAATGTAAGAGATCAGAGTGCTCATCCACTTCTTCTGAAGAGAGACACTTCCCAATCTTAATTACTTTTTCTAAGGAATTAGGATCCATATAGATTTTAGTAGTATCTCCTTTAAGGAGAGAACTATGATCTTCAGGATGTGATATTGGAACATCATTATTGACATTAGATAGAGGGTCCTCCTCATCAATACTCAAGAATGATTCTCCAAAGTATGCTTGTTTATGTAGGTGATACGGGAATCATCTCTTGTGATGAAAGGGAGGCAATGGGGAATAGGCACCTAGGAATTACTCAAGTTCTTCATCTGAAGAGAGAACATATAAAGGGAATTTATTGGATTTCTCCCTATCCTCTATCAATTTGGGATGGAACAAACTCAATGGTTTGACTAAAATCATGTTAACACTCCACCAAGGCTTCTGCTTAGATTGTTCGATAGAGCATTCCATACCCAGATAGCACTTTTGTGGCATAAAATGGATAGGGACTTGGATTCCTTGCTCGATACACCCTAGGAATTTCTTCCCATGGTCATACTGAGAAGTGAGTTCATATCCAAAACCATAACAATTTTTTAAAACTTCGAGAGGTGGCGGCTCTATGTAGAGTGTTTCATTCCACCAATGAATGTCAAATGTCTCTACGGGTGTGCTCCCACCTTCACTAGGTTCACAAACATTAACTTCCTTTGTAGGAATGAGATTACTCTCCTTAGTAGAGGAAGGAGTGGTCTCCTGAATAGGGTCACACTTATCTTCCTTAATGGGAGCATCGTCCATCTTTACATCAGAGGCACTTGGAAATTCTATGCAAGAGGGGATCACCTTGTATTCTACGATAAAGAATTCAAAGAATTCTAAGGAGACCCAATCATCATCAAAGAAATAATTTGGCTGAGAGGAAGGAGGGGAAGATGGGGAAGACATAGGATCTTCTGCTTTAGGTGGTTCATCTTTGACAACACTTGCTCTGGGGACAACTTCCATAAAGGGTATCGACGAAGAACACGCCATAGCATCAATGGTTAAGGATGAAATATAGTTATTAAGAGTGGATATGACTGAAGCTCATCTGACAACTGCTAGCTCACAAAGGTTAACAAATTTTGGATCAGCTTTAACTACGACCACCCAATTATTTGTGACAAGCTTTAAGGATCGGTGTAAAGTAGAGGGTACAACACCCATAACATGAATCCAAGGTCTCCCCAAGAGAATATTATAAGGCAAGGGACCGGGCATCACATAAACCAATGTAGGTAAGGTAACAGGGCCTAACTGTAAAGGTAGTATTATCATACCTAGAGCTTGATGACCGGTGTTATCGAACCCATGAATGTACAAGGAAGAAGCCACTAAAGAAGATGAATCAACTTTAATCTTAGGTCATAGGTTGATACCACAAATGTTGAGAGCCAAACTGGTGTCAATGAGAGTACACCTAATACCAATATTATTAACATTAATTATAATCATCAAGGGGTCCGCTTGCTTCTGCACATCTAGAGGCGGGAGTTCTTGTGGATGGAATGTGATATTCGATGAATTTGCTCAAATAGGAGCCATAAACACATTAACATTTGTATTGATCTTCTGAATTAATGCAAATTTGATTGTAACCCAAGAAGCCATCCATAAAAGATAACAATGCATGACCTGCAGTCAAATCTACAATAATATCTATATTAGGCAACAAAAAATCATCCTTAAGAGAAGCCTTATTAAGATCATGAAATTCAATGCATATGCGAATACAACCATTAGGTTTACTAACAATGACTATATTCAAAATATAATCAAAGTAGTCGATTGAATGGATAAAGCTTACTTTCAACAACTTCTCTATCTCAATCTTAACCATCAACGCCACCTGGGAATTGATCTTTTATATTTTTTTCTTAATTGGCTTGGCATCGGGACATAAGATGATATTGTGAACCACTATAGACTCATCAATACCTAGCATATCCTCATACATCCAAGCGAAGATATCAGGATGATAATGTAAGAGATTGAAGTGTTCATCTGCTTCTTCTAAAGAGAGACACTTCCCAATCTTAATTACTTTTTCTGAGGAATTAGGATCCATAGAGATTTCAGTAGTATCTCCTTTAAGGAGAGAACTATGATCTTCAGGATGTGATATTAGAACATCAGTATTGACATTAGATAGAGGGTCTTCCTCATCAATACTCAAGATCGATTCTCCAAAGTATGCTTGTTTATGTAGTCGATACGAGAATCATCTCTTGTGATGGAAGGGAGGCAATGGGGAATAGGCACCTAGGAATTCCTCAAATGCTTCATCTAAAGAGAAAAAATCTAAAAGGATTTTATCAGCCTGTTCCCTATCCTCTATCAATTTGGGATGGACCAAACTCAATGGTTCAGCTGAAATCATGTTAACACTCCACCAGGGTTTCTTCTTAGATTGTTTGATAGAGCATCCCATACCTAGATATCACTTTTGTGGCATAAAATAGATAGGGACTTGGATTTCTTGCTCAATACACCCTATTCCTTTCTTCCCATAGCCATACAGAGAAGCGAGTTCATATCCAAAACCATAACGAGTTTTCAAAAATTTGGGAGGTGGAAGCTCTATGTAAATTGTTTCATTCCACCAATGAATGTCAAATGTCTCTATGGGTGTGCTCCCACCTTCACTAGGTTCAAAAACATTAACTTCCTTTGTAGGAGTGAGAATACTCTCCTCAGTAGAGGAAGGAGTGGTCTCATAAATAGGATCATGCTTCTCTTCCTTGATGGGAGCATCATCCATCTTTGCATAGGAGGCACTTGGAAATTCTAAGCAAGAGGGGATCACCTTGTATTCTACAATAAAGAATTCAGAGAATTCTAAGGAGCCCTAACCATCATCAAAGGAAGAATTTGGCCGAGAAGGAGGGGAAGACAAGGAAGACAGGATCTTCTGCTTTAGGAAGTTCATCTTTGACAACACTTGCTCTGGGGACAACTTCCATAGAGGGTATCAACAAAGAACATGCCATAACATCAATGGTTAAGGATGAAATATAGTTATTAAGAGTGGATATGACTGAAGCTCCTTCGACAACCGCTAGCTCACAAAGGTTAACAACTTTTGGATCAACTTTAATTGCGACCAACCAATTATTTGCAACAAACTTTAAAGATCGATGTAAAGTAGAGGTTACAACACCCATAGCGTGAATCCAAGGTCTCCCCAAGAGAATATTATAAGGAAAGGGATCGAATATGACATAAACCAATGTAGGTAAGGTAACGGGGCCCAACTGTAAAGGTAGTATTATCATACCTAGAGCTTGACGACTTGTGTTATCGAACCCATGAATGTACAAGGAAGAAGCCAATAAAGAAGATTAATCAACTTTAATCTTAGGTCATATGTTGTTACCACAAACGTTGAGAGCCAAACCAGTGTCAATGAGAGTACACCTAATACCGATATTATTAACATTAATTATAATCATCAAGGGGTCTGCTTGCTTCTACACATCTCGGGGTGGGAGTTCTTAAGGATGGAATGTGATATTCGATGAATCTACTCGAATATGAGCCATCAATGCATTAACATCTATAGGCCTAGTAGATGTAGGAAAGAGAATATTTTGCAAAGCTTCCTGAAGAATCTCTTGACAAACTAGAGTGGTCTGAAGAAAATCCCAAAGTGAGATCTTGGCCGGAGTAACACAAAGTTGCTCGATAAGATCATAAACACTTAGTGCTTTGATCACATGTTTAGGTGCTAAGGGAAGGCTTGGCTAAGAAGTCAGTAAAGATGTAGGAACTTAATTGGGTTGAGCCATAGGAATAGAGAGTTATTGATCCAAGTTGTATTTGTTTTTTCTTGTATTATATGTGTTCCTGACAACATTATAGGAAGTGGAGTTTGTAGCTTTCACAAACCTTGAATATAAGTTTGATGAACCACTATGACATGAAATCCCATAGATAGAACCATCCTACCTAGAAGATGTCACCTGGGGTCACATAAATAATGGGTTTCTTAGGGATCAAAGGAGCCACAAAGACCACAACTACATTTACTGACTCCTCAACTAGCGGAGAGGGAGTTTGCTTAGGAGATTTATAGATAGGGGAGGGAACTTCTAAGAAGTCATCTAGAGAATCATCCATCATATAAAAATATTCCTTAGAGAAGATATTATCATAAACGTAAAAATGTAAAAAATAGATCTGACATCCTTCACATCGGGTTCACACAAATGTGAGATAAGAGGAATTTGCTACACATGAGTCTCTTCATTCTCAAGAGATCACCAGGGAATGAATTTACCTTATACACCTCAGAATGGAAGGATTATGAAGGAAATAGGTACATGTTAACTTTTACAGAAAACTACTCCAAACATTGAGAGAGCGAAACTTCTAGATTCTTTCCTTAGGTAGAGGTGCTCTTGGCCAAAGGATGGTAGCATAGATTCAAGACCCCAATGTGGCGTGCTGTCATCCAAAGCAATAGAAAGTTTAGGAGCTTAAGTGGAAAAAACCAAGTTTCACTTATGGACTTGGATCTAAGGTATATTGAATTAAACAATCAAACAAAAAGAAGAAACTTAGGAAAAATTACAAGGAGAATTGGAGAAAACTTACCTACAACTGGACGTTCAAGTCTTCACTCCAATTTTCACTTTACAACCTACACATAGAAGAATGAGGGGAAAGGTTGGAACTATATAGGATCTGCCTTAGTCAAACCCCCTCTTTGGTGTTCCCACCTCCACAAACAACCAAGTTGGAAAGGAGTGTAAACAAGGTAAACAAAGCATGTTGTGAAAGAAAAAATTTCTTTAGGAGTAGAACCCCCACCACAAAGTAGAATGAGGGGAAAGGTTGGAACTATAAAGGGATCTACCTTAGTTAGAACCTTGCTTTGGTGCTCCCGCCTCCATGAACAACCAAGTTGGAAAGGAGTGTAAACAAGGTAAACAAAGTATGTGGTGAAAGAAAAACTTGCTTCAGGAGTAGAACCTGCACCATAAAGTAGAAAATGAACAAGTAGGAAAGAAGAGTAAGAGAGAGAGAGAGAGTGTTATCCATGGGCCTAGACCATCTCTAAAGCACATGGATGCACCTTTGAGCACTTCTTGAGAGATGTAGCTATTGGAAGGACCTTAGTCTGGCATGGCTTCGCTTGTGAGAGTGTTGCTATCAAGAATGAAAGTGTAGAGAGAGCTTAATTGAATGGCTTGAACCCCCAAATGAGGAAAAAAGAGGGAGTTTTGTTGCATGCAAGGGCTGCAAAGAGTTGTTACATCTGAATTCTGACTACTAGGACACATGTCAAGAAATTCAAGATTTGAGATTCTCCATTTCAAACTTAGAAAACCGCCAAGACGCTAGCACACTGCACAGACGTCTGCACACTACATAGGCGTCCAAGGCCTAGATTTTTAGGAAATGTGTTGTTAGGATTATTTTGATTTTCCACTAGTCCACATGGTGTCAAAATTGTGAAATTATAACTCATGATATTTTTGTCATTAATGCTCTAAGGTGTCATAAATGCTAGGAAAAAGCACAAAAATGTGAAATTGTCCCTAGGTGCAATTTTGTGACATTACAATTCTGATGAAGGATCAGGTGGCTAATATATTTATGAAAGCTCTTCCTATAGATACTTTTGAGTATCTTTGAGAGAATTTAGGGGTCATTTCCCCCCCTTTCTTGAACTAGATGCATATGGAGATGCATAATTTCAATGGATCTTTGGATCTATCTTTCTTCTGGACTGATGTTTTGGTGGCCACCTCTCTAGGGGAGTAGGTAGTATTAGGTGTTGTCATTATGTGTATTTTGTTCTCTATGTCAAAGGGGAAATCAATGTAAAAATATCTATTTCCTTCACCATTGATGTGAAAGGAGGAGAAGAAGCATGTGATAAAGGAGAGGTATGTAAAGGAAAGAGGAAGAATATAAAAGGCTATCTACTAAAGGGGAGATTTAAAAAGGAACAGAAAGAAAAATCTTGAGAAGTGTATTCAGAACAGTATGGTGTCTTTGATGGTTTTTCACATCATGTGTTTTCATCAACAACAAATGGGGATATTGTTGGAAGAATGGAAATATTGAAGGTGTTTTCATTGATGTCAACTGGTCAATTAGTTATCAACTGATTGTTGTTGTCATTAGTGTCATGGATATAGGTTATTGGATGTATATGTCAAGGATATTTAGAAAATTGTAATGAAGACACGTTGAAAGTGTTTCAGTAGTTTCTTTGGGTTTTTCTATGAATTTTCTCCTATATTTGTATGGTTCAGATATGTTGATCATGGTTGTTGAAAGTTGTTAAATCCTAATTTTTGGTTGTTGATTCATTGTATAATGCGAGTTGTGTTCACTAGTTGTGAATTGTGGTTTTCTATGTTTCTAGTTGAGGTCTGGGAGAAATGTTGTTGGTCTAGATTTCTCTTTGATGAAGTCTTACGACCTATGGTTCTAGAGTTGAGTTATTCTGATTGTATTGAAGAAAAATTTGGTATTTGGAAAGTTTGTGCTTAAGTGTTCTATGTGTTTTACACTGGTTTGGCTGACCTTGTGTGAAATACTACTTCCGAAGTTAGAGAAGTGTGTTGGATCTATTTGGCTCCTAATGAAGCACGTGTTTCATTTTCCATCATTCTAATTCCAACCTAGAATGTTTTGGTGTCAACCTAATTTGAATTTGAATTTGGATGGCCAACTTTGGATATGTTTCAAAGTTGAAGATGGTATAAATGCATAATGAGTTAGGGAAGAAGAAGTAAAGAAGAGGACAAAGAAAATAGAGAAAATATCACAAGAGAATAGAGATAAGAGTGAATCTGTGTGTTTGTATGATGCAAGTATGGAAGATCAATGCAAAGCCTAAATGTTGAGTTTCTGGAAGCTATAATTTGAAGGTGCAATCTATCATTTGTGCATGTATGCAAGTGCATTGAGCGAATTATGGTGGAACTTTTTCTTGCATTGGGATTGTATTCTCTCTGTAACAAGTTTTCTTTATCTTCTTTGTATCTCTATGGTGGTGAGCCCTCCAGATTGTCAACCCTTGTTGGATAGTTAGTCCTTGTTTTAGATAGTGAGTCCTTTTTTTGGTAGTGAGCCTCTTATAATCATTTTTGATATTCTCTATATTGTGAGTTAATCCTCACCGTGGTTTTTCCCTTATTGGGTTTTCCATGTAAATCTGGTGTTATTGTGTTTATGTGATGGTTTTTAGTGTTTATTATTTAATCTGTTAATTAGTGTTAATGATTAGTTCTGATGAACGAACTAAAGTTTAATCTATGAAAATTGATTCAATGCCCTCATCTCATTTCTCTTGTTCAAAAATTTAGTGATATGGGACTCATATGCCACCTTGGGCGTATAGGTCCCACCTAAGTTTTTGGGACTAAACTTGAATTTTGCATAAAACTTTAACATTTCCTAAAATTTGTGTCCCAAGCTTAGCCTATTGGTACTCATACACCTGAACTGGTGTATGACTCCCTCTTATCTTGGACCTATTTTAAATTCAAATTCTTGGTGGTATTTTATTCTCCTAGGTCTAATGTCAACTTGTAGTGTTGTAATTTTGAGAAATTTGACATAAAAAAGTATAAATACAAGGTTATTTCACATAGTTTCTCCTAACAAGAAATCAAGTGACCTAGCATAATTAGAAGAGAATTCAAGAGCATTCAAGAGTGATTATCAAGAATTTTGAATCATCATTCAAGAATCATGTCAAATTCATCATGCATCATGTTGTTTTTTAGCTAACATTTGTGATGTAGGTATCTTATGATTCAAGCAAGCATTCAAATCAAGATCCGTAACATACAAGGAAGAGTCAATATCTACATTCGTGCTAGCGATTACTTGGGTATGTGTAGGATCATGATGGGCCAAAAAGTGGCGATATGATGGGTATGTGTAGGGTATGTGGCTGACAACTTTTTTTTACCCAAAATTGATGAAATGAAAAGGGTTTTTAAAGGATATTCTGAGATTTCCACCAATATAAATTATTCTTTACTTTGAATTTAATAAATAATTATTATTCATTTTCTATTTGAATTACGACTAAAGTCCGAATTGATAGGCTAGTTGAAAAACATCTATAGCTTTCAAATGGTATCACATTTTTTGAATCTGAAACATGCATCACATTCTATGCTTTGTATACTATAGGATTAAAAAAAAAAATTGAATTTCATGAAGTTTTGACCAAGTTAAGGTGGTCAAACATACAAGTTTTATATTTTTAAAGGTTGTAATAAAAAATAATAATTAATTATTTACTTGGAAAAATTACAAAAAATATGCATCACATTGGGACATGAGTCCTCTACTTATATCTAAAATATTATAAAAAAATATTATAATTTTATTGTGGTTAGGGTGGTCAGACAGACACTTACTTCTTTTTTTTCCCTGAAATTTAAGTACTACTACATTGAAATTTCAAATTTTCACCAAATAGATTTAAGAAAAAAAAAACCTAGTAGTTTAGAAACTACATTCAATTTTCTACCAATTCCATTCTTACATAGTTTTGAAATAATATAGATAACTTATTCAAATTTTTACGTCAAGTTGCCTAACTCTGATTTTTTTGATTTTTTTTCCATTTAAGGGTCTGTTTTTTCCATAATGATCCCGCACGTACCCACTTACAAGATTGCAACCTTTGTTACAAGGGTTTGGTGAGTTGCAACATAGCATATTTTTTCATTCATCATTCCTTCTTTCTATTTCTATTCATTTCAAGGTTTGATTACCAAAATGGGGTTTGACCAAGGAAAACCCCTATACAATAACAAAACAACATTTTCCCTCTCTTTGATGTGTGATTTTCAGATCTAGGTTGAAGATCCATTGAAGAGCAAGATTGGAGAAAAGTTGTCAAGTTGTCAATGTTTTCATCTACATTGCAAGATCATGGAAAGTCATCCACATAGAAGAATTGAGTGTTTTAGGCTCAGAGATTTGACAGGAGAGAAGCTACATGAGAACATTAGAGGATATCAAAGTTTCAAATCAACCCTAATACTAGGACTAAATCACCACTTGTGGTGCATGAGTCCTAGTATACCAAATTTCAAGTATTTTTTGTAGATCCTAGTTTAGCAGTTCCATATTCTAGTTCTGACCCAAAACCCTAAACTGGGACTAAATCGCCCCTACTGGTGTATGAATCTCAATGTGCTTAGAAATTTATATTTTTAGGATTTCAAACATTATTCCAATCCTCTTCAAGTTTCTAGGTGCACGTTTTTTTATCTCCAACTTTTTATTTTGATTTGAGTTCATTTTCTAGGTCATATAATTAAGTTTTGCATATAATTGCATTTCTTGTCTTTCCAAGCCTTTCTTGGTGGTGAACCCTCACTTTTAGTCTTTAATCACACCCTAGGACACCTTATTATAGATCTCTTTCCCTCAATTCCATCCTTATATTGATATCTCTAAGGTTTCCTTGAATGAAACTTGAAGGAAATTGGTGGTTCTATCTCCTAAAACATAAAGTGACAATTTTTCTTCATTTCATGTACCAACTCAGAAAATCTTGTTTCAACCACTATAAGAGGAAATAGTCACCAAGGGGTGTATAAGCCTTTGAAAGGGGTCCTGCTCAACTTTTGGGCTCCTCTAGTGACAAATCTAAGACTCTTGTTTCTACTTGAAAAGTTACTAGAACATTGTTGAATAATTATGTAGGTGGATTTTTGTTGTTTGACAACTTTTAAAGCTTTGAATGCAACAATGGACAACTTTCCTTCAATCCTTTTCAAACCTATAACCTACACATTCAAAGAGAGGGGAAATTTTGTGCCATATAGGGGCTTTCCTTAGTCAAATCCTATGTAATTTTTTCCACTTTCATAATGGCAATGTCAATGATAAATGGATAATTGAAAGGAAGGAATGATGAAATCAAAATGTGCTACAACTCACCACCCTTCAATGGCTTCCTTGAAGGAATGAAGTCATACACATGACCTCAAGGATTTGGATCTTTCTTTCTTGAATGCTTGAATTCTTCAGAGACCTACAACAAGGGTTAGCCTTCACAAAAAAATGATAACATAACAACATGAACTCAAATATACTTTGACATGATTCTTGGATCTTAAATTGTTGCAATATATCTTTTAAATTTTTTCTCTTGAAATTTCCTTCTAGTCTCAAATGGTGAAAATACTAGGTATTTGTAGGAATTTATTCAATTCTCAAAAATTAGATCCTAATAGCCAACCTTTGCAAGTGGAAATTCAAAGGTTACAATGCCAACACCAACATGTCCAAATTTAGAGGGAAACTAAGTAAAAAGATAATTACCCCATTGAGTGTGTGAATCCTTGACCCATTTTTTGGATTTTTAGGTGTTGGGGTAAAAGCATTAGATGAATGTATTTTTTCAATGCTTGCATTGTCAAAAAACGATAAAAATAGGCCTTGGAATGCATAATTTACAAAATTAGGGGATCAAATCAAGCTCAATAATTTATGGGGGCCAAAACATATTATGAAATTGTTAAGGGTGACAATTTTCTATGTTACACCTTCTCTAGCCAAAAGGTAGTTTCTCTATATGGATAAGTGGTTTCACACACAAAAGGGTAGTTTTTAAATTTTATAAAATGGTTTTAGATTATACTAGCATGAAGGGTTCAATAGTTTAGTGACTTTTGAGTTTTTGGTTTTTTGACATCATCATGACATCATCCTCCTCTCTCTAACTAGCATCCCTCTCCAATGAAGTTTTTGTGTTAGTATTTCAACTTTAGAAGGTCATAACTCACTCATCCAACCTCCAATTTTGGAGCATTATTTTTTTATTTATAGAAAAATTTAATGAGCTTTGTAGTGGTGCATATATTTCTTGATTTTGGTATCTTTTAAAAAAAAAATATAAATTCTAATAGATGTTGTTGAGTAGTTCTTATTTTGGGAACTTCTAGGGCTCCATTTGAGCTTGTACAATAATATTTTTTATTGTCAACTTCTAAAAAATTATTTGATTTTTCTTTTGGTTTGTAATGGAATGATTATATTGATCTCATTTTATAAAAAAGATATATATTTCATTTAAGTGGCCAAATTTATCATTTTATGTACTAAGATCAAGACCAGTTTCCTATTTTTGGAAAGTGGTAGTTGTAGTTGCACTAAGTATAAAGTGTCAAATCATACTTACTTGGGGGTTCTTAATTGAGTGAATTTGAGGGGTTAATATATTGAATTAATTCATATGTATTAATCTCATATTTTTTCATTTGAGGAGGGATCATAGGTTTTCTATTCATCCCTCTATGTTTGTCTTAGACAAGGACAATTGTGATTCTTTGAAAAAAGACATCTTGACACATCTTAGGTGGCTTAAATTTTTTCCCTAACTTTATAGAATCCTACCTAAAGTAGGCACACTTGAGAGAAAATCAATTTGAGAAAATAATAGTGATCATGTTGCAAGATTGATTGGTTCTAGTGTTTACCATAACACTATGTGTGCTTTATCAAGCATTGATTTCCCCCACACACTTTAGACTAAGATTTGGGAGATTTTTAGAGACCCTCCCATCTTTCCATTCCTAGATGATTTTTCAACAAATTGTCTCATTCCCAAATACTTTTTAGATACAAATTGTCTCATTCCTCTATATTGTTTCTTCCTCATGGGAAGAATGTTGATTAATGATCACGAACCATCTTCTACATATAATTTTGACCATCTACTATTAGCACATATTAGATATATTGAGGTGGAATTGCACATTATCTCTTCTCTCTTATGGAGGAAATTAAATTATATGAGGTTTTATCCTTTCCATACCATGAGAGAATATTGCATTTTCTATCTTTTGTAGAGGATTTTTGTCCCACTTGTTTTTCTCTATTTCTCTATTTGTATATCCAAGCACCTAATATATCCTAGTAGATGATAGCCATACATGTATCTTTGCATGTTTTATCATTCTCCCTAAGTTGCACTTAAGAGGGGTTGTTGATGTGAATAGGGATATTACTTAATTGGTTTACCCCCAGGTTTTATTCACACAAGTCAAGTTTACTTAGGGTACACATATGATAATTATCACTTTTTGTGTCATATACTAAGATTGAGACACTTTCCATAATATTATTTTATCCTATGTCACGTCTTGGCATATATAACTAAGTGGTTATCTTTAAATAATCTTAATCAATCTATGGTTATTCCATTGACATTCTTTGATAGGAATACAATTTTGTCTTTCCATATTGATCTTCTCATTTATTTTTGTTTTTATTAGACCTCTGGATCTTGGATGTTCATATTAATAGCTAAATATTACACTTAATTGGGTATATAATTTATACAAACAATGTACAATAATTATATAAATCTTAAATCTTATGATTAATTTAAATTAATCAAAATAATATATAATAACTAAACAAATTTTAGCTTAAATTGATTCACAACTAATCTAAATGATAATACTTTTATATATGATAATATATAAAAATTTCAACGTAGGCACCTCAATGTTGATATCTATCAATGTATTTTTGATAAATGTATATAAAATATCTATACTAGTTAAAATTAATTAAAATTTATTTTATAGTTTTATTTTTTTCAAAAAACAAGTATGCACTTTAATAGTTTTTGTTAACATTCTCACACCATTACACTATATCATTACTACCACTATAGTTGCACATCCTACCATAATTTTTTATTAACTTTTAAATTGTAATTTTTATATAGAGATTTAAATAATAATATAATAATGAGGAAATCCTAATTAAAAACCTTGGTGAGGATTAAATTAGATCATCACATGCATCCTAATCCTATAACTTGAGACAAAAATCACATGACCTAAGCAAGATGAACTATGCTAGTTTAAAAAGGGACCTAATAATTAATTAATAAATTAATTAATTAATTAGGTAATTACCTTTTAAATCTAACACCCTCTTAAGTGAAACATAGGGAGAAGATACACTAATGCATAAAAAATTTAAAAATGGGTCCTAACAACTAGGATTGATAAAGTACCCATGTAGAAATGAAATAAATCTCTCACAACCAAAGAAAAGGAGAAAAACCATAGAAAAAATCCTCTCGAAAAAAGAGTCGTAAAAATGTGAAGGGAGGAGGATTCAAGTGGACCCCCAAGGAAAACTTCCTTCACCTAAGTCTTAAAGATAATGAGGAAACACCAAAGGTTTATTGAATAAGTTAACAACCTTCTTCATAGTGGGAAAATTTTCAGAGGAGAGATGGGCATCATTGATGGGCTATCAAATGAGATATATGTGTATCTTCACGTGCTTCATCCTTTGATTCTCAACTAGTTGCATGAAATGTGAATGACACTTTGGTTATTGTTATCAATTTTTCACCACAACTCAAATTGACAGAGCTGGTTTATTACAAGTTCATTTTAAGGTGGAAAGTTTTAGTTATTTTTGTAGTTGTTTAAACCATTGCATGTTTTGAGTTTTGAGTTTAAAAGAAAATGCAATGTGTTTCAGTTTTCCATTCATCATTTGCAACATTTAATATTACATGAAGTGTAAAAAGAAACTACTTCATTCTATATTCAGTTGTTTATTGCACAATGTTTCATTCAATTGTTGCAAAATAGAAGTACATGATTGAACAAGAATTATAAAAATATTGTTTTGTATTCATTGGAGTAAAAAGGAGAATCAAGTGTCCCACACAAGCTATGGGAGTAGCTGAAACAATGAAACATAAAGAGTACACTACACTACTGAAGATAAAAAGGAGAAAAGAGCACATAAGAAGGAACATATTCGTCATTTCCTGAACTTGTCCTCGAGTTGCATTCAGTGTTGTGCATCCTTCTTCTTTTCTCCCGTCCTCCAAGTGAACCTCCAAGTGGATGAAATTGTTGTTAGAACTCAGGTTATGAATCCTCCTACATGACCTATCAATAGTAATGTAGAATTCTATTTATGATGCATTGAATCAATTTAGCAAAGACAAGAAGAGTGCACGATAATACCAAGGAGGAAACATCATAAAGAACTTTTGAATTTATTTCTTTAATCTAACTTTGTTTGTTTCTTATGTAGGTATAGGAAAAGCCATGTTGCTAATCTTTTGAAGATTTTAAATCATGTGGTGTAAAATGGGCTCCCACAAGGGTTGAGCTCGACATGCTACCCCTCAAAATTCCATAGAGGGGCTGAGGAAAGAAACAATTCAATATTACTCAAAAGAGATATATGTATCTCAAGGAGTACATCAAGTCTAAAGGTCCAATGAGTTGAAGATCATAGATGATCAACTGCTCAAGTGAATCGTCATTAAGTGCATCATCATGGAATGAGATAGTGAATAGGAATGCATAATGCCTTGTTTACAAGTCATCAATAGCAACTGAAGCATTTTGAGAAGCTTCATAACATCTTCATCATGGTGTGTATTTAAAAATATTCTATGCATAAAACAAAATTTCATGTCAAAATTTGTTGCCAAAGAGAGATAAAAATGCATGAAGAGTACAGAGGAAGGGTTGTCTCCATCAAGGAATAGAGTGACAAGTGGCTGCAAGTAAAGCATGAAAGTCAATAAGTGAAGGAAAAACAACACTAGTGAACTGAAATGCAATACACTAAATGTTTAAGCTAAATGCAATGTGAAACATCTTTGATGTCAACAGAATGCAAGAAATTAAAGGCTGGTTTGAAAATAATTGATGCTACAAAAGCTATCTCATTGCATTGTTTCATAAAAATGTGGTAAAAGTGAAGTTGGAAATACATTTCTTGAAGAATTCAAGTGCATAGAATTCATATTAATGGAAAACAAGTAATCCACAGGTGCACCATGATGGCTGAGTGTAGCTTTACAAGGCAATAAATTGAAATTACTTGGAAGAGAGAGCATGTTTTGATAAGTAATTGGAAAGCATCAAATAAGTAGAGCTTCATTGCATCTATGCACTTCAAGCAAGAATGGAAACCAGAAGATTACTAATAGTATGTGAACTATTATGGAAAAGACACAAGAAGATGCATTTCTTTATTTTCTTTTGAAAACAAATAGTGCAAGAGAATGATTTGTTCAATTAAGAGTAATTTTTGAGAAAAGAAAAGTCTACATTTTGGGAATAATCATGTTAAAGTGAAGTTATTGCATTCTAAAAGTAAACAAGGGAAGCTACAATGGTGAGCACATACATTGGAGTCTTTTTTCTTTCCAAAATAGTGAGCTTATGCTACAATAAACTGGGGTTTTGAAGTGGAGACAAATGCACTGATACTCATTTTTGTGCTTTGAGAGAAACCTTCATAGGTTTATGTTGTGAAGTTTCAAATGATAGAGTTCGAGTTTGTACAAGAATGGAGAAAAACCCTAGATGGTGCTCTCATGGCCATGGCATGGGAGAGTTTTTATTTCATAAATGGTGATACCCACTTAGGGTTTTATTTTCAAAATTCAAGTACAAGAATAAATAACAAGGGTTCAAGCTCTTGCCAACATGGAGCTCTCAAAAAATGAAAATATTCAAGCAAATGGCTAAGGCCATGATGGTTTTTTAGAACCAAGGAACAATAAACATAGATACAAAAGGTTCCTTCATTCAACAAATAATATTATTTCACATCATGGGTCGAGCCCAAAGAAGTTTTATTTTGTAGAAATTAAATAATACACAAGCATGGCCATGACCTATTCAATGGCCAACTCAGAAAATCCAAAAAAAAAAACATTATTTTTGTAAGAAAAGCTTGAATAAAGCTTTTATTTAAGAGGGAAATGCATCATATGGAGAAGAAATGGAGCTTACCATGGATTTGAGTGGAGAAAGCTCATCTAAGTCTACGGCCAGAGCCTTTAAAAAGATCAAACAAACCCTCCAATGGCAGCCACAAAGAGTGGGGAAGAAATGCCCACAGAGAAAACACAAAAATGCATCAAAAAACTACTCATGGCCATGGCCTAGAGGCCCGATCTCTCTTTCAAATGAAGCCAAAAATGTATCAAAATAGTGAGAAAATTCTTACCATCGAATACAAAGATGAATCAACAAGAGTAGCACTAAAAAATGGTTAAGAATCGAGCTTCCAAGGTTCCAAAACCTCATGTACATGGCGGTGACCAGCAGAGCCCTATTTTCCCCAACTTGGCCGATGAAAATGATAGCCAAAAAATGTGTTTAGCATTGGTTTTGTGGCTAGGGTTTCCCCATGCCCTAAATTGAATGTGATTTTTATCACATTATTTTAAACTCCAAATACTTTATTAATGCCTAGTGTCCACAAAGCCTAGGTCGAAGCTTTTTCCTTAGGAACTTTATTGATTTTTAAAGAAAATCAAAACTTAATACATACCCATGCAATTTTCCTTGTGAAAAATAAAAATAATAACCTTAGGCCCTTTGATTTTTTCCTATGTCTTGAAAATTTAGGGTTTCCTTTGGAGTTTTGAGTCACCATATGCAATTGGGTCCTAAAAATTTTTATGATTTTTTATAGAAAAATCAAGTTTGTTCAAATTCAAGTAGTTTGATATTTTGATTTTTTGCACAAAATTGCAAAAACCATATGTTTGAATTTAAATTGGCATCAAATCAAATGCGATCAAGATTTCTATTTTTGTAATTTAGAAATTGCAAAGCTGCAAAATACTAATTAAGCCATGTTTCTATAAATTTCTTAATTAGTTGTTATTTAAATGTAGTTAAATAGTGCACTTGAGTTGACACCAAAACTTTCCATTTAGAGTTGAGTTCTTGGGAAGATTTGGGAAAGGAGGTGACAAACCGAACTTTCCATTTTCAATTTCCAGAGTTGTTTGCACCTATTTTTGAGGACTTTTTGGATCAACCTTTGAGAGATGGAAAGTTTCTATCCTTTTGGTGATGTAGTGGAGTTTTTTTTCTATTTTCTACTATTTATGTCACTTGATGGCTATAATTTTGAGAAATTTTGAATTTCTTGGGGTTCAGAGTTTAGTTTCTTGCTCTCATATGCATTGCAGAGAGTTTTGTAAACCTTTTGAATCAGATTTTGATATCTTACTCCTTTAATTTCAATACAAGCAATATATTTTTCCTTTCCCCCTTTTCTTGTCATGTACTTATAGTAATAATCTGATGTTGTTTGCGATTCAAAGTGGTGAATCCTTCTATTATCTTATTATTGTGGGTTGTGGGAAAGAATTGCAAATAGTTCAGGTTTCATCTTGTATTCAATGATTCATGAATCTTTATGCAAAAAACTATTGAGCTAAATTTTCTAAGGTGGATTGTGAGAGTTAACGTTTTAAGAGAGATTGTTGTGGGTTAAGTTTTGTCAAAATATAAGAATATCTAGTTGATCATCTTAGGCTGTAGGATTTACTTTTTAGTTTTCCTTCTTCCCTTTTTCTATGAAAGTCTTTAGATTAGATGGTTTACTAGAGGGAACCAACCCACTTTAGATATTTTCTCTCACTCATTTATTTAGCCACAAATCAGAGAGTGTTTCCATGTTGCAATAGGATATCCAAGCCTAGCTTGACTAAGGGTGCAATCCTGATTGCCAACAGTTATAAAAAAAAAGTGTAGGACTATTAGGTGGTAGGCCGAACTTTTTCATAATCTATCAGAGCCACAAAACCTCATATCTTATAATAATTACACCTTGATATTCAACTTAAATAGATGATAAATTAATAGTAGGTTGCTTCTTACAAGACCAAGCAACTGGATTAAAACCAAGGAAAAAGATATACCTAGAAGTGGACTACCCAAAGTTGAGTTAGTGAGGCCTACTATCTCTAAATCCCTTGGTGTGTATTGAATGCAAAAATATGGAGTTCCTTGAATATACATCAAAATACAATTGCTTTCCTTCTAGTCACTCTCATGAGGATCATGGGAAAATAAGAGATGAGCCTAATAGTAAAGGTGATATTAGGATGTATGTGTATCAAATATAATAGACTTCTAACCAGCTCTCTATACATAGTGGCATAAATTCCAGGTGTGGTGGAGATGCTAGTCAATGTGACACCTAACTAAAATGGTATAAGAGTAGGCTTAAAATAAATTATGATGGAATGATGAATCCAATCAATGGTATAATTCTATCAATGTCTCAAGTCATCAAATTAAGATACATTTCATAATATTATGCAATTGTATGTCTCACATTTGTCTACATAATCAAGGGGTTCCATTTGTATTCTTAATGCATTGCAATTTCATTTGCATCATTTGTTAGATTAGAAAATTATTCTCTCATAATTGATCTTTCTTGTACTATTATGGAAGATCCTAGATAGTGTGTGGCTACAATATTTAGAAAAATATTGCATGTTATAGAGAATTCTCTTCCAACTCTTATAAATAGTTTATCAAAAATATAATGCACCAAACATGTGGTATAATATTCCCTCCAAGTTAGATGGAAATATATCATTACACAACACTTATTGATGCAAATTACTTTTTTTTTGTGATCAATAAAGTCATCATGATATTGAATAAAGAATGTATCCCTCAAAGATAGTTTCCTAAAATAAATAGGGTTTATTACATTGATTGTGTTATTATATTTATTTATTTATTTTACTCAAAATTTGTATATTAAAAATATCAAATATCATTTATTCAGTACAGTTAGAAAAATAGAAATAATACTTGATAAGCCCTCAATAATAAAAGAACCATTCAAATTTACCAATAGACCAAGCACCCATTGACAACACTATATTTTTTTATCAAAGAGCTATTTTATTATTTAACTACTTCATGAGTCTCTAGTTATAAAGAATCGATAACATTTTATCTAAATAGTAAAATATATTGAATGACCGCCAATGAGAAAATCATGAAGCTTTGTTAGAATATTTTGTTTGAGAGTGGAATTCTTGCAAGATACAATCTCTTTATACCACAAATAATTAGCAAGAATATCTCTAGTATATTCTTGCTACTCTAATTCTTGAAGCATTGCACTCCACAATATTTCTTTCTACTCTAATTCTCGCAATATACAATATCTCTTTATAACACAAAGAATTAGAAAGAATATCTCTAGTATATTCTTGCTACTCTAATTCTTGCTTCTCCATATTAGAATATTTTGTTTGTTATAATATCTCTCTATACCACAAAGCATCTCCCTTCCAACAAAAATCATCTAAATTATCATGACCACTCTATAATTTTTGAATGAGATTGCTTGTAGCAAAATCATTCTACCACTCTTCTTTGGTTTTTGCTATTTAATCTACTTTTAATATTTAAATGACACATAATAAATCTTCATCATTCCTAAATAATTCATCTACAACAATATTTTCCTTCCCTTATGTATAATCTCAAGTCATATCCCAACATATTAGTGACCCATTTGTGTTGCTCTTCAAAAGATAATCTTTGTTCCAAAAAATATTTTAGTCTATCATGATATATTCTAGCCTTGAATTTTCTACCAATTAGATAAGGGATCCATTTTTTATTTTGTGAATAATAACTAGAATTTAATTCTCATAAATAGGTTTGATTTCATTAAAGTACTTTTTAATTGTTGACACTCAAAATAAATGGTTTGAGCCTCTTGCATGATAATTTCTCCTATACCATTTATTGAAGCATCACATCCCACAATAAAATCCTTGGAGAAGTATGGAGTAGCAAGAATTAGAGTAGTACTTATAGCCTCCTTTAATCTCTCAAATTTTCCATTAGAATTTTTTTTCTAATGAAAATAATCCTTTATCAATAAAGATACGATGGGTGCTACTATGTACAACCATAATTATTCATGAAAATATTATATAGTAATTGATCAATCCCAAGAAATCCCTCAATTTATTATTGGTTTTTGGAACATGCCATTCCATTATATCCTTTTCTTTGTTAAGATCCACCTTTACTCCATGTGAAACTACATGTCCTAAGTACTCAACCTCTTTGAGACCAAAATCACACTTGGGTGGGTTAGAATAGAGTTGATGATCTTTGAGAAATTGTAATGCTTGGTATACATGCTACAAATTTTCCTCCTATGTCTTGTTATAAATCAATATATCATCAAAGAACACTAATACAAACATCCTCAAAAATTTCTTAAAGATGGAGTGTATCAAACTTTGAAAAGTAGGTAGTGCATTTATAAGACCAAATGACATCACAAAAAAATCATAATTACCCTCATGAGTCAATATTATCTTAGAAATATCTTATTCTTTGATTCAAATTTGGTGATGAAATGATGGAAAATGGTTGCTTTGTGGTTTAGGACATAGAACAACACTTTTCACACTTTCATTCAAGGAAAATCCTAGAGATCTCAATCTAAGGTATGCAAAGGAGAACGAGATCTTACAATAGGGTTTTCCTAGAGTTTGATTAGAAACTAAAGAGGGGTTCACCACCAAGCTAGGGCTTAGAAAGACTAATGAAATGCAAGAAATAATGCTAAAACCTAATGCAATGCAAGAATTCACTAAATGACCTAGAAATGCATGTAAAAAGAATATAATGTTGAGAAATTAGAAGTGTGCACCTAGAAACCTAAAGAAGCATGTCCATGAAGAATTGAAATGCTGAAACAATTGAATCTAATGTTGATTTGGAATCATACGCCAGGCTGGGAGATTTAGTCTTAGATTAGGGTTTCTGGGCAAGAACAAAAATCTGACAGAGATATGTCTAAAACTTTAGAAATCTGTAATTTTGGATATAGTGGGACTCATACACCAGAAGCAACATATCAGTCTAGTTAGGCTTTTATGGAAACTCAAAGTATGATTCTGCTCTTCAATTTTTTCTCTATCCTTTCCACCTCATTTTTGGGTCTAAATCTCCAATTTGTAACTTGTAGATGTCTTTCAATAATCTCCAATGCAAGGTGACAATTTTGACAACTTTGAATACTTGAAAACTTTCTCCAGACTTTCTCTTCAATGTGTCTTCAACCTAGATCTGCAAATCACACACTAAAGAGAGGGGAAAATGTTTTTTTGTTAGTGGAAAGGGTATTGCCTTAGTTAAACCCCGTTTTGGTAATCAAACCTTGTAATGAAATAAAATAAGATAAAGGAATGATGAATGAACAAAATGTAATGTTGCAACTCACCAAACCCTAGCAATAAAGTGTTGCAAACATGTATGAAGTGGCTCCAATGTATTTCAATCTTGATTCTTGATTGAATGTGATAGATCTTGAATTGAATGCTAGCTTGAATCATGAAACCCTACATCACAATTGTTAGCTTAAAAAAAAACATGATGCATAATGACTTTGAAATTATGCTTGATACTTGAATAGTGCTTTAAAACACTTGATAATCAACTCTTGAAGACTCTTGAATGCTCTTGTAAATACTTGAATGCTCTTGTGAACTCAACTTTGCTATAAGGATACTTGATTGCTTGTTAGGATGAAAATGAGTGAAATAACTTTGTATTTATACTTGTTTATGCCAAATTTCTTGAAATTACAACACTATAAGCCAACATCAGATCTAGGAGGATAAAATCCCACCAAGAATTTGAATTAAATTTTATTTTGGGCCACACAAGACTCATATGCCAGAAGTGGCGTATGAGTCCCATTAGGATTAACTATGGGACACATTTTTTAAAATGCTTAGAATAATGCAAAATTAGGATCAGGGCCCAAAAACCTAGGTGGGACTCATACACCCAAGGTGGTTGATGTATGAGTCCCAAATCACTAAATTTGAGCCACACAACCTAAAAACACTTGAATTATTATTGGATCTTGGTTGATGTCGAGATTATCCTCAGAAAGATCCATTAATTAGGGCTTGTGGATGTAAAATGGGGCCGAATAAGGCATAAAGAAGCCCAATTATTTAATAAAATTCTAGAAAAGTGTGAAAGTGTATTACAACACTTTAAAACAATACAAATAATGCACCAATAAGGTCATTTAGTTCACAATGGCCCAAGACCTAATGTGAATATGTTAGACATATTACAACGCTAAATCAAGGCCATGTTATGGAGTACTTTTTCTATTATTACATCTAGCCCCCACTTTAGTGAGAGGAGGAACTTGCTTCCAACTCACACTAATGTAGACCCACACACATCAAGAGGGGTCCAAATTTACTAATGCTAGTAAATAGGATGGCCATGATAGAGAGGGTTGCACAAGCCCCCAGGACCAAGGTCCTATGGAAAACCAACATAGGCACAAAAAAACACACATGAAAATGATATAAAGAGAAACAACAAGGCACAAGCATACACTACAAAAGACAAAGAGAAAAAAAAAACAAAAAAAAAGGGGAATCAAGCTTCAACCATTTGTCTAGCACAATGTGGATTAGATCTAGGCTATTTGTCTAAAAAATGCATGCTCACTTTGAGGCAACGAAAATTCAAGTTGTCTGTTGGGGGAGTAACCCAAGAGAGTGAGACGCATACACACACAGCTGGTATGCACTCACAAAACGCACATGAGTGGCTAAGGGAAATTCATGCCTTGGATCGGCTTCCCATCCAACCATACCAAAGTTATACCTTTTGATAACTTTGATAAGGTACCACACAACAATGAACTTCAAGCTTCATGAGGTAAGAAAAGCTTCATATGCTTGGAACTCATGAAAAAAAAGGATGGCTTCATAGGAATGCAAAGTTTATTATGCAAGGTGGCCATATAGCCAATATTGCAAATGAAAAAATAGGGAACACTCAAAGGAGTCCTGCTTAGTTCATGTGAGGTATTAACTTAGGGAACATTGTGCCTAATGTCTCCAAGAGAGGACCAATCAAAGAATAGAAGATTCACAACTTAAGAGATGTAGTGTATCACATCAATCCACTAAGAGGAATATAATATGCTAAGATATATTATCCTCTTGAAGAAAATCACACCCAATGTCACCACAAAGTGAAAGACACATCGCATGAAGCAAGAAGACTACACCATGAAACATGAAAAATGCAAAAGAATAATACCAATGTATGACCCCACTTTAAATAAATTGTTAAACACCAAGCTATGAGCAATTAATTTAAAGTAGCAAATGATAAATGCTAACAATAAAGATGACATGAGAGCTAACTTGGAAAGCCCTATTCCAAGTCATATGTTTCCAAATGGAGCTACACCATGAAAAAGGAAGAGATGGGTTGCCCCCAAAATACAACTCCAAACACATGAGGGATCTATGGATTTGGGGTCAGTATGTTTGTGCTACAATGCTTTTAGAGAGCTCAAAACTGTCATCATTCCACAAATACTCGTATAACTAGAAGAATGACACAAAGAGAAAAAACAAAGAAAAACCTTTTGGGTCAATATGAAAGAAACTAGAATGTCTTGATGCCTTGCATCATCCCCAAACGGAAAACATAAGACAAAAAGATAAAGGAAAAGGTTTTGGGTCAACATGGAGGAGACATGGATGTCTCAATGCCTTGTATCATCCCCAAAAGGAAAAAAAAGACAAATGAAAAGATAAAGAAAAAGATAAAAGATTTATGACATAGAGAAGAATGAAGGTACAAATAAAGGAATGTCACAAAGAGAAAGAGATACATCAAATAGAATAGTATGGGGGATCATATTATGCACATGCAATAACATAAAAGAAATAGAAACAATGCAAAAGAATAGTAAGGCACATGCAAGTCAACCTAAATTAGGCCATCTGCATCCCAATCATATATAAAAGGTAGACAACTAGCCAAAGGGACAATGATATGTACCAAAATATGACAAGGCTAACCAATTATTGCCCCCACAGAGTGCAAGACAAGAATGAGCCGAGGTAGGTGATGAGAAGGATCATGTAATAGTGAGAATACAAAAATTCTACAACTATTTACATGACAAGGAGCAAAGGGACACTCTTTAAGGGATTATGATATCAAACCTTTTGAAGATTTATTTTAAAGCACAACACTCATCAGTACTATGTCAAAAAAAATTATGTTATTTGCAATGAGACATTTTTTTATTTTTAGGATTTAGAAATCAAATTTTTGACATGGGTGGTAATGTAATCATTCCTCTATGTAGGAGTATCTATAAGTCTCTTTTAGTTTCACATGGTGGATAAGGGAATTGTAACTTATTTAGTTTGTAAGGCCTTCACTGCTTGCTAGATTCATCGACTTCTCTAGTTGAATGTTGAGGAAAATGACCTAAGACAATCATGTCATCCTTAGCATCATTATGAATCATTGGTTGTTCTTTAGGAAGGAGGACACTCATATGGGGAGGAGAATCTTGATATTCTAATCCTTTAGTATTTTCAATTTGTATTTTCTCTAATAGTTGATAAATTTCATGTTCACTTGTTGTATCACATCCTTGTTTACTCAATATCGTGAATCCTTTTCCATATGTCTCTTCTAGGTTGACGGGAGTATTTGTCACTTTGTTAAAATAAAATGGTTGAATGTTTTCTTGATTAGAGGAAATAGGTTCACCTATTATAGGGAACTTAGGTTCAACTCATGTCTTAATTTCAAGATGTAAGTAACCAAACATCTCAAGTGGTGGTATTATAGGGGGTGTTGGTTGTTTCATTAATGGATAAAAGGATGCATTAGCTTCATGGTTGTTAAGGAAATCATTTAGGAATTTATTCATGCTATTACCATCTTCTCCAATGATGTGAACATCATAAGGAGGAAATGCATTAGGAGTTGAATGAGCATGAGTAAGTTCAATTTCATTAGGGTCATTTCCAAAAGAACAACTTGACACATCCACTAAGGAATTCAAGGACATCCAAAGCTTACCAAAGCACATATCCATGATGAAATGTAATGAAAATTTTAGAGTCTACACTATGAAACAATAAAAAATGAAATGTTCTAGATGCAACTAAGCAATGCACAAGATGAACCAATTTAAACTAGATGCAATGAAGTGAATGAAATAGAAAATATGTAAATTGAAATAGAAAGTTATCAACAGAAAATAGGAGCACATAAACAGAGTTTTAAATTTTGGAAAATTTAGTTTAAAATCTACACTAGGACTAAATTTCCCAAAGGGGCGTATGAGTCCCAGTGAGGGTTCTTCTCACAAATTTTAGAAAATTTTAAGCAATTTTTATACTTTTTAGTTTGTATGATTTGTAGAATAAATGAAAATTTAGATTTTAGATGATATTCAATGATGAAATATGTAAAATGCATCCTATATGCGCTTTCACTAATGCAAAATTTAGAAACCCTAGATGCCAATTAACTAGTGCAAATGCTAATGAAAAGCTAATGCAAGCAAGATCCAGGACTATGATGCACTCCAAATCATAAATGAGGTATTATAAATGTAGGTTAACCAAAATTAAATGATGGAAAATGGTTTCTTTATGGTTTAGGACATAAAACAACACTCTTTTCACACTTTCATTCAAGGAAAACCCTAGAGATCTCAATCTAAGGTATGCAAAGGAGAAATAGATCTTGCAATAGGGATGTCCTAGGGTCTGATTAGAAAATAAAGAGGGGTTTAACACCAATATATAGCTTGGAAAGACTAATGAAATGCAAGAACTAATGCTAAAACCTAATGCAATTCAGGACTTCACTAAATGACCTAGAAATTAATGTAAAACAAAATAGAATGTTGAGAAATCAGAATTATGCACCTAGAAACCCGAAGAGACTTGGATGAAGAATTGAAATGCTGAAAACACTAAATTTAATGCTAACTTGGACTCATATGCTAGGTTGGGTGATTTAGTCCCAAATTAGGGTTTTTGGGTAGGAACAAAAATCTGGAAAAGATATGTTTGAAACTCTAGAAATCTGCAATTTTGGCTATACTGCGACTCATATGCCAGAAGTGGTGTATTAGTCCAGTTAAGATTTTTTGGAAACTCAAAGTATGATTTTTCTCTTAAATCTATGCTTTGTCCTTTCCACTTGATTTTTGAGTCTGAATCTTCGATTTGTAACCCGTAGACGTCTTTCAAGGATCTCCAATGCAAGGTGACAACTTTGAAAACTTGAAAACTTTCTCCAAACTTGCTCTTCAATGTGTCTTTGACCTAGATCTGTAAATCACACACTAAAGAGAGGGAAAATGTTGTTTTTTCAAAGGAAAGGGGTTTTCCTTTGTCAAACCTCATTTTGGTAATAAAACCTTGTAATGAAATCAAATAATATAAAGGAATGATGTATGGAAAAAATTTAATGTTGCAACTCAACAAACCCTAGCAATAAAGTGCTACAAACATGTATGAAGTGGCTCCAATGGATGTAGATCTTGATTCTTGATTTAATGTGATAGATCTTGAATTGAATGCTATCTTGAATCATGAAACCCTACATCACAATTTTTAGCTCAAAAACAAACATGATGCATAATTCCTTTGACATGATGCTTGATACTTGAATAATTCTCTAAACCACTTGATAATTAGCTCTTGAAGAATCAAGATTGAATTCTATTGTAAACACTTGAATGCTCTTGTGAACTCAACTTTCATATGAGGATTACTTGATTGCTTGTTAGGATGAAATGAGTGAAATAACCTTGTATTTATACTTTTTAATGTAATATTTCCCAAAATTACAACACTACAAGCTGACATCAGATCTAGGAGGATAAAATCCCACCAAGAATTTGAATTAAATTTGATTTTGGGCCATATGAGACTCATATGCTAGAAGTGGAGTATGAGTCCTATTAGGCTTAACTATGAGACACATTTTCAAAAATACTTAGAATGACGCAAAATTAGGATCAGGGTCCAAAAAACTAGGTGGGACTCATACGACGAAGGTGGCATATAAGTCCTAGATCACTAAATTTGGGCCACACAACCTAAAAACACTTGAATTATGATTGGATCTTTGTTCAAGTCATGATTATCCTTGTAAAGATGCATTAATTAGTGCTTGTGGATATAAAATAAAGCCAATTAAGGCATAAAGAAGCCCAATTATTTAATTAAACCATAGAAAAGTGTGAAAGTTTGTTACGAAAATTTACAACACTCTAAATAAGGCACCAATAATCTCATTTAGTTTACAACTTGGGCCCAAGACCTAATGTGAATATGTTTTGACATATTACATCACTAAATCAAGGCCATGTTAGGGAGTGCTTTATCCATTATTATAGGTGATAATCTAATCTAATATCTAACTTTGAAAAAAACATAGATCTATTCAATTCATCTAGCAAATAATGAATTACTAGAATAAGAAACTTATATTTTATGGTGTACATGTCAAGAACTCTATAGTCTAGTTACATGTGCCAAGTTTCATCCTTCTTACGCACCATCACCATAGGTGAAGAGGAAACACTTTGGTTATGCCTGATAATTCTTACCTCTAGCATCTCCTAAACAATATTTTCAATATCAATTATATATATGGGTACCTATAAAGCTTGATCTTGGCTGGGTGGCTCACTGACACTAGTTGTATGACATGCTCATGATCCATCTTAGGAGAAAGTCCTTTAGGAATATCTCCAAAAACTATTGAGTGATAATCTAGAATCACTTGTAAATATGGACGAGTATAATAATTTGATTGATAGGCTTCTAATGAATATAATTGGGCCAAAAATCCATCAAATCCTTTTTTAAGAAACTTTTTCATTTGATGATATCTTACTAGATGTGAGGACTATACACACAACCCTCTTAGCTCCAATATCTTTCCTTCTTATTGAAATCTCATGAAGAGCTCCTAGAAGTTCATCTCAATTTTTCTCAAAGTATTAAGCCACTATACTTTGAAAAAATATCTATGCACCCATGGAGATAACAAATATTAGGAAATCCAGATGATAATATCCCATGGATAATTTAATGTTGTGGTATTTCCTAGAACAATTAATAGTACCACCATCTATAATCAAGACCTAAAACACTAGATATGGATATATAAAATAGTTTAGATGAGTAGCCAAATTTTAATTGATTAAATTATGAGTACTACTTGAGTCTATCATCACTATTACTCCTTAATTCTTTAATAAGCCCACTACCTTGAGAGTTCGGGGTGCATTAAAACCCAACAGTATATGAAAATAAATGATTGGTTTGGGATCTTTTGATTCCTCATATGACTCCATGTCACCCTCTAATATTAGTTCCTCCTCTTCTTCCTCACTTGGACCTTTGATATAAAACAATCTCTTTTCACTAGATATTTCCTTGACTATTTTTAATAGATCACAATTGAAACATACCATAATTATTTCTTCTTGAAATAATGGGAAATAGGGGGACCAAATCTTTAAGGAGATAGGGTTCCTACTTCACAGTCAAGTTTCACTCAAGGAAACCCTAGAGATCTCAATCCAATGTAGAAAGAGGAAAAAAATCTGCAATAGGGATGTCCTAGGGTCTGATTAGAAACTAAAGAGGGGTTCACCACCAAGCTAGGGCTTGGAAAGACTAATGAAATGTAAGACCTAATGCTAAAACCTAATGTAATGCAAAACTTCACTAAATGACCTAGAAAAGCATGTAAATCAAAACGAAAAGTTGAAAAATTAGAAGTGTGCACTTGGGAATTCGTAGAGGCCTAAATGAAAACTTGAAATGATGAAAATACTAAAATTAATGTATGTTGGGACTCATATGCCAATTTGGGAAATTTAGTCCTAGATTAGGGTTTTTGGGTAGGAACAAGAATCTGGTAGAGATATGTCTCAAACACCTAAAATCTACAAATTCCACTGTATTGGGACTCATACACCAGAAGTGGCATATCGATATAGTTAGGCTTTTTTGGAAATTCAAAGTCTGAATCTACTCTTCAATCTCTGCTCTTCTTTCTTGACTTGGTTTCTAGGTCCGAATCTTTGATTTGCAACCTCTAGATGTCATTTTTGTGATCTCCAAAGCAAGGTGACAACTTTGAAAACTTTTCTCCAATCTTGCTCTTCAATATGTCTTCAACCTAGATCTACAAATCACACGCTAAAGAGAGTGAAAAATGTTGTTTTGTTAGTGGAAAGGGGTTCACCTTGGTCAAACCTCATTTTGTTAATCAAACCTTCTAATGAAATCAAATGAGATAAAGGAATGATGAATGAACAAAATGTAATGTTGCAACTCACCAAACCCTAACGATAAAGTGTTGCAAACATGTATGAAGTGGCTCTAGTGGATGTAGATCTTGACTCATTGCTTGAATGTGATAGATCTTGAATTGAATGATAGCTTGAATCATGAAACCCTACATCACAATTGTTAGCTCAAAAATAAACATGATGCATGATGAATTTGACATGATGCTTGATACTTAAATTATGCTACAAAACACTTGATAATCAGCTCTTGAAGACTCTTGAATGCTCTTGTAAGCACTTGAATGCTTTTGTGAACTCAATTTTTCTATAAGGACGCTCATTCAACTTGCTAGGTCACTTGATTTCTTGTTAGGATGAAAATGAGTGAAATAACCTTGTATTTATACTTGTTTATGCCAAATTTCCCAAAATTACAACACTACAAGCTGGTAATTAGATCTAGGAGGATAAAACCCCGTAAAGAATTTGAATTTAATTTAATTTTGGGGCACATGGAACTCAAACACTAGAAGTGGCATATGAGTCCCATTAGGATTTAATTATGGGACACATTTTCAAAATTTCTTAAATTCATGTGAAATCAGGATCAGGGCCCTGAAACCTAGGTGGGACCCATATGCCCAAGGTGGCATATGGGTCCTAGATCACTAAATTTGGGCCAAAAAACCTAAAAATACATGAATTATGATTGGATGTTGGTTCATGTCAGGATTTTCCTTGGAAATATGCATTAATTAAGGCTTGTGTATGCAAAATAAGGCCAAATAAGGCATAAAGAAGCCCAATTTATTAATGAAAACCCTAGATAAGTGTGAAAGTGTGGAAAAAAAATTTATAACACCTTAAATAAGGTAAAATTAAGTGCATTTATCTCACAAGGGCCCAAGACCTAAAGTGAATGTGTCAATCATACTACAACACTAAATCAAGGCAACATTACGCTTAATTTAACAAGGGACCAAATAAGGAAGGAAAAGTAGAGGGATACTTTTTTTGTTTCCACATTTAGCCCCCACTTTAGTGAGAGGAGGAAATTGCTTCAAACTCACACTAAAGTAGACAAACTCACATCAAGAGGGGTCCAAGTGCACCAATGTTAGTAAGATAGGACAACAATGATCAAGAGTGATGATCAAGCCCCCAAGATCACGATCCTATGAAAAACCAACATAGACACAAAAGAATGCACATGAAAAAGGATATATGGAGAAATATCAAGGCATAAGCATACACTACCAAAGACATGAAGAGAAACGAAAAACCAAAGAAAAAGGAGGGTGGATCAAGCTTTGACCATTTGTTCATCATGATGTGGATTAGATCTAGGTTGTTTGCTCAAAAATGCACACTCACTTTAAGGAAACAAAACTCTAGGCTGTCTGTTGGGTGTGTATTCAAAGAGGTGAGACACATACACACATAGATGGTATGTGCTCACACACACATGCGAGTGGCTATGGGAAATTCATGCCTCATATTGGATTCTCATCTAATGTCATGTCCCTCAAAATTGTGATGCTAAATATGAAATATTGAAATACAAATAACAAAATTGAATAAATATTAAAATATGAATATGAGTAATCAAAATTTAAATATTATAATTATCATAGATAAAATTATAATTATAAGATGAATGCCATAATACAAAATGAAATAATTAATATCAACAATTATAAAAATCATAATATTCACAAGAAAAAAATAATATAAAATAATATTAATAAAAAATGTATCTCAAAATAATTATGATTATCCTGAATAATATTATAATTGACATACAACTATCATAATTAATAAGGACCCTTAATATTATTTATTATAAGTATCATAATAATATAAATACAAACCAAATACTATAGACTCAACAACAGTCCATAATAAGAGGTATAATAATTGTTAATAAAACAAACATAAAGCAACATTCATTAGCCTAAGACATAATAACTAGTAAATAGAGATAAAACCAAACAACGATCAAGGGATGACCTCCTCTACAAAAGACACAACACTTAGAAGGTATGGGTAACACCAAGGGTCATGAAGAGTCGTGTCTTTGGAGGACCGATCACATATATAAGGCGTGTAATCCAAACAAGAGGAGCATGGAATGGAATATAATGAAAAGAAAATAAAATATAAAAAATATTTTTGAGAAGAGGGAGATTATAAGAAGAGGACAACAAGTAATAAAGATAAAAAATAATATATATAAAGGGTATGTGCAGGATCATGGTATGCCAAAAAGTGGCAATATTTGTAGGGTATGTGGCTGACGACTTTTTTTTCACCCAAAATTAATGAAATGAAAAGGGTTTTTAGAGGAGATTCTCAGCTTTCAAAAAATATAAATTATGATTTAATTTGAATTTAATAAATAATTATTATTCATTTTCTATTAGAATTATGACTAAAGTCCTCGATAAGTGATTGAAAAACATCTATAACTTTCAAAGCGGTATCATATTTTTGAATCAAAACATGTGTCACATTGCTTTACATACTATAGGATTAAAAAAAGAAATTAAATTTCATGAATTTTTGGCCGAAGTTAAGGTGAATTGAGACGGTGATTTTTATATTTTCTAAAAGTTGTAATAAAAAATCATAATTAATTATTTACTTGGAAAAAATTACAAAAAATATGCATCACATCTGGACATGAGTCCTCTACTTATATAAAAAATCTTACAAAAATATTATCATTTTATTATGGTTAGGGTGGTCAAACACACCTACTTCTTATTTTTCCCTGAAATTTAAGTACTCTTGCATTGAAATTTTAAATTTTCACCAAATATTTTATTTATTTTTAAATAAACCTAGTATTTTAGAAACTAAATTCAATTTTCTACAAATTCTATTCTTACATATTTTTGAAATAATATAGATAACTTATTCAAATATTTATGTCAAGTTTCCTAACATTGATTTTTCTGAATTTTTTGCCACTTAAGGGCTTGTTTGGCATACCATGATCCTGCACATGCCTAAAGCATATTCTCATTGATGGAGAAATCAGGAATATGTGAATATATTCAGTAAGTAATATCTTTGGAATGTTAAATATTTATATGCAACCATCATGAAAGGATGATGATTATTTATATGATTATTAATATTTATATATACATAGATATAGATAAATTTTATAATGAATAAAGAATATATATGAATACTAGTAAAAGGAAAGAAAATTTATATAAACATATATATGAATCCTAATTGATATAAGTAAAGAATAATTATATACATATATGTATATGAAATATATATACATGCACGATTATGCGATAATGATACTTGTAGAAATTATTAAGCTTTATAAGTAATGATGAATCTTAAATAAGCATAAGTAGATTACGTATGTTTATGGATCGTCCTCATCCTATGATCAATCTAGTATAATGTTGAAGGAGGAAAGTAAGGAAAAATGGAGAGATACAAGAACTCAGGTGATGTACTCACTTAGCAATAATATTTAGCATATTTTAAATATAAGAAATAGATATATTGCTAATCTGATTGTTGATATAATGCTTTCTTTAATCTTATCATAATAAGAATTATTCTAGGAAATTATGAACTTAAGAACCATTGATAAATGAAAATATATTTGATTATAGGCATGAAATAAATCTTGGATGAATGGAAAAATATATTTGATTATGTAAAGAATGTATGCTATGTGTTTGTAAACCTATTAGGAAGGGAAAATCATGGGTGAAGTCATTCACTTAGCACTTAATATTGAGCATTTCCTAGTTTCTAAACTTAATCACATTATGGCAAGTAGATTGTTCAAACGCGGTTGATGCAACTTGTTATCTTTATTTATAAACATGATTTCCATATCTTAAGTTGAATATCTGAACCCAACATACAAATACACAGATAAACATAGGACAAAGAACCGATAGTTAAGGATTCTTGTAACTCTAAATTTGTTAGTATTGCTTGTTGTATTACTCAATTCTTGTCTCTCTAGTAAGTATATATTCATGATGCAATTTACATATTTGTAGAAGGAAATATTGATAATATTGACAATTGACATATATATATATACATACATACATACATACATACATACATACATACATACATACATACATACATATATATATATATATATATATACATACATATATATATATATATACATATATACACACACACACACACACACACACACACACACACACACACATATATATACATATATATATATATATATGGTTTTCCTACTATTCAAAATTGAATTTAGATGATTGCTTATTAGCTAACTGATTATGAATAATTATTGTCATGATGAGAAATGACTACGCTTGATATTCACTTAAATGATAAGTGCACATGAACTTGACTACTCTGTGATTATATAAAGATTATCTGCTATGTGTTGTGAACCTACTAGGAGAGGTGAATCATGAATTAAGTGGTTTGTTTAAAAACCTCACCAAGGTTCTGCCCCACAGGCCCAAGCAAGGGTTGGGAAGTCTTCCCCACAGGCCCATTGCAAAGGTTGGGTTATGGAGGGGTGAGGGTCCCACCTTAGATTCTTCCCCACAGGCCCGAGCAAGGGTTGGGAAATATTCTACCCCACAGGCCCGAAGCAAAGGTTGGGTAATAGGAGGTGGTAGACCGTTGGCCCCTTAGGGATTATCCTCTCTTGATGGGTTGAGTAACTCTTATGTTTTCAATCTGTAAGTATGAGTATGTCTAATTTGGGTCCTACATAGGCATGCTGCCCCATAGGCCCAAGATAAGGATTGGGAAATAGGGTGGTAGGCCTTAGGCCATTTGGACTCTATGGTTTCTCTCCCCTAATAGGACGAGTATCTTCTGAGGTGTTTCCATGAGTGGAGTATGTAGGTACTAATCCCCTAAGCAAGAAGGATTATGATGGACAACCTCTTGAGCTTTACATAAGGGCTTCAGGGTGGATCCACCTATGACACTCCTCTTATGTCCTCATTAATTTCCTTATGACTATGAATATATTTTGGATATCTAGATATTATTGATAATAGATATATATGTATGTGGAAATGTTATTAAATTGGTGAATGAAAATTTCAATCTAGGATTATTTCATTAGAGGAACACATTCCTTTTGGAAAGAAGAAACCATAAACCTAATCAACAATCAAATTATAGGGAAAACAAGTGAATTCAAGAGCAAGGCTAGGTAAGGGACATTACATCTAACCATACCAAAGCTATACCTCCCGATAACCTTGATAAGGAACCACACAACTATGAACTTCAAGCTCTATGAGGAAAGTAAAGCTTTGTATCCTTGAAACTCATGAACAAACAAGATGGCTCCATAGGCATGCAAAAAGTGTTATGCAAGCTTTCCATATAACAAAATATGAAAATGCAACAATAGTGTAAGGAACATTTGAAGGATTCTTTCTTAGTTCATGTAAGGTCTTAACTTAGGGAACATTGTGCCTAATGTCTCCAAGAGAGGCCCAATCAAAGAATAAAAGATTCACAACTTAGGGGATACAGTGTGTCACATCAAGCCACTAAGAGGAATATAATATTCTAAGAGAGATCATGCTCTTGAGGGAAATCACACCTAATGTCACCACAAAGAGAAAGATGCATCGCATGAAGTAAGAAGACTACACAGTGAAACATGAAATGCAAAAGAATAATGCTAATGTATGCTTCCACTTTAAAGAAATTTCTAAACACCATGCTATGAGCAATTACTTTAAAGTGGGAAATGATAAATGCTAACAACAAAGAAGACATGAGAGCTAACTTGGAAAGCCCTATTCCAAGTCATATGTTTCCAAATAAAGATATGTCATTAAAGAGGAAGGGGTTGTCCCAAAAATGAAACTCCAAACACATGAGGGAGCTATCAATTTGGGGTATGTATGTTCTTGCTACAATGTTTGTAAGAGAGCTTGGAACTATCATCATTCCCCAACTATGTGTAGAAGTGGAAGAATGACAAAAGGAGAGTAGAAACAAAGAAAAAACTTATAGGTCAACATGGAAGAGACATGAATTTCTTGATGCCTTCTATCATCCCCAAAAGGAAAACACAAGAAAAAGAAAATATAAAGAAAAATCTTTTGGTTCAACATGGAAGAGACGTAAATGTATCGACACCTTGCATCATCCCCAAAAGGAAAAAACAAGACAAATAAAAGATAAAGGAAAATATTTTGGGTCAACATGGAAGAGACATGAATGTCTAGATGCCTTGCTTCATTCCCAAAAGGAAAAACACAAGACAAAGAAAAGATAAAGGAAAATATTTACGACATAGAAAAGAATGTAGGTACAAATAGAGGAATTTTACAAAGAGAGAGAACATCAAACATAACGGTACATGGGATCACATTATGCACATGCAATCACACAAAAGAAAAATGAAATAATGCAAAATACTAGTTAGGCATATGCGAGTCAACCTAAAGCAGGTCGTCCACATCCCAATCATGTTTATTGTATACATAAGGTAGATAACTAGCTAAAGGGACAATGATATGTACCAAACTATAACCAAGCTAACCAATTATTTCCCCCATTGAGTGCAAGAAAAGAATAAGCCAAGGAAGGTGATGAGAAGGATCATGTAATAGTGAGCATACAAATATTCTACAACTATTTACATGATAAGAAGAAAAAATGCACATAAACCTTAAGGGATGATTTCTATGAGGTCAAATTGTTGAAAAATCCTTATTAAAGTATGAAACTCATCAGTAAGATGCCCAAGAGTTTGATGGTATGCACAATAATTTTTGTTATCTGTAGGAATTTTGCTTCTAGTAGGGGGTGGTAGTTTAAGCCAACTTGTGTCTAGAAGGTGTTCCATATTTCGTTTAGTTTTTGTTTGAGTATGTAAGAATGGTAATGGTTTGAGCTTGTAAGGTCATTTGTTTTTACTAGATTCACCAAATTCTCTAGCTAAATGTTGGGGAGGAGGACCTAAGAAGATCCTATCATCCTTATCAATGTTACGAATCATTGGTTATTATTTAGGAAGGATCAAACTCATATTGGGAGGAGGATCTTGATATCCTAAACCTGTATTATCTTCAGTTGGTATTTTCTCTAAGAGTTGATGAATTTCATGTTCACTTGTATCACATTCTTGTTTACTCAAGATCATGAATCCTTTTCCATATGTCCCTTCTAGGTTGATGGGAGTGTTTGTCACTTTATTAACATAGAATATTTGAGTGTTTCCTTGATTAGAGGAACTAGGTTCACCTACTATAGGGAACCTAGGTTCAACTCGTGTCTTAGTTTTAGGATGTAAGTAACCAAACATATCAAATGGTGGTATTATAGGGGGTGTTGGTTGTTTCATTGATGGATAAAAGGATGCATTGCTTTGAAGGTTATTAAGGAAATCATTTAGTAATCTATTGATGTTATCGTCATCTTCTCCAATGATATCAACATCATGAGGAGGATATGTGTTAGGAGTTGGGTGAGCATGAGTAAGTGCAATTTCATTAGGATCATTTCCAAAAGCATAGCTTGACACATCCACTAATGATTTCAAGGACCCCCAAAGCTTACCAAAGAACATATCCATGATGAAATGTAATGCAAAATTTAGATTCTAAATAAGGTAATTACACTATGCAACAATCTGAAATGAAATGTTCTAGATGCAATTAAGAAATGCACAAGATGAACAAATTTAAAATTGATGCAATGGAGTGAATGAAATAGAGAATTTGTAAACTGAAATAGAAATTTATCAAAACAAACAAGAGCATAGAAATAGAGTTTTGAATTCTGGAAAATGCAATTTAAAATTTGCACTAGGACTAAATTTCTAAGAGGGGCATATGAGTCATGGAGTGAGGATTTTTTTCACAAATTTCATAAAAAAAAGTGATTTTTATGCTTTTTGGTTTGGATGATCTGTAGACTAAACTTGAAAATTTAGATTTCAAATGAAATTCAATGATGAAAGATGGAAAAATTCAACCTATATGCACTTTCACTAATGTAAGAATTTGAAACCCTAGAATGCCAATTAACTAATGCAAAAAACAATGCAATGTTAATGCAAGCTAAATCTAGGATAATAATGCACTCCAAATCAGAATTAAGTTGGTCTAAATGCAAGTTCACCAAAATGAAACAATAGGAAATAGGGGGACCTAATCTTTCAGGAGATAGGGTTCCTACTTCAAACTCAAGTTTCACTCAAGGAAACCCTAGAGATCTCAATCCAATGTAGAAAGAGGAAAAAATCCTACAATAGGGATGTCCTAGGGTCTGATTAGAAACTAAAGAGGGGTTCACCACCAAGCTAGGTCTTGGAAAGACTAATGAAATTTAAGACCTATTGCTAAAATCTAATGTAATGCAAAACTTCACTAAATGACCTAGAAAAGCATGTAAATCAAAATAGAAAGATGGGAAATCATAAGTGTGCACATGGGAATCTACAAAGGCCTGAATGAACAATTGAAATGCTAAAAATTCTTAAGTTAATGTCTGCTAGGACTCATGTACACAATTCTAGGTGATTTAGTCCCAGATTAGGGTTTCTAGGCAAGAACAAGAATCTGGCAGAGATATGTCTAAAACATCTAAAATCTATAAATTCCATTGTATTGGGACTCATATTCTAGAAGTGGTGTATTAGTCTAGACAGGCTTTTCTAGAAATTCAAAGTTTGAATCTTCTCTTCAATCTATGCTCTACTTTCTTGACTTGGTTTTTGGGTCTGAATCTCTAATTTGCAACCTATAGATGTCTCTTTTGTGATAGCCAAAGCAAGGTGACAACTTTGACAACTTTGAACACTTGGAAACTTTTCTCCAATCTCACTCTTCAATATGTCTTCAACCTAGATCCAAAAATCACACACTAAAGAGGGAATTTTATTTTTTTTGTTAGTGGAAATGGGTTTTCCTTAGTCAAACCTCGTTTTGTTAATCAAACCTTGTAATGAAATAAAATGAGATAAAGGAATGATGAATGAACAAAATTTAATGTTGCAACTCACTAAACCCTATCAATAAATTTCTACAAACATGTATGAAGTGGCTCTAATGGATGTAGATCTTGAATCTTGCTTGAATGTGATATATCTTGAATTGAATGCTAGCTTGAATCATGAAACCCTACATCACAATTGTTAGCTCAAAAACAAACATGATGCATGATGACTTTGACATGATGCTTGATACTTGAATTATGTTGCAAAACACTTGATAATCAACTCTTGAAGACTCTTGAGTGCTCTTGTAATCACTTGAATGTTTTTGTGAACTCAATTTTTCTATAAGGATGCTCGTTCAACTTGCTAAGCCACTTGATTGCTTGTTGGGTGAAAATGAGTGAAATAACCTTGTATTTATACAAGTGTTTATGCCAAATTTCCCAAAATTACAACACTACAAGTTGACATCAGATCTAGGAGGATAAAACCCTGCCAAGAATTTGAATTTAATTTAATTTTGGGCCACATGGGACTCATATGCTAAAAGTGCCATATGAGTCCCATTAGGCATTAATTATGGGACACATTTTCAAAATTGCTTAGATTCACATGAAATCAAGATCGGGGCCATGAAACCTAGGTGGGACCTATATGCCCAAGGTGGTGTATGATTCCCAAATCACTAAATCTAGGTCACACAACCTAAGAGGACATGAATTATGATTAGATGCTAGTTTATGGGTAAGTGCGGGATCATGATGGGCCAAAAAGTGCCTATATGTAATTGATATGATGGCCCATGTGGCTGATGACTTTTTTTCTACCCAAAATTGATGAAATGAAAAGGGTTTTTAAAGGAGATTCTCAGCTTTCCACCAATATAAATTATACTTTACTTTGAATTTAATAAATAATTATTATTCATTTTCTATTTGAATTACGACTAAAGTCTTGATTGATAAGCTGATTGAAAAACATCTATAGCTTTCAAATGATATCACATTTTATGAATATGAAACATGTCGTTGCCATACTAGGATTAAAAAAATTAGAATTTTATGAGAACAAATGATTAGGTGGTTAGACATACAAGTTTTTATATTTTTAAAATTGTAATAAAAAATTATAATTAATGTTACTTGGAAAAAAAGTACAAAAAGATATGCATCACATCGGGACATGAGTCCCCTACTTATATCTAAAATCTTATAAAAAAATATTATCATTTTATTGTGGTTAGGGTGGTCAAATAAACACCTACTTCTATTTTTTGCCCTAAAATTTAAGTACCACTACATTGAAATTTCAAATTTTCACCAAATAGATTTAAAAATAAAAATAAACCTAGCAGTTAAGAAACTACATTCAATTTTCTACAGATTCTATTCTTACATATTTTTGAAATAATATAGATAACTTACTCAAATTTTTACGTCAAGTTGCCTATCTTTGATTTTTCTGAATTTTTTGCCACTTAAGGGCCTATTTTTTCCATGATGATTATGCACATACCCTTATGTCGGGATTATCATCAGAAAGATGCATTAATTAATGCTAGTGGATGCAAAATAAGGCCAAATAACGCATAAAGAAGCCCAATTTATTAATGAAAACCCCAGATAAGTGTGAAAGTGTGGAACAACACTTTACAACAGCTTAAATAAGGTACTTGATTAAGTCCATTTAGTTCACAAGGTCCCAAGACCTAATGTGAATGTGAAAAACACATTACAACACTAAATCAAGGCAACATTATGCTTAATTTACTAAGAAGGGCCCAAACGTGTAAGGAAAAGTAGAGGGATACTTTTTCCATTGCCACACTTCTCATTTTTTTGTGGTGTTAATCTATTAGGTTGAGGATTATAAGGTGGGTATGTGCAGGATCATGGTATGCCAAAAAGTGGCAATATTTGTAGGGTATGTGGCTGACGACTTTTTTTTCACCCAAAATTAATGAAACGAAAAGGGTTTTTAGAGGAGATTCTCAGCTTTCCAAAAATATA